>CM018050.1:8824228-9279228 GCA_008638375.1 Nyssa sinensis
CCAGTTCTTGCTTTGCACTTTTCTGCTCTCTTGCGCCCCTACTATAGCTTTTTGTTCTTCCCCCTCCTTTCCCTGTTCTGCCGCAACCCTTTTTATACTGAAGACCCCTTAAGCCCTAAATGACTCATGAAGCTTCTTGGGCTTGAGTTTTTTCCAACGCTTTTTCTTTTTTCTTTTTTTTTTTTTTTATTTTGGATGGCTGATATACATTTGAGATTAGCAAAAATGGGAAGAGCTCATGGGCCTAATTATCAGGTTGTCCGACCCAAGTAGTCATGGGCTGCTTCAATTTCTTTAAATTTGAAATACAATTTAAATAATGACAATGAAGCTGAAAACTAACCAGAAAATAAATAAAAATAGACTAAAGTTTAAAGTTAAGAGGTAATAAAATATTCCAAATTATGCAAGTCATCAACTCCTGAATGGGGCTAAGGTTACATGAATGCAATTACATATTAAGTTACTAAATTAAGACATACTTTCCATATTTCTTTATTTATTTTTACATTCAAGTTTTTAACTAATCCGAAAAACTCAATGACATTGATTATATGCTCAATGAAATTGAAATTGGTAGTAGTAGCCCAAACTCAACGACTCCCCACGGGTTTAACTCACTCAATAACTAAATTCAAGTTCACTATGTGGTTTTGTTGGTTAATATGTGGTGTGGTACGTTTATCCCCATGACACAAATCCACTCGTTGGTCTAATATTGTCCAAAGTTGACATAAAGTCATTTTATGAACAAGTCCCTCTCTAATGGTTCTATTAAGTATATAAGGATAGGGATAGTTTTCACAAGGTGGACATAAATTGGTTTTAATTAACTAATGTGATCAAATCATTTCACTTGCCAACAATATTCTTTTTATGGTTTTCAATTACACAAAACAAAATTAGGTGTTAAGAGTTGGTGCCTTTCACTTTAAGATCATAAAATTCAATTATAATAATTAAGGTAACAACTACAACAAGCAACATCACTGCTAAACCAAAAAAGTCAGTATGATTTTTATATTTGTTGTGTTAAGAATAAATTATAAAGATTCTTGTAGTCAAATTTATTATCTTTACTATAAAATAATAATAATAAATATTTTTTCTTTTGCTATTGTTATTACACAATTATATGTATTCATGGATATGTTAAGTATTTTAAAATTATCATTATATACTTATAAATTTATCTAGAATACACAAACCAAAATACACACACACACACACATAAATCACAATATATATACACATATCATAATACATACACATATATACACACATATCATAATACACACAAAAATCACAATATACACACAAATAAATCACAATATATACCCACACATCATAATAGACACACAAATCACAATATACACACATTATAATACACAAATAAATCACAATATACACACACATAGATCCAAATACACACACAAATCATGACATACGCACACAGATCCAAATATATACATACACATTATAATACTTTAAAGTTTGGAGAGAGGGAATACCTAGTTTAGAGAGAGAAAGAAGAAAAGAGAGAGGGTATTGGTCGACGAGCGTTGGGATGGTCTATCACTACTCGGTTTCTAAAACCCGATTATGACCCAAGATCCTTATTCTTTAAGTTAAGTGTTTTAATGGTCACACTCTAGTGAAAATATCATATTTTTAATGATGTTATAGTCTCCCAATATCATATTTTAAAGTCCCAAAAGAATGCCCTAAAAGCCCTTTAAAGCAACCCCAAACGAAGCTTGAAAAGAAAGGATAAAACAAAGAAAAATGTGGCCAGACTGGTCAATCAGTGAACAGTATCGGTCAACCTGTCTGCTAAAAAATTAAAATGCTACAAGTACAAAATAACCAATCAACCGGTGAACAGTACTGGTCAATCGATCGGGCTGACCCCATTACTTATTTTCTTGTGACTTTTTCAAGCTATTTTGATTCCCTTTTCAACTCTAATGGTTTTCAAGTATTTATTAAATATTTTTTTAATCAATTTCATGAGCTTTCATGTATTAAAAACAACAAGAAGAATACTAAGTTTTTCAAATATAAGAGTTTTTTTCACTAAATTTAATACTCAAGTATTTTTATCAAGGAGTTCAACATCACCATTCACCCTCCATGTTTCATTGCTCAACTACAACATCACATAAATATATCAAGAGGCTTAGTTAACATTCCAGTTCCAACATTTAAATTTTACAAGGTTCAAAAGGTATTAGTTCGTTTCATCAATTTTACATTACCATATTCATTGCACTTCTATGAAAGTTAACTTACAAGAAGTATAGTTTACCTACAAAATATTTATATATAAAATAAGATTCTCCAAGAGAAAAGAAATTAACACAATTGCACAAGTAGGAGTGTGTCAAAAAAATACTCCAAGAGTAGTATTCCAAAAATGACTTCAAGATGGTTCTTCAATTGGGGGTCGTCTCCTTTCCCACCCCTACATCTAGTAGGGGTTAGTACAACAACCCAAGTAGGTAAATGGAGATAAGAAAATGTGGTGTCATGTGTATGCTTGTGCATGTGAAATGGCACATAAGTGAGTTCAAGGCATTTATCTCATCACAAGCATAAGGTTGCAATAGAGAATATTTTATTTCAAGATCACATTCACAATTATCAAAAGAGAGCACTACGTAAATTAATTAAAAACAATCAATTAGAGGAGTTCACAATTGGTTCAAGTCTTTTCAATCCTTAAACTTCCCACTCATTAATTCTCAAGTCTTAAGCCAAAGACTAATTTCTTAGTTGGCCCTCGGTAAGCCTTGTGTGCTTTACAGACTACTAACCATATGGAGACATATGACCACCTGCACGGGTTTACAGATAGCAAGCTGAAAGGAGACACCATCTTAAACACTAATCAAAACTCCGGGTAAGCACAATCTCACCAAGCTTAAAATCACACAATTGACATGCCCTAATTCTAGTCCATGTTTATTACTTTTCAAGTTTTCATTCTCACATTTCCAAGGGTTTATCATTCATATTTATAGTCGCAGTTCATCATATGTTCATCAAGAAGGTTGAACATTTAAGTAATTTCGCTCAATTATCATAAATCTATATCAAGCATGCATTGATGCATTTTCACAAACACTTGGTGTACAATTTGAATTATCAAGCATAGCACAAGTAAACCCATTTCATGATTTCACCAATCAATCCTTTTCGCATTCATCCGGGAGTTATATCAACATCAAGATAGGATAAAAATAACTTATTTCATAGCAAGAATTCAACCAATACATAGATTTTTAAAACACATGCAACATATGTCCATAAATGTAAAAATGAACAATCTTGTAAACAAAGACGAGGTAATAGTAAGATGAAGCTCTCTACACAAGTCCTATACCTAGGTTTAGAAATCTTCTACTTCAATTCCTCATTTTGGTGTAGAAACCCTAACATTGTTCTTGTTGTTTTAGGTTAGAATCTCCAAATTCTCCAACTCCAATGGTGCTTGTCGGTGGAGTAAATCTTGTTTTTCCTTTAATCTCCTAAAAGAGAGCTTCAATTTTTGATGATCCTTCAAGAATCTCCAAAAGCCCTAAAAGATAGCTTAACTTAATGAACCAAAACTGGAAGCCATAATCTTCACAGATGATAGTGATGGAAGAGAAGAAGATGAAGTTGGGTCTAACGATGCTTGAAATTGGGCTTTTTTTTTTTTGGGAGAGGGTTATTAGTGGAGCTTTGTTTTGTATTAAACTTCAAAGTTCTATTCCTTTAGAAATTATTGAACTTCGGATGCTTCCTACTTGCTATGATTTTGTTCTTTATAATCTTGTTGCAATATTTGGTACTTTAGTTTTAAATTTATCACTTTATGATACTTTATGTTGGAAATTTAGGAATTGTGTTTTTTGTGTAGATGTTGCATGGAATTGTGTTTTTTTTTATACATAATTTGATTGATATGAAGATAGAAATTGATTATATTATTTTATAAATAAAAATAAAAAATATTTTATTCAACGTATCCTCGATTTGTTCGTGTCCTAGTTTTTTGAAAAATCACGTGTCGGTGTGTCTGTATCATGTTGTATTTGTGTCTTGTGTCCGTGCGTCTTAGGTAGCTACCAAAAGCTTTGGGTATCTCCTGATCTTCGGCCATGCTTGGCCATTATTTTAATTTTACTTTATTTTAATAAATAAATGAAATTTGAATAAAAGCTCAAAAAATGGAGTAGTCTTGCAAGCTAAATTATACATGAGGTCATGACCTGAGTTCTAAAACTCAAAAAGGAATGGAAAATTACTAAGGAATATCAATGGATGAAACCCCAAACTTTTCCGGTCCATAAGAGTCAATCGGACTTCTGAACACTTAGGTTGGACCAATGTGCTGTCATGCTAAGGCCTAAAAAATTAGCTATTTAAAAATCCTTAGAATTGACCTTAAAAAAGTCCTGATAATTGTTACTTAGGTATCCAATAGTTTAAAAATATTTTTTAATAAATTTTAACTATACGATAACCCGCCCAACTAGCCATGGTTTAAGGTGTTATTTTTAGAATTTTGTTCTTGGAAGGGGGAGTTGGATTTTTATTTTTAAGGAATTAGGCATTGGGACTATTTTTTTTTATTAGTTCCAAATGGGAGATACTTCCTTATTTACATTATAATGTCTTAAGTAAATGAAAAGAAAATTAAATAAAACCATTTACTTAAATGACATTTAATGTGAATAAGGTATTCAACAACAGTGCTGTTTGGGTAGCAGAGTGCAAAGCAAAATTAAGAGTCTGTGAGTTTCAATTGACCTTCCAGTCTAATGATATATAAATACCAGTCGACTGATTCTTCCATTCAGTTGACTAAAAATTTAGAATTTATGGTTTCTTCAACTTCTGTTAGTTTCAGTCGACTTGTTTGACTTTCTTGTTGACTTAATGGTGTCTCCAATCGACTGAATTTGTCGTTGGACATATTAAACTTACTCTTTTGGAGTCCTTTCTATCCCTTTTGAACTCATTCTTCAAAAAATACTAGTAAAACCCATATGGGAAGATTACAATCAGATGGACACATCTTCTCATATTTAATCATACCTAAAGCTACTTTAATTCTATAGAGATCTGAAAAATGAGGATAAATTTTTTGTTTTTGCCGGTAGGACACTATTCATGCACCATTTGTTGGTAGGGCACTACATATGCATCATTTAGCTATAAGTCATGTTTAGAAGCATATTTTGAGTATACCATAGAAACGAAATATGCTTAGAATTTAAAATTAACCTCCTATAAAAATCTGAGCCTATTCGAAGATAGTTTCAAAAACAGGACTAAAAGGGCATCCCAGGTGGCTAAGGTGGAACCGACCAAACCCGGCCGCAGGCGAAAATAATTTTTTTTTGAAAATTTTCATTTAAAATAATTTTAAGAACTTTGGTTAAAGCAAAATGTCAAATTGAGGCGTTTCGGGAAGGGTTGTAGTGCAACGGGGCCCCGGATTCATCAAGGGCAAAAAAGTCATTTTGCCCCTTTGCCCCTTTAGTATAAATACAGCCCTTAGAGTTAAAATTTCATTATTTTGGTCTGAGATACAGAGAAAAACTCATGCATGGGAGAAAAGTGAAGAAAAGCCCTAGGTTCTCAAAGCTTCAAGCCACCAAAACACACTCCTAGGCCAAGATTCTTGCAAGAATTCCTTCTAGGAAGTTGCTCCTCTCATCAAGGGCTATATTTCTCACCAATCGGTTTGGTTGCACAACAAACACAACTCCCCAGGGTTGAGAAAAACCCTTTTAGGTATGATATTTTGCTAAGTTAGGAATATATTTAAGTTTCTTTGCCTTTCTATATTTTGATTGAGTGATTTAGGTGTTTACTTGATGTTAGAAAATCACTTAGGTGGTAGTTGCTTTAAAAACTTAGAGTTGGTATTTAGGTACTTTTGTGTTCTTTGAGTTTCTTGAAAATTTGTTACTATGATGAAGGTGTACCCTGCATATGTGTTTGAATTATTACATTCTAGCTTATGTTCATGTAGAGAAACTTTTGTGGTTTGAGAGTTACGATTTATTCCATGAGTTGGTAGTTTGTGTATTTGTATTTTCTTTGAGAAATTGTTAAAGTAATGAATATGAAACTTGATCATATGTTTAATTTATTGAATTGTGACTTATATTCTTATAGACAAGTGTTGTGAATTTGAAGTTATTTTTTACTTTATGAATGAGGCATATTTTAAGTTATACAATATGTGTTTGATGAAATGTCTCATAGAATTTGCATTGAGAAAAATCAAGGCATGTTGGCATGGTGTGAATCCTTGGAAACGTGGCATGAGTTGAGCACTTTGGTTCTATGCATTATAAGGGTGTAGATCCTGTGGTGAAAAACCCAAAATTGGCCATTGGTACTCGCAAGTCAACGAGGTTCAGACCGTGAAGCGAGCTTGCATGCCAACGGGGAAGAACCGTGAAGTGAGACATGGGTGGCATAGAGTTGCATGTGTGTGTCATGCATATTGATATTACATAGCATTGGAGATTGGAAGGTTATGGTTTTAAAATGTACACTTGCACATGCCCCGCCTTAAATTTATTCCTAGCATTAGCATTGTGTCATACCAACGGTTGTGTTGACCTCTCATGGGATATCATATTTCAGATGAGACTCCGGGTACTTGAGACTCGATGAAGTCGTTGGAGCATAGAGGGAGGAAGTAGATTGTGAAGCGTATTTGGCCCTTGGGGTATATTTTGTATGTATGGGCATAAGCCCAAAAGACCTGTATTTTAAATTTGAAAGAACAATGAACTATAGGCCTTAGGCCATTTTGAAATGTAAGGGCTTAAGCCCAAATGACATGTAGAACATATTTAATTAATGTGCCTTACATGTATATATGTTGAAGGAAATGACAGTATGTTTAATTTCCATGAATTGTGGCCATTAAGTGAGGATGGAAATGTGTAAATCATTGATTGTATAATGTATCATGAATATTAGGTGGAAAAAATGCTTAGAAAACAAAGGAGGTTATGTCAAAATTTTAGAAAAATTAAAGGATTGGTTAGGTGTGTAAAACACCCTTAAATAGATGAGAAAAGTGCCAACAAAAGGGGGGTTGAAAACCTTGAAGTAGTGGGCTAAAAATGGGGGAAAATTAGCCTTAAAAACTTGGGAAAAAAATTTAGAAAATAGAGAAAATTAACTTCTAGACAGAGAAATTCAGTCCCAGCCATCTACAGTAAAAATGCAGAAAAAGGAAAATTTAGCTTGCAGTCGCCACAATAACACATCTTGACATGCCCCTGACACTTAGCCGCGCGCCCCGCACGCCTGCCGCTGCTTGCCCCTTGCCTGCCTGTGCCTGTTGTTCTGCGCCATGCGCGCCTGCTGCCCAGCCCATGTGCACCAGCCTAATAGCCCATGACACTTGCCCTTTTGGCCACATTTTTGAGCCATTTTTGGGCACCCCTTTGAACCATGTTTGGGCAACCAATTGGGCCATGTTTGGCCACCATTTTGGGCTATTTTTGGTCACCTTTTTGGGCCATGTTTGGCCACCCTATTGGGCTATGTTTGGCCACTCTCATGGGCCATGTTTGGCCACTTCCTTAGATATATTTTGGTAGACATTTTGACCTATTCTTGGCCTATACCTTAGGGTATCTTGGGGCCCATTTGGGCCATTATTCCAAGGAATTTCTAGGGATGAATTGAGACTGTTTTAGTGACCATTGTTGGATTGCCTTGATCATTAGTTAGGGGAAATGTTTGGCTACCATTTGGGACTCATCTTGGGTAGGTCTAGTTAATAAATCTTCACTTCTAATTTCGGGGAAAACAGGGAGAAATGAATGAATGAGCAATTAAATCCACCTTATGACCTTTCATTTACTTTTCTTCTTTCATTTTACTCACTCCCCGGGTTTTTGGAAATTCAGGGCGTGACAAATTCTCATCAAGAAACCAAAAGATCTAAATTACCCAATCTTTGCCAAGAATGGGTTTATAGTTCATCTTCATACATAAATACATAAGTTCCATGCTTTGGAATATTACTACATGCAATTTTTTGTCACACTTCATACATATATTAAGTCATTAGTTAGAATGAGTTAAACTTTAGAGATCAAATATCATGTTTTACAAAACATAGGGTTTAAACAACACTTTATGCCAAAATCCAAAATTTGTGTAGCATTCGATCTTCAAAGGGGTATATCCAAAAGAAGGTGTCTCCAAGAACATCTTTGTCACGACCCGCAACCCACCCTCTACAGATTAGCGGACCGCGACCATCCGACCCGACCCTTTGGCCGAATCGGACCTGATCATCCTATTCATTCACATCAGTGTACTAATAGATAACCACATGAATCATCATATGCAAACATAGCGGAAAACATTAACTGAATTGTTCTAAATACAAATCGTTCTGCAATTAAAAAAAACACACAGCCTGTAACATCTCTAATATATCATCTCGTCCCCAGGACGTGAATACACGGGAGTTCTACAAGACTGTACTCCTATTACCAATACTTGTCAAAATGTCCATCCTATAGCCACAAGCCTCCTACTGTCCGTCCTCTGCGTCGGTCCCTGAAATGTGGTAAGGGGGGGTGAGCTAAACAAAGCCCAATAAGTAAGTCCCCTACTCTATCATGTGTACAAGATTTGGAAAGAACTGAATAATAATAAAGATATGATAGCCAGTCAATATCATAACAATAATCAAAACTCGTCAGTGAATATCACAATAAAGGAACATCTAGTCTGAATGATGACATCACAAGCTATAGACCAAAGTGTCACATATAAGATCATAGAAAGTACTTGAACAAAGCTGGAACATGATTTCACTATGAATCTCAATAGATAGATGGTGATGTCAAAACTGGTGGATGCTATAAACTATGGGGCCCGGCTACCCCCTGTGTGCATAGCACTGAGCTCAATCATGTAAATCTGGTCCCCATACTCAGGACAGGACCCCATACTCGGGTCAATAATATAAGGCTGGTCCCCATACTCGGGACATACTACGCATCATAACTAAGCTATTCCACGGAAAAGTAAAATCACACAAGTGGAATCATAAAGGATCTGATATGATAAATAGAGTACAAATGCGTATAGCAAGAACTGTGACATGGCTGAGTGTACAACATGCAAAGGTCAGATATTACTTACATTATCTGTGTCTTAGTACTCTGGGACTTTCTCCTTTCCCGTTGACTGGCCTATACATCAATAAACACGTCTCAGTTTTACTTTCATTTATCAATTGTACATTTCGCTACTCTAAATATCTCTTTTACTCATTTACGTTTCTACGGTTTCCAGTTTGGACTTAATTTGCCCAAGGGCAAAATGGTCATTTACGTGTCTCTACTTTTTGGGTTCTGTTTTCATAATTTAGACTTCACCGTTAAGTCCAGTAGGTTTGAATTAATAAAAATTCACTATTTACTTAACTAAATCGGAGTCCGTTTGACTTACCTTTGACGTAGGGGCATTTTGGTCATTTTGACGTTTCTACGGGTACTTTATTTTTCGAGACTCTGTCTCATGAAACGGACCTTACCATTAAATCCAAAAGGTCCAAAACAGTAGGTTTTCATTATTCATTCGACTAATTTAAGCGTCAAAATTTAATTCGAATTTATTTAATTTCTTAAATTATTTAATTTATTGAATTGGGTCTAATATATATCTTATTTTAAGTAAAATAAATCATATGTGCCTTAGTGGCACAGTGGTGCACGAATTTTCATCATTTCCCCATTGGTCATAGGTTCAATTCTCTGCCCAACCCATTTTTCCAATTTTTTTTTTTTTTCTGTTTTCCAATTCCTGTATACCAATATAAGCCATCCATTGGATAGCTTCTCCTTTCTAACCAAACACCCTCCAAACTCGAATTTAAAAATTTACCCATAAAGTACAAGTGTTGGGCAGTCATCTGAATGGGTGGGTCGGGTCAGACCCGACCCGGTTTGGCCAAAATAAAATTGCAAAACAGCAGCCGCGCAGCAGCCTTTTCCAGCGTACAGGTTGTTTTCTTCGTCAACGGCGACTCGTCGGTGACAGGTTTCTTGCGTTTTTCAGCGGGGTTAACACCTACGAGTTATGGAAAACTCAAATCTACCGTCGTATTTCAAATCGGAGTGCCGGAGCATTCCCAAAATGGCTGGAACAATGGCGCACCTGGGGCTGTGCGGTTTTTTCGGCAGCCCCTTTCCCTTCCGTTTTTTCCCGTTTTCTCCTACGGTTTCAATCCTGATTTGATTCTAAAATTTCCCTACACCCAAGAGAATCAATTACCCATGATCTAGCCCAATTGATCGCAACAAAATCAACCCATCCGATCGGTTTTTCACCTCTGTTTTCTACCGTTTCCCACGTTCGGTTCTGTTCGGTTTTCTTTTTTTTTTTTTCTTGTTTTCACTTGATTCAATTCCAACACCAATCAGATTCTATGCAGTCAATCAAGTCCTATGTTTCACACGATTCTATATCAACATAGTAATTCATGCTTGACAACAAAATAAATACAGAAATGAATCTCACTCACCCAACGCGCGTACAGTGCTGTCACCCGATTTCACTTCTGAATCCACCGCTCAATCTGATTTGTCTTGGCTCGTTTCCTCCTCCGCTTCTTTCTCAACTCACGCACGGTGCCCGACCTGCCTCTTCCTTCTTCCTCCTCTCTTTTTTTCTTCCTTTTTCTTCCCCTTGTTCTAGCGTCCAGCCGCCCCTACTGTTCGGTTTTTGCCTCTGTTTTTTTTTCTTCTTCTTCCTTTGGTTTTAACGCATGCCTGGGCATGAGTTTAAATTGAAACCGCCCCTTCTTTATTTCTCCTTCTCTCTTTCTCTTTCTCTCCCATCAGTTTCACGCCTCTTCATTTCCCCATCCGTTTCTCTTCTTTTCTCTTTTTTTTTTCTTCTTCAGTTACACGAGACTCCACATATATAACTCCTTATATATTTATACCTATATATAAATATACATAGATATAATATATGCATGTATTTCAAGTTTTCATTTTTATTTATTTACTTTTATTATTATTTTTTTATTCACATATTCAAGCGATTTAAAAATCCAAATTGTTACTTCACTATAACACGTAAAACTCATCGGCTTGGTTACATCTGGGTCAGGATATTACAATATTCAATTCAATGGCTCCGCGTCATTTCTCGCGTCTAGTTGGGGGGTTAAAACCAATGCCCCATAGAAGAATCTAACAAAATGTGAAACTTAAGTGGTGCCACGTGGATGCTTGTGCTCATGTAGTGACAAGTTAGATATTTGACAATCCAATTCATACATATATAATTCTCAATCTCAACTTTATAATTTATTCTTCAACAATCTCCACCCAAACAAGCATACACATATGTATTTGTCACGTACTGATAAGAGCATAATATTTAATATTTTTAATTCCTTTATATTTAGTTTTATGACATATTTTCTATTTAAGTGAGCTGATTAATATATTTATTAAATCAGGAAACATTGAAGGAAAAAAGGAAATAAAACAAAGAAAGTTGCGGCTGGAAAATCAAGGAAATCTAAAGAAAAAAAGTGGCGGCTTGGGAGCTAGATAGAGCAAGCGTGTGGAGTAGGAAATTCAAGAAAAAGAAAGAGAAAAGCTAATCAAGGTGGGTCCGGGCAAGAGAATAGAAAAGAAAAAAAAGAAGAAAAGGAAAGAAAGGCTGTTGGGCTTTCAGTGTTGAGCTTGGAACATGGTTGGAAGAAAATAAAAGAGAGGAAAGTCAACAAGTAGCGGGCGCTGAAGTGAAAAAGGGAAAAAAGGCACAAGGCCCTGGGCTTTAAAGGAGCTAGGGCATGATTAGGCATCTAAGGCACTGGGTTTTAAAGGCGTTAAATAAAAAGGGTGAGGGGAGCTGATACGAAAGGCAGTGCGGCGCCGAGCAGAGGAGAGAAGAAGCGGCGCACAGAGGCTACGGAACAAAAAAGTTTGAGGAGACATAAATAAATTAGTAGTTTTTTTTATTCAAATATGTCAGGCTAGATTTTTTAATTCAGTTCAAGGGGATTTCGAACCCTCATTACAGTTTGATGGTTGAATCAAATCAGTAACATTATTTTTCCATTTTCTTATGAATTTATTCATGGTAATCTATTTTAATTGTTTTATTGATATTTGGTTTGATTGATTTAATTAAGGCCTATTGAATTGATCAGATTATTACCAATTCTTAGATTCAGGAAGTATATTATGTAATTGATATGGTTCCTAATCAATTGTAGCAAATAGTGATAGATGATTGTGGACAAGCTTTTGTTTATTGCTATGATTATCATGGTCTAAATTAAACAGTCCGAGCTTGTGTGATTGTTGCTTAGAATAATCTAATTTCCTTGATATTAATGCTGCCATTATATTAAATTTAGAGAGCTAAATTAAACAGTCCGAGCTTGTTGTGATTGTTGCTTAGAATAATCTAATTTCCTTGATATTAATGCTACCATTATATTAAATTTAGAGAGCTTGTTCTAAATTGTCTAATGGTTAGAATCTAATGAAGAGCTTGTTTTATTAGTGAGAAATTAAGAGAAATTTCGGGTAGCAGAGCTTGTTGTTACCTAGGCTTATTAGATTCATTGAAGGGTAGAATAATGTTATTGTTGATTGATTGTTCCATTAACTGCGAGGGTAAGATTGAACCGAAGAACTGAAGTTTTAATTCATTGATTTCTGTTATTAATTTAGTTTTCAATCATAATTAGTTTGATCAGAATTCCAACCCTCCCCATTTATTGTTTTGTTATTAATTGAATTTTAGTTTAGAATTGATCAGAATAAATAAAAAAATAAATTGTGAACACTCTCTGTGGGTTAGACCCTTACTCATCTAGCTACTGTGTTTGTTTTCTTTTATTGTGTTAAGAAGTAAGGTTAAATTATTTTTGGAGTATTAACGACGCGCTTCCAAAATTGGCACCGTTACCGGGGGAGTGTTTTTTGTCATCTCTTTTTTTATTTTATTCTAACTGTTTTCTTATTTTTAATTCGTTACTTTTAGGTCAATTTGTGTTTTTGGTTATTTATTTTTTATTTAATTTTTTTTATGATTTATTTTTTGTTATTTTCTATTTCTTTTTTTTTTTTTTTTTATGACTCGATCTTCTTAATCTGATGAATTAAGATTTGATCCAGAAATTGAGAAAAGAGACTCGGCAGACGTGAATTGCAACTACAAATACTGAAAAAGCTATTGCTGCATCACTTGGCCTGAACATAAAACTTGAATCACTTTCTAATAGTTCATACAGTGATTCAGAAGAGGAAGATATGGCTGTTCATAATAACAATAGGGCTGCTACGACTTTGAAGGAGTTAGCTGCTCCTAATCTAAATCAACAACCATTGTGTATTGAGTATCCTGATTTAACTGCTGCTTTTGAATTGAAATCAGGACTAATACATCTTTTGCCTACCTTTCGTGGTCTTACAGGTGAAGATCCATACAAGCATATGAAGGAATTCCATGTGGTCTGTTCTAGCATGAGCCTCAAGGAATAACAGAAGAGCAGATAAAGCTTAGGGACTTTTCCGTTCTTATTAGCAGACTTGGCAAATGATTGGTTATATTACCTTCCTTCCAAATCGATCCAGACATAGAATGAGATGAAGAGGCTATTTTTGGAAAAATATTTTCCTGCTTCTAGGGCTGCTAATATAAGGAAAGAGATATGTGGCATCAGACAATATCAGGTAAGTCAGCTTGCTACCACAATTGGTCGATTGGATTCTCAAGGCTCAGGTAAGTTACCTTCTCAAACTATTATTAATCCAAGAGAGAATGCAAGTGCTATAACATTGAGAAGTGGCAAACAATTAGAAGTACCAAAATCCACTATTGTAGTTGTTGAGGAGGAGACTAAGAAGGAGGCAGAAATATCTAAGGTAATTTCTAATCCTTCTATTCAAGTTAAGACTAACCCCCTACCTTTTCCATACAGATGTGCAAGGTCTAAGAAGGAGGAGCAAGAGAAAGAAATTTTAGAGACATTCTGCAAGGTAGAGGTAAATATTCCTTTACTAGATGCAATTAAGCAAGTGCCAAGGTATGCAAAGTTTTTGAAAGAATTATGCACTAACAAGAAAAAATTAAGAGATGATGAGAAGGTAAGTGTAGGGGAGAATGTGTCAGCAGTTCTTCAAAGAAAGCCCCCCCTTAAGTGTAAAGATCTAGGTATGTTCACCATTCCATGTAGAATAGGTAATACTAGATTTGAAAGAGCCATGTTAGATTTAGGAGCTTCTATTAATGTCATGCCACGATCTGTTTATGCTTCTTTAAATCTAGGTTCTTTAAAAAAAACTGGTGTTATTATACAGTCGGTTGATCGTACTAATGCTTACCCTAAAAGGGTGATTGAGGATGTGTTAGTGCAAGTGAATGAATTAATATTTCCTGCAGATTTTTACATTGTGGATTTGGATGATGATACATTGCCTAATCCTGCACATATTTTATTGGGGAGACCATTCTTGAAAACAGCTAGAACAATGATTGATGTGCATAATGGTACCTTGACCATGGAATTTGATGGTGAAAAGATTCGACTCAACATTTATGAGGCCATAAGGTACCCGTGATATTACTCATGTTTTTGCTATTGATGTTATTAACCCTTTAGTGCTGGATTTTTTGAGCAAACAAGTAAGGAAAATTTGGAGGTTGAAATTACCAACAGTTTGGAATTAGAGAAAGAAGAAGAAATTGAGCAGAATCAAGATATGAAGGAGACTGTAGCTGTATTACATTCTTTGCATGTGATTGTAGAAAAGTATATAGTATCTTTCATTCAGTTACCTGTTACTCACAAGAAACTTTTACCTTTTGTTGTGCAGGCCCCTATTTTAGAACTGAAACCATTACCAGCTCACTTGAAGTATGCATATTGAGGGGAAAATGATACACTGCCAGTAATTATTGCTAGCAATTTGACTAAAGTACAAGAGGACAAACTGTTAACAGTTCTAAGGGAGCATATAATGGTTTTTGGTTGGAAAATTGCAGATATCAAAGGGATCAGCCCTGCTGTGTGTATGCACCACATTTTGTTAGAAGAAGGAGCTAAACCAACTAGATAAGCTCAGTGTAGATTGAATAAACCAATGATGGAGGTAGTGAAAAAGAAGGTTGTGAAGCTACTTGATGCAGGTATCATTTACCCAATTTCAGATAGCCAATGGGTAAGTCTAGTGCAGGTTGTTCCAAAGAAATCTGGTGTTATAGTAATTCAGAATGATAATAATGAGTTGGTACCCACACGTGTGCAAGCAGGTTGGAGAGTTTGTATTGACTACAGGAAGTTAAATTCTATAACCTGAAAAGATCATTTTCCTCATCCTTTTATTGATCAGATGTTAGAGAGATTAGCTGGCCATACTTATTATTGATTTCTGGATGGTTTTTCAAGTTATAACCAAATTGTGATTGCACCAGAAGATCAAGAAAAGACAACCTTCACTTGTCCATTTGGTACATTTGCTTACCATAGAATGCCGTTTGGACTTTGTAATACACCAGGGACTTTTCAGCGATGCATGGTAAGTATATTTTTTGATCTTTTAGAGAGTTGCATTGAGGTGTTTATGGATGATTTCACAATATATGGTGATTCATTCGATGCATGCTTAGATAATTTGACTCGTGTGCTTGATCGATGTTTAGAAACTAACCTTATTCTTAACTGGGAGAAGTGTCCATTTCATGGTAGAGCAAGGTATAATTCTTGGGCATGCTGTTTCAGCTAAAGGAATAGAGGTAGATAAGTTAAAGATAGATATTATTTCAGCTTTACCTTACCCTACAAATATGTAGGAGGTTCATTCTTTTCTTGGTCATGCAGGTTTTTATCGTAGATTTATCAAGGATTTTTCAAAGATAGCATTGCCTTTGTGTAAGTTGTTACAAAAGGATGTACAGTTTCAATTTGATGAGCAGTGTAAGAATGCATTTGAAAAATTGAAGAAGTTATTAACTTCAGCACCAGTGATACAGCCACCAAATTAGGAGTTGCCATTTGAGATTATGTGTGATGCAAGCAATTATGCAGTAGGAGCTGTGTTAGGACAAAGAGTTGGCCAAGCTGCTCATGCCATTTATTATGCCTCCAGGACTTTAAATGCAACTCAGATTAATTACACTATGACTGAAAAGGAACTTTTATTTGTTGTTTTTCCTTTAGAAAAATTTCGGTCTTTTTCGCTTGGTACTAAAGTTATGGTTTATTCTGATCATGCTGCTATCAGGAATTTACTTTCAAAGAAGGAATCCAAGCCTCGAATTATTAGGTGGATTTTGCTGTTACAGAAATTTCAATTGGAGATTAAAGATAAGAAAGGAGCAAAAAATGTGGTAGCAGATCATTTGAGCAGGTTGATACATGATGAAGATGAGCTGCCATTGCAAGAATCTTTTCTAGATGAGCCATTATTTTCTGTTGATAAGGCATTACCTTGGTATGTGCTTATTGCGAATTATTTAGTGGGTAAACATTTGCCTGATAATCTTTCTAAATCTCAAAAAGATAAGCTTAAAAGTGATGCTAAATATTATGTGTGGGATGACCCATACTTATAAAAAGTTTGTGCTGATCAGGTAATAAGAAGGTGGGTGCCTGAAAATGAGTTTTTATTTATTTTAACCTTCTGTCATTCTTATGCTTGTGGAGGTCATTTTGGACCTAAAAGAACAGCTTGTAGGGTTTTAGAATGTGGTTTTTATTAGCCAACTCTATTTAAGGACTCTTATCTATTTTGTAAGTCATGTGAAAATTGTCGAAGGACAGGTAATATATCGCGTAGAAATCAAATGCCACATACTCCTATTTTGATTGTTAAGATTTTTTATGTTTGGGGCATTGATTTTATGGGACCATTTCCTTCATTTTTTGGTAATATTTATATACTTTTGGCTGTTGATTATGTTTCTAAGTGGGTGGAAGCTAAAGCCCCCAGGACTGACAGTTCTAAAGTTGTTGCTAGATTTTGTGAAGTCTAATATATTTATTAGGTTTGGAACTCCAAGGGCCATTATTAGTGATAGAGGAACGCATTTTTGCTATAGGATGTTGGAGGCAATGTTTAGGAAATACAATGTTGTGCATAAGATTTCCACATCTTACCATCCACAAAGCAATGGCCAAGCTGAGGTCTCCAATCGAGAGATCAAGTCCATTTTGGAGAAAGTAGTCAAGCTGAATAGGAAGGATTGGAGTTTGAGGTTGGAGGATGCACTATGGGCCTACAGGACGACACATAAGACTCTTATTAGCATGTCACCTTATAGGTTAGTATTTGGAAAACCATGTCATCTTCTTGTGGAATTAGAGCACAAGGCCTTCTTGGGCAATCAAGCAATGCAACATGGATATGGATAAGGCTGGAGAACATAGGAAGTTGCAGTTATAAGAGCTAGAGGAATTGAGAAATGAAGCATATAAGAGCTCTAAAATATACAAGAAAAAGACAAAGGCCTTTCATGACAAAAAGATTTCTGGGAAGAACTTTGCTGTTGGACAAAAAGTTCTACTTTACCACTCAAGGCTTAAGTTATTCCCAGGTAAGTTGCGTCCCCGTTGGGTTGGTCCTTTTGTTATTACTAATGTTTTTCATCATGGTGAAGTGGAAATTCAAAGCCCAAGGATAGGAAAAGTTTTTAAGGTAAATGGTTATAGACTTAAACCTTTTTATGAAGGTTTTCAAGTAGAGAATATTGAGGTAGTGGATTTGGAGGATCCGGTTTGCTCAGGATGAGGAGAAAGTTGTCGGGCAAACGATGTGAAACAAATGCGCTACTTGGGAGGCAACCCAAGAAACCAGATTTGAATTTCTTTCCCTTTTTCTTTTTTGTTTTTTGTCAATTTTTTTCCTTTGCATAATTATCTTACATTGGGGACAATGTAAGGTTTAAGTGTGGGGGAGAGGATTTGGAACTTTATTTACTTTTCTTTGTTTACTTTGTTAGTGTTGTTGAATTTTTATTTTTTTGTTTTTTTTGTTTTCCCAAAAAATGAAAAATGAAAAATAAATAAATAAAACAAAAACTAAAAAAAGTAAAAAAACAATAATAAAAAAAATAAATGTTTGTGTGCGGAATTGGATAGTTTTGTTTGAATTTTATTTGGCTAAGCTCTTGAAGGTCGCCAATAAATGTGTGAGAATTAATGCTGACTTATAGGTTTTGGTTGTTGTTTAATTAATTGATGAATAATGATAACCAAGTCACAATCCACACTTGAATTGTTGAAAACTGATTTGTTTTTATTTTTATGAGCATGAGTGCTTGAGTATGAGATACATCCTTTATTAGCTAAGTTGTATGGGTGTCTAACTATGTGCATTGGTTTCAAGACTTAGAACTCGCTTCTACTCATTTTGTCTTCTAATTATGGAGCTATGTTAGAGAAATGAATAAAAAAAAGTAAAGTAAGTAAATCATGTGGTGGGTTGAGATGGAGCGTAAAAGGCATTCACTCATAAACACATGCATAAAGTGAAATGGAGCGTAAAACACACTCACTGGTGGGTTAAGATGGAACATAAAACGCACTCACCAAAATGCATGCAAAAAGTGAGATGGTGCATAAAATGCACTCACCAAAAAAAAAAAAAAAAGTAATTGTGTGAAAAGTAATAGTGGAAGAGCTATGTTTCGAGTCTTGAAATGGTGTGCATAATTGTTCTCCCATATGGACTTAGTTGTGTATTCATGTTGATCATAGGAAAGGTACTTGTATGCATGCACTTGAATTTTGAAATTGTTTTGTGGAAAATGACAAGGTTATTGTTGCGATTTGATTGATGAAGTATTAACCAAATTCTTGCTAGCATTAATTTTCATGGATGAGTTATTGAACTTAAGACCTTTGAAAGTTTGGTTGAATGGATTCAAGTGAACTTTTTGTTTTGTTCTCAGTTTTTGTTTACACGAGGACGTGTAAAAAACTAAGTGTGGGGGAATTTGATAAGAGCATAATATTTAATATTTTTAATTCCTTTATATTTAGTTTTATGACATATTTTCTGTTTAAGTGAGTTGATTAATATATTTATTGAATAAGGAAACATTGAAGGCAAAGAGGAAATAAAACAAAGAAAGTTGTGGCTGGAAAGTCAAGGAAATCAAAAGAAAAAAAGTGGTGGCTTGGGAGTTGGATAGAGCAGGCGTGTGGAGCAAGAAAGTCAAGAAAAAGAAAGAGAAAAGCTAATCAAGGTGGGTCCAGGCAAGTGAATAGAAAAGAAAAAAAGAAGAAAAGGAAAGAAAGGCTATTGGGCTTTCGTGTTAGGCTTGGAACACGGCTGGAAGAAAATAAAAGAGAGGAAAGTCAACAAGTGCGGGCGTTAAAGTGAAAAGGAAAAAAAGGTGCAAGGCCCTGGGCTTTAAAGGAGCTAGGGCGTGATCAGGCATCAGGGGTGCTGGGTTTTAAAGGCTTGAAATAAAAAGGGCGAAGAGAGCTGATACGAAAGGCAGTGCGGCACGGAGCAGAGGAGAGAGGAAGCGGCGCACAGGGGCTACGGAACAGAAGAGTTTGAGGAGACAAAAATAAATTAGTAGTTTTTTTTATTCAATTATGTCAGGCTAGATGTTTCAATTCAGTTCAAGGGAATTGCAAACCCTCATTGCAGTTTGATGGTTGAATCAAATCAATAACATTATTTCTCCATTTTCTTATGAATTTATTCATGATAATCTATTTTAATTATTTTACTAATATTTGGTTTGATTGATTTAATTAAGGCCTATTGAATTGATTAGATTATTACCAATTTCTAGATTCAGGAAGTATATTATGTAATTGATATGGTTCCTTATCAATTGTAGCAAATAGTGATAGATGATTATGGACAAGCTTTTGTTTATTGCTATGATTATCATGGTCTAAGTTAAACAGTCCAAGCTTGCGTGATTGTTGCTTAAAATAATCTAATTTCCTTGATATTAATGCTGCCATTATATTAAATTTAGAAAGCTTGTTCTAAATTGTCTAATGGTTAGAATCTAACGAAGAGCTTGTTTTATTATGAGGAATTAAGGGAAATTTCGGGTAGCAGAGCTTGTTGTTACCTAAGATTATTAGATTCATTGAAGGGTAGAATAATGTTATTGTTGATTGATTGTTCCATTAACTGCGAGGGTAAGATTGAACCGAATAACTGAAGTTTTAATTCATTGATTTCTGTTATTAATTTAGTTTTCAATCATAATCAGTTTGATCAGAATTCTAACCCCCCCATTTATTGTTTTGTTATTAATTGAATTTTATTTTAGAATTGGTCTGAATAAATAAAAAATAAATAAATTGTGAACACTCTCTGTAGGTTCGACCCTTACTCATCTAGCTATTGTGTTTATTTTCTTTTATTTTATTAAGAAGTATGGTTAAATTATTTTTGGAGTGTTAACGACGTGCTTCCACGTAGCACTCACAATATAGTCCATTTATCAAGATTGCACATCACATACATGAAATATAACATATAGACACATTTTGGCAAACATTTGGTAGGCATAACATATACTGGGGTTCAAATATACAAACAAATCAAGATCTCATTCTCACATAACCTTTAATGAACAATCCAAAATACTTCAAACACAGAAAAAGAATTCAAGAAGGTAGAAAATAGGACCAATGGACACAAGATTGACATACTTCCATTATTTCTACCACCATAAAACTTAATACACAAGAATATCACTCCATGAGAAACATATATATCACACATTATGAACATTCACACTCTCATCTCATCCTTAGGTTAGAAACCCTTACGTCAAATCTTTTAGATCTTAAAATCCTAACTTCTTTTGACTTTTAATCTCTCTTCGTTTCTTCAAATTTCTTCTTCCACCATGATATAGTAGACCTATTTGGTATAAAACATAGAAAAACTCCAATTTTTATCATAAATTTCCTTAAGGATCTTAGGGTTCAACAAGAAAGAAACTAGTTTGGAGAAGAGAGCTAGAGAGAGGGTTACAAAATAGAGAGGTTATAAGAGAAATGGGGTTGTTGTCCCTTTCTCTCTCTTAGGCAACACACACACACACACACACATATATAGGAAAAACCCCTTAGCCCTAAAGTTCTCAAATTTTACAAGTCATGCAATTTTTTTTTATTTCTTCCCATTTTACTCTTTGTCAACTTATCTATCTCAAATTTTGTTATAAACAATATTCATAAATAATTTAGTGTTATTTTGTAATGTTATAATATATTTTGATTTCTGACATGTACATGGGTATCTCACTCACATAGACCCCCTAAAGATAGTAAAATGACTATTTTAACCCTATAATCTATAAGAACCTAGAAAATCATCAAAAGATAATTCAGTAAATTGTCAACATAAGCTAAGGACAAATTGGAGATAAATCAAAGATGAGTCAGATAAATTTTAAAATAAGTCAATAAGTCATCAATATGACAAATTGAGGCTAAAAATAAATTTAGGTGATTTATTCGGGACTAGTGTAAGTCACAGGACTACATAGACATTTATGGGACACAGATAAATAAAAAAATCCAAATAAATGAATTTGGAGAAACGAACTGTATGTTGGAATCAGAGTGCCGAAATTAGCTAGTGCACTGAGTATGGTGCGATTTTGAGACAGTTTCAATTCGAGCGCTATGAGTGCAAAATTGGCTAATTGGCTACGTGGCATCTCGAGAAGCATGAGAATCTTTTCTAAGAAGCTAATAAAACCTTCTAGAAGGGGGACACATGTCAACATTGTGGTGGTGGAAGAGAGGGCGATTGTGTGGGAAGATGTATAGAAATTATAATATATCTTGTGTAGATATTTGTGTAATTGAAATGATGGGTGAGACACAAGGGGTTTGCCCCCTTTCCTATCAGCCAACCCAATAAGTATCCCCTCACTCTCATCAGTTCTCTCTCCCCCTCACTCTTTCTCAATTGAAAGCTGTGTGTGTATGTGTACACATGGTGTGTGTTGTGTGAATATATATGTATATATATATGTATAGTGTGTGTTGAAGAGATGTAAAACAACCATGGGAAGTGGGGGTTTGAGAGTTCTGTGACTGTGAGTGTTATACGGAGTATGTGTGTATATTAGTGTGTGCATACCAGTGTGTGTCTTTGTGCGTGTGCATATGTGTGTTACACACATAGTGAACATAAGACCGAAAAACTAGAGAAAGGAGGAAAGAGGGAAAAGGAAGGAAAGGAAGAAGAATAAGAAAGAAGAAAGGAAAAGAAGAGAAAAATGAGGAAGGAAGGGCGAAATAGGCTGGCCAGTGACATGGCCGCCATTGAAGCTCCAATGAAACTTTCTCTCTCTAATCGAACGTCTCTCTCTGTCTACAATAGACACGAGGTAGGGAATTTTTTAAGTTTTCCTAGGTCTTTTCCTTCACCCTTATCTACTATGTGTGCATAAGAACATGTATGTACGTGTATATGTGTGTGTGATTGTGTACAGCGGGAATAGGGAGAGAAACCTATTTGGTTTCTTAGATTGGTAGAAAAATGAACCCAAATTTGATATCACTCACTCCTAGGCATAAAATAGAACTGAATGGAAAGGAAAAGAATTGAAATGGAGGACAAAATAGTGAAGAACCAGTTGAAAAACCAGTTCGCCGGAAATCTAGGTCACAAATGGGTGGTTCAGTCTTTGGGTGTATGGGTCATTTCGATCCATTAGATGGGTACTAAAACACTATAGGAAGGTTGGGGGGAAACATTTAGATCAAAAACAGAGGGAAAATAGTGACCGAAAACATGAAAAATCATCATTGCCGAAAAGTCTGGTCTAACTAGAGATCGACTATTTCTAGCTATTTTGGACTCTTTAATCAAACTTAAACCAAGTACAAACATGGTGAAAAACAAAAGGGAAGAAGGAAGAAGTAAAACAGATGAAAAGGGGAGGAAAATAACATTCTCTGGTGTACCGGCGTTAGAGAGGATGATCGGCGCTGATGACCCGGTCAACAAGTTAACGGGTCGGGTCTAGTCAACGCCCGATCAATGGTCAATCGGTTCATGCCTTGGTCAAGCAGGTCGGGTCAAACAGGTTTGGGTTTGGGTTTGGTCAATTGGGCTAATGGCCTTGCGGTTGTTTGTTTGAGCAGTTTGAAAAGAAATGGAGTTTTGAAAAATGATAAAATTACCAAAATGCCCTTTGTAAAATAATCTAAAATTCAAATGTGTTTAAAATGAAAAAAGGGTCATTCTTAAGGTTTTTGGCAGAGTCGGTTTGGATATTCAAGGACTTGAGGTGGTCCCATATGAATATGATAAATTATGAAAATGCCCCTAGTGATAAATTGAGTAATCTAAAGGCTAATTATAATCCAGAAAGGGCTATTCCAATGTTTTTGGGTGCCAGAAATTCAAATATATAATCAGATTGAACAAATTGGGGCCCGATGATGGTCCCACATAAAGTGAAAAAATGACGATTATACCCCTAATCCTATATTAAGCAATTAAAAGCAGAATTAAGATCTAGAAAAGGTATTTTCAATATTTTTTTGGACACTAGGGACTCAAATATTATGTCAGAATAATAAAATAGGGACTCAGGGTAGTCCCATATGAAAATATAAAATTACTAAAATGCCTAGGCACAGAACAAATAACGAAAAACGTTAATAAAATGCAAAGAAGACATCTTTAGGATTGTTGGATCTTCTGGATCCGATTCCAAGGTCGGTTTTGAGAGACAACATCTCGATAGACAAGTAACTTGTCTAGTAAATTATAAAAATGCTCTTATGGGTTTAAAAGATAATCAAATGACTTAGAAATATAAGGCTTCCTTAGGGTTTTTGATACCCAGGAACACGTTTTTGATATCCGTTTGGGTAAGCGGGTACTCGAGGTGTAGGCTAATGAGTAATTGGCCATAGAGAACTGTAAGGCTTGATACAATACTATAGTGCTATGGGCTAGGGTGGTCCTGAGGATGGAATAGTAAGTATGTGAGATAATTAACAAACATTATCAAAGACGCATGTAGTGTCCCCTAGTAGTGGAGTGATGATTGGGACTAGGGAAAAGTCCTGACTTATTGATATGTGTGTTTGTTATATGATTTACACAAGATATTTGTTATCATCATTGATTTCCCTTGTGACTGATTTATTAGTGCGATGTGATTATTATGTTGAATGTCATAATGTTGGACATTATATGATATTATTGAATAAATGTTATCACTATGATTGATGTTCACTGTCATTTCTAATTCTATCATGGATATGTGATCATTGTTACTCCTGTATTTGTTAAACTATATATCCTATCTTGTGGTTGTTAGTGTTGTTGTAGATATGAATGATACTGATATGCATATTGTTGACTACACCTAAGCGGTGTGAGATTTGAGAGGATATTAATATTGATGAGCACCGTTTGTGGTGTGGATTGTAATATTGGAATTTTGGAAAAGAACACATATGAGAAAATGACTTGAGATGGGAATTAGTTACATCTTTTGTGTGCTCTTGAGCATGATGAGATTGTGCTTTACCCGGGGTTCTATTTATGATAAGGATGGTGTCTCCCATTGGCTTGCGAACCGTAAACCCGCACGGGTGGTCATTTGTCTTCATCGGGGTTAGTATCCCAGAAAACACTTAGGCTTATGGAGAGCCAAATAAGGTGAATGCTCATGAGATTGAGATTATTGAGAGAATGAAATGAGATGAATAAGACTTTATCCCTTTTTGCTATGGATTGATTTATTTGAGATTATTTCTCATAACACTTATGTGATATTCCCTTATGATTATTGATGGATTGTATAATGCCAGTTTATGATACTATGGCACTTATGAATGGTTGTTTAGCTGTGAATGTATACATTGTTCTTGTGACTTTAATCATCAAATAGAGGTGTTTTGTGAGGTTGGTAAGTTTATACTTACATCTTGTGACTGGTTATATGTTTATATACATTGTTCTTGTGGCATGAAAATAGGAAATAGAAGTGCTTCGTAGAATTATATGTTAATATTTATGTCACATGTCTGACCATCCTTATGTCGACTACCTGGCTATTATTGTCAAGCCACATGTAGTGGTACGATACCCTTTTAATACTTATGCTTATGCTTGTGTTTGAGATATGATGATGTGGTGTATTTGTGATGTATACTGGACTATAAGGTGTGTCATCTTCGGACTTGCATTAGTTTTTGGCATGCTGCTTGCTTTAGTGTTTTAGGAAACCCTACTAAGCTTTATGGCTCACCCCCACTATTCATGGGAATGGTAGGTATTGACTTGATAGACGACTGACGGGAAGTGGTGAGAGATGGACTGAAGTCATTCTATTTCTTAATCACCTTCATATACTAATTCATTTACATTTATTAAGGGTGCCTGTACCCTTATCAGATATTCATGTATATGGGATGTATATATGTTGGACTGTAGAGTCAACTCTGGTCATTACCACATTATACCTTGTGATTGGATGGTTGGCATAGTGCCTTTGAATGTAATCAATTGCATTTAATCCCGTTATGAGACTTGAACAAGTCTAATCGGGAAACCGAACTAAAACCAATTAAAAAAACTAAATCACTTCAAAAAACAAATTGGCTTGCATTTTATATACTTGACTAGGATGGTTAGTCCTATTACCTATTTTATTGGGGTCTAATGACCCCGTAGTGCAGCCCTATGGGTCAGGGGCACGATAGAAATGGTATTAGAGGTTTAGGTTTTGAATACCTTGGGACAGTAGGAGAGGTTTAGACCTCAGGTTGATTGAATCAGTTAGGTTGCATGTTATGTGTGTGCTTGTTACATTGGTGTGTGCGGTTATGCACTGTACTTGATCTTTCGATTAATTGGGAGTGTGTGATTTGATTGATTTATTGATTGAGTGAGACTAGATGCTTATGGTTTCGAGGTAGATCATATATTTTATAGGATTGGCCATATGCCTAGTTATATATATGGTAAGTCGTAGATTTTATGAGATAGGTTGTGTGCCTAATTTTCTATATGACAGGCTGCATACTCATATATGTATATGTATATTCTTGGGATGGACTCTATACTTACGTGCTTATGTGGTAGGTTACGTGTTAGCTGTTAACTGTTGCTTGCTAATTCTATATGTGTGTGCTAGGTTAGTACTTGATATTCATGGGTTATAGTACTATAGCTGTGAATACTATATAGATTGGATTGGTTTCAGATTTGGCGTTACAGTTGATGGATGGCGCTCCATCAGCCAGTAATAAAAAAAGCTGTGATCCATGATGGGTTATGTAACACCCCGACCTAATTAATTAATAATTAGTCTGCTAATTATTAATTAGAAACAAGATAACAAATAATTAAAAAAATTTATCGGGACTTTCCAGTAAATTATGATGGACTAGTAAAATGATTAAATGCACGAAAAAGCGATGTAAGATGTTGATCTGAACCGTTTGGAGCAAAATTCAAAATACCGTAATTATAAAATTGACAAGCCTCGAGAACCGTGAGAAAAATGGATACGGTGCGAAGCTTAGAATATTGAGGCCAACCCGGGTAGGAAACTACAAAAGGAAGCCGCTTTGCAAAAAGAGAGATAAAAAGAAAATATAAAGAAAAAAAAAGCCAAGACGATAAATTGAGTGCGCCAAACGAGGCATTAACCAAAAAGTGGAGAAAAATGCTCAAAATGCAAGCAATGAGTTTTGAACCCTTGACTAAAATGAATAAAGCAATTAGCTCCCAAAAATTTAACCATTGGGCTACCACATAACTTTATGTCACATATTACCCATGAAATACAAATATGTACATAAAGAAAATAATCTAGAGCACAAAATAAGAATAGAATAAATAAAAAATTATAAAGAGAATAATCATAAAATATCTTTTATATATATATATATATATGTATACGTGTGTGTACATATATATATATATATAGATATATACATGTTTATGTATATACATGTGGCAGCATGATGGTCTGCTGCAAACAGCAGCCCTAGGGGCATAGATATATTCATGCAAACTACTACAAGAAGTAACGTGGGAGTACCATGGTGGTTAGGGCAACCGGTAATGATAATGTATATATTAAATATACATATTAATATACACACACCCACACAACCATTCAACCATGCAGAGGGAGAGAGGAAGAGAGATAGAGGATTTCTGAGGATTAGGAAGAAGAACGAGAGGGGAGATAGAAGCAGAAGGAGAGAGGGGCCATTGAAGGTATGAAACATAAACCCACAATGTTTCTCTTTCTAAAAATTTTAAGTATATGCATACTGTTTGTGAATTCTTTGAGCATGCATGAGCTACTGTAACATTGAGGAACGATTAGGCACATAATGAGAAGGCTTAGAACTCAAACAGTGAAATCCACCATTGATGGACCTCAGATCTGGGGCCTGAAACAAATGGAACCTAAACTTAATTTTATGCATGTAATAATGTAAGCAAATGATTTCAGAATTCCAACGCACTTGAAATAAAGTAAAATGGTAAAGAAATGACCATGATAGAGCTAGGGATAATCCGGCTGGAAAACCTGATTTGGGTGTGTGAATGTAGACTGTTTGAGGTCCAAAAGGCTACTAAACGATTCCTTAACGTCTTAGGAACAAATGGGTGCAAAAACAGAGAGAATCGGACGTGAAATCATAAAGAAACAGTGGTCGCCGGAGAATCGGCTATCGCCGGAGCTGCGACCTGTAACTCCCTATTCGACGGCCAAGATGTAACCCAACTGAAAATCCAAAACCAGATCTGAAATCCTTACAAATTTTCCTTTTGAACCGCATAGGACCGCACCCAAAAATCCACCGGAATCTCCGTGTCATCGCCGAAGAAGACAACTATGGAGAAGAAGCAGTGAAACCCTAATTGTTGAGGATGATGAACAGTGAACGGTTCGGGTATCGGGTCAAGAAGCGGATCTGGTCCTGACTGTTTAAAACAGATCTGAACTTTAAACAAAACGTTGCCAGTTTTGTTTATGTAGCTGATGTCATCGAGACGTCAGCATGACGTAGTGAAAAGAAGTGAACCAGATGGTTTTAGAAGCTTTGAACCTGTTCAATTGGTTGAACCCTAAAACCGGACGGTTCTGAACCTTTTGTTTATGAAATCCTGTTTTGAACCCCAAACCTTTCTTAAATCATATTTTGACCCCAACTGTTTTGTAAAATTATATTCCGGCCCAGATTTTGGAAAATTAATTTAATTAAACCACTGATAAATAAATAGATAATAAAATGAATAATTTATTTTATTAATTAGGTAAAATTACTATTTTACCCCTAGACATTAAAGAGGTCAAATGAAGTCCAAATTAAATAAACAAATAATGTATTTGTACTATTTTGGGCATTTCGGACTCAATGGTGGAGTCCAATTTGGGAAATTAAGTCCCAAAAAATACAGACACGTAAAGTGTAAATGACTGTACTGCCCCTAATGATATCCAGGGCCAATTAAACATAAAAGATAGTCCAATTTAACTATACCGGACACTCTGAACCTTATGGTGAGGACCATTTTATGAACCGAGGTCCCGAAAAATTTAGCTATACAACATGTGAAATTACCAAAATTCCCCTGATGCTATACGAAGTCTAAATAAAGTCCCAATTGGAAGAAATTGATACCAATGGAAGCCCAAATACTTGTGAACCTGTATATATGATTAAATAATGAATCAGGGTCAGAATTTCACGAAACGTAAAATGACCAAAATACCCCTGAGCACGGTAAGTGCAAAGTAGAGGCCAATCTGATCTAATAAATTATCATAAGCATAATTATGAAAATCGAAGGGCTAAATATGACTCTGGAACAGTCAACGTATAAAATAAAAAATGATCGATGTGTCCCGATGATCAAAAGTAGATACCAAATGAGTCCAAAAGACTCAAAAATTTATATATACGATATGTGGACTATTTTGAGGACCATGATAGGGTCCGGGGCAAGAATGACAAAATTATCATTTTGCCCCTGAGGGCAAATAAGTTCTTAATTGATAACGACTGGTGTCAAAATGACTTAAAATATTATTCGGACAGCTGCTAAGCCTATTTAAGGAATTTAATAACATAAGTTGAAACCCAATGAGTGGGTAACAAGCCAATGAACTTAATTAGGCCATCTGATAGACTCCTAAGATGATGAATAAGACATGAATGAACGAATTCTAATATGTCTGTGATTAATGATGATTATTCAGACTATGCAAGGATATGCATAAAGTATCTGGAGATTATCAGAATATTTGTAAATGGAGAATCTGACACTAAGAAACCGAGGTAAGTAAATCTGAACTTTGTTATGTGGTCCTTCCTCAGCCAGTCACATTCATTTCCATCTGCTGCCAAATTTGTACTCTATCACTACCTAATGTATTTGATTTGAGCCAATCGACTTGTGGTTATCGGTTATGCCTGATCTTTGGATTTGACTTGCTTGCTTACATCATTGTGAATTTGATCATTGATATTTGAGCATCATTACACTATCATACCATGACCTAGTCTTGAGATATATCCTGTTGATAGAAATCTTGATATTCCACACACTTTATGTTTTGTTGATTGTGATATCAATTGTTTTGTGCTGTTGTACATCTTGTGTGGAATTTTATTGATCATGGTATTTGGTATGTACCCGGGGTTGTGCTCAATCACAATGGCCCATCCATTCGCAGATTGCGTGGGGGAAAGACCCTTTGGGGGTCTTGTATGTCCTTCGGGACTTGAGATAATAAAAGCTCTAGCGTTATTCAGTAAGCCCGGGATAAAGGGGCAAAACTAAATGTGCGTTCCAGTGGGGTATGCCGGGCCCCGGGTGATTCACGCATTTCTGGGTTATTAGAACTCGATGATATTTTATTCTTGTATTCATTGGATGATCATATTCTATGCCCTGTGAATGATCATATTATTGCAATCATGTTATACTTGATGATGATATATCTTGGTACTTATTGGATGATCACATTCTATGCAAGCATGTTATACTTTTGATTGGCTATCGTAATTGTTGTGGCAACAAATTTCATGATTGGCTAGATCCCGGTTGTTGGATTCATCATTACTATGTTTTTATATCTTATTTTGGGATAAGCCTTTTGGACCCTCGAGTCATTATGACTAACCATGTATTTCTTGTTGCTCATTTGGCTATTGGCCATCTGTTATCCCTTTCTTCTATTATTCTTGTGAACTAACCCTGACCCATGGCAAAGCTAGGAATTTACTTACTGAGCTTGTTTAAAGCTCATTCCATTTATCTAACATTTTTCAGGTGACATTATGTGGGATGAAACACAATGAGATAACTAGTGGAACTAGTGATGCACAATGAACGACACTGACGATATGAACTCCAAGTGAAAGATTGAACGTAAACACTGTAAGGTTAAGGTCACAATTTGTATTATAATATTATATCATTAGTGATGAGGTTAGCCTGGTTTGTTGGATCACTATGATTAAATCGTACCTAGAGACATTCTGATTGTTGATCATTGGAGATGAGTTTTGATCAGCTGAATTGTATTGGTGTGACTTTCGCTTAAGTAATTCATTGATATAGAATGAATGCATTAGAGCATGTATATTGATACTTTAGAGATATTTGGTGATTGATTCTAGACATGCTCTGATGTGTTTGGATGAATTGCATTTACAATTTAAAAAGGTTTAATTTTCGCTACTTTGACCCTACATTTAGAATGCAATTCATTATAAAGTTCAAAGTTTCCTTTGGTTGGTCGCATTAATGGCGGGAAAAACTGGCAATGTGGCCAACTGGCATCACGTCCTTGAGATCCGCATAGGGTGGGTTTCGGGTCGTGACAGGTTAAGACCTAACTATGATAGTGAACGAATAATGAAAAGTTGTAAAATGAAAAATGAAAAGAAATGTTGGGAAGGCTATAAATTTATTACATAAAAGGGATATAAGACTAAAAAAAGGTTGAAAAATAAAACTTTTTGATTCTCTTGTGTTTGGGGCTGGAGCAATGGATACTCTGTATACTCCATGTTTGAGAATTTGAGATATCATTGTGTTAAACTCTCTTGTCGAGATATGTATTACTTTTGGATCGTATTCACTTATGGATGAATGTTGTGTATTAGAGTGAGCTATTACCTTAGAGACTGTATACGATAGACCTTTTCAGTCTTTTAGTTATTAGATTGGGTTAGTGGTTTAACCCTCTTATGCTCAGACTCAATTTGTGATGGGAGTAGAGCAAGGTAGCTTGATGTATAACATTGAATGGTATTACTTAGTGCAGGGAATTTTAGATTCTCTTACAGATTGGTGATTGTTGTATCACATGAGATTACTTGAATTTAGTGGACGAAATTCTTGTAAGGCGAGGAGATTCTAACAACTCGAGAAATTATCAAATGATGTTTTGATAATGTCCTTTTCAGAGTGACTGAATTTTGAGGATGAAATTTTTATAAGGGGTGGAGATTGTAAGGACTCAAAAAATCATCAAAAGGGAATTTGGTAAATTGCTAGCTTAGGCTAAGGACAAACTGGAGATAAATCAAAAAAGAGTCAAAAAAATTGTAAAATGAGTCGATAAGTCATCAATATGAAAAAGTGAGGCTAAAAATAAAATTTGGAAATTTATTCAGGATTAGTGAAAGTCACAGGACTACATAGACATTTACAACACACAGATAAATATGAAAATTCAAATAAAGGATTTGGAAAAACGGACTGCATATTTGGAATCAAATCGTCAAAATTAGCTAGTGTACCGAGTTTGGTGCGATTTTGAGACAGTTTTAATTTAAGCGCGTGTGCATGTATAGTTAACTAACTGGCCACATGGCACCTCAAAAAGCGTGAGAAGCTTCTTTAAGAAGCTAATAAAACCCTTTAAAAGGGGGACACATGTCAACATCATGGTGGTGGAAGAGAGAGTGATTGTGTGTGTAAAGGTGTATAGAAATTAGAATGTGCTTCGTATAGATATTTGTGTAATTGAAATGATGGGTGAAAGACAAAGGGTCTACCCTTTTTCCTATTAGTCAACCCAATAACCATCCCCTCACTCTCATCAGTTCTCTCTCTCTCTTAATTGAAAGTTGTGTGTGTATATGTGTACACATGGTGTGTGTTATGTGTATAGATATGTATATCTGTGTGTATAGTATATGTTGTAGGACTATAAAATAGCCATGGGAAGTGGGGGTTTGAGAGTGTTGTGACTGTGAGTGTTATACAAAGTGTGTGTATATATATATATATATCAGTGTGTGCATACTAGTGTATGTGTTTGTGCATGTGTGTGTGTTACACACACAATGAACCTAAGACCGAAAAACCAGAGAAAGGGAAAAAGAGGGAATCAGAAAGAAAGGAAGAAGAAGAAGAAAGAAGAAACAAAAAAAGTGAAAAATGAGGAAGGAAGGGCAGTACAGGGCTGACTAGTGACAGGGCAGCCATTGAAGCTCTAATGGAACTTTCTCTCTCTAACCGAATGTCTCTTTCTTTCTCTCTCTCTCTCTCTCTTTTTATAATGGACACGAGGTAGGGAATTCTCTAAGCTTTCCTAGGTCTTTTCCTTCACCCTTATCTATTGTGTGTGCATAAGAACATGTGTGTATGTGTGTGTGTGTGTGTGATTGTGTACAATAGGAACAGAGAGAGAAACCCATTTAGGTTTCTCAGATTGGTAGAAAAGTGAACCCAAACTTGATATCACTCAACCCTAGGCATAAAATAGAACTGAATAGAAGGGAAAAGAATTAAAATAGAGGATGAAATAATGAAGAACCAACTAGTTCGCCGGAAATCAAGGTCAAAAGCAGGTGGTTCAGTCCTTGGGTGTTCAGTGTCATTTCGATCCATTAGATGGGTTCTAAAACACCATAGGGAGGTTGGGGGAAACATCTAATAAAAAACGGAGGGAAACAGTGGCTAGAAATGTGAAACATCATCCTCGCCAAAAAGTCAGGTCTCGTCGGAGACCGATTGTTTCTAGCTATTATAGACTCTTTAATCAAACTTAAACGAAGTACAAACATGGTCAAAAACAAAGGGGAAGAAAGAGGAAGTAGAATAGATGAAAAGGGGAGGAAATTAGCATTTTCCTGTGTACTAGTCCCGAAGAGGGTGATCGGCACTGGCGACCTAGTGAACCGGTTAACGGGTTGACTAGTCGAGTTTAGTCAACACACGGTCAACGATCAATTGGTTCATGCATTGGTCAAACGGGTCGAGTCAAATGGGTTTGGGTTTAGTCAATTGGGCCAATGGCCTTTGGGGCTATTTTTTGGAGCAGTTTCAGAAAATGGATTGTTTGAAAATGATGAAATTACCAAATTGCCCTTCCTCAAATAATTTGAAATTCAAATGTGTTTAAAATGAAACAGGGGTCATTGTTAAGGTTTTTGGGCATTCTGGACTCAATGGCGAAGTTGGTTTGGACATTCAGGGACCCGGGGTGGTCCTACATGAATATGATAAATTATAAAAAAGCCCCTAATGATAAATTGAGTAATCTAAAGGCTAATTATAATCCAGGAAAGGGTTATTCCAATGTATTTGGGTGCTCAAAATTCATAGTAAATGATCAGATTGAACAAATTGGGGCCCGGTGATGGTCCCACATAAAGTGAAAAAAATGACGATTATACCCTTAGACCTATATTAAACAATTAAAAGCCGAATTAAGATCTGGAAGAGGTATTTCCAATATTTTTGGATGTTAGGGACTTAAATATGAAATCATAATAATGCAATAGGGATTCGGGGTAGTCCCACATGAAAATGTAAAATTACTAAAACGTCCCTAGTCATGGAACAGATACCGAGAAATGTTAATAAAATGTAAGGAGGACATCTTTAGGATTGTTGGACCTTCTAGATCCGATTCTAAGATTGGTTTTAAGAGACGATATCTCGATAGTCCGCGTAACTTGTCTAGTAAATTATGAAAATGCCCTTATGGGTTTAAAAGACAATCAAATGACTTAGAAACAATATGATTGGATTTCCTTAGGGTTCTTGACACTGGGGAAAATGTTTTTGATATCTGTTTGGGTAAGTGGGTACCTGAGGTGTAGGCTAATAAGTAGTTGGCCATAGGGAACCATAAGGCTTGATATGATACCTTAGTGTTATGGGTTAGGGTGGTCCCAAGGATGGAACAGTAGGTACGTAAGACAATTGACAAACATTACAAAATATGCATGTAGTGTCCCCTAGTAGTGGAGTGATGATTGAGACTAGGGCAAAGTCCTGACTTATTGATGTGTGTGTTTGTTATATGATATACACAAGATATTTGATTCATAGTTGATTTCCCTTATGACTGATTTATAAGTGTGATGTGATTATTATGTTAAATGTCATAATGTTAGACATTGTATAATATTACTGAATAAATGTTATCACTATGATTGATGCTGACTGTCATTTCTAATTCTATAATTGATATTTGATCATTGTTATTCATGCATATATTTGTTAAACTATATATCCTATATTATGGTTATTAGTGTTGTTGTGGATATGAATGATACTCATATGCATATTGTTGACTATACTTGAGTGGTGTGAGATTTGAGAGGATATTAATATTGATGAGCACCGTTTGTGGTGTGGATTAAGATATTGGAAAAATGACTTGAGTTAGGAATTAGTCACATCTTTTGTGTGTTCTTGAGCATGGTGAGATTGAGCTTTACTCGGGGTTCTATTTACGATAGGGATGGTGTCTCCCTTCGACTTGGGAGTTGTAAGCCCGTGCAGATGATCATTTTTCTTTATCGAGTTAGTAGCCCGTAAAGAACTCAGGCTTACCGATAGCTAAATTAGGTGAATGCTCATAGGATTGAGATTATTGAGGGAATAAAATGAAATGAATAAGGCTTTATCTCTTTTTGTTGTAGATTGATTTATTTGAGATTATTTTTTGTGACACTTATGTAACATTCCCTTATGATTTTTGATGGATTTTATACTGTTGGTTTTTGATACTGTGGCACTTGTAAATGGTTGCTTAGCTGTGAATGTATACATTGTTCTTGTGGCTTTGAATAGGAAATAAAGGTGCTTCATAGGGTTGGTAACTTTATACTTACATCTTGTGATTGGTTATATGTTAATATACATTGTTTTAGTGGCATTAAAACAGGAAATGGAAGTACTTTGTGGAATTATATTCTTATATTTATGTCATGTGTCCGACCGTCTATATGCTGACTAATGGGCTATTATTGTCAAACTACATGTAGTGGTGCGATTCCCTTTTAATATTTATGCTTATGCTTGTGTTTGAGATATGATGATTTGGTGTGCTTGTGATGCATACTAGACTATAGGATGTGTCCTCTTTGGACTTGCATTGATTTTTGGCATGCTGCTTGCTTGTGTGTTTTAAAAAAACCCAACTGAGCGTTATGGATCACCCCTGCTGTCCATAGGAATGGCAAGTATTGACTTGATGGACAACTGATGGTAAGTAGTGAGAGATGGACTGAAATCATTGTATTACTTAGTCACATTCTTGTACTTCTTCATTTACATTTATTAAGGGTGCCTGTACCCTTCTTAGATATTCATGTATATGAGATGTATATATGTTGGACTGTAGAGTCAGTTCTAGACGTTATTACATTGTACCTTGTGATTGGATGGTTGGCATAGTGCTTTTGAATGTAATCAATTTCATTTAATCTCGTTATAAGACTTGAACAAATCTAATCAGGAAACCGAACTGAAACTAATTAAAGGAACTAAATTATTTTAAAAAAAATTGGCATGTGTCACGACTAGAGACCCATCCTGTGCAGATCTCGCATCGCTAATCCCGGCCTGACTTTAGGTAGCCGAACCGGGCTGTCTTAACTTGCTACACAATCAATGCTGCTAACATGCAATAAATATCATAACATAAACAACAGAAGTCTCTAAATAAAAGTTGCATGTATATAAAATCTGGTTATCAAAATGCAGACTTTAAAAAGTCTAATACATTACATCCCTAAGACGTGGATGACATGGGAGAGCTACAAGACCGTACTAAATATTATACATTACATTTATCTCAAAAATGTCCACTGCTATCTAGCTGACTGCTACTGTTACTGCTACTGCTACTGCTACTGCTCCTCTACAGCTTATTTTCCAAAAATATTTTAGCAAGTTTGGGGTGAGCTAGCTTAAGCTCAGTAAGTAATTCTCCTTTGCTCTGCCATATGTACAAGAATATAGAAAGCATTATCTATAAAAGAACTAGGATAAATGAAAATGTTCTAGCCAGTCAAGAAATATAGAACTCATCAATGAATATCAAATGGTAGGAAGCTCAAATGATAAATCAAGACAAATCTATCTGATAATATAATCATATTGCTATAGTCATAAGCTGTCTCAAGTATAATCATATGCACTCAATAAAAAGCTGTGAAATCTCATGATCATTCATAATGGTATAACATGATCAAACTATGATAATCAATAATAAATGACTATGATATCAACAAGAATGATGCACTCGTGGGGCCCGAAAATCCTCCTGAGCTCGTATTCAGTTCCACGCAGGCTCTCTAAATAATACTGCTCCGTATACGATGTAACTCTATGTCCCATGCCTCGCATAACAACGCAGCTAGTGTTACTCCTGGATCCTTGACTCGAGGGTCATAAATAACATCAGATGAAGTTGTGACTGAGCACAAATCCGACACTAATAATATATCGGGATCATGCTGTTTTCCACGAAGAGTATAGTGGAATTATAATTGGTTCTAGGCAATCTGACGTAACGATAGTTTTAAAGGCTATGGTTACTAGACTGCTTCGAATATAACTGTCTGGCCCTCACGGCCCTAGGTACAAGTGTACAAAAAGAACTCTATACACAAGTGTATAATCATGATCGAGATATATATAGAAATCAATAAATGCTTCCCACATGATAGGGCAATATCAATGTGGCTCAATAAAATCTGGTATGTATAAAATACAATAGGCAATATACAAAGAACTGTTGACATGGCTTGGAAAGTAACACATGCAGAGATCAGATATTACTTACCTCTTTCTGTATCTGTCTAGAAGGTCAAACCACCTTCTCCTTTTCTCTTGGTGTTCCTATGATTCATAAAACGCATCTCAGTCTATAGTTTATCTGAACTATGCTATTCATCAAATTTTATGTCTATATACTATTTGTATCTCTTTTACTTAAATACACTCTACTATTGAATCCAAAATTTCGAACAAAGTCGGTTTAGGCTTTCACGGATTTCAATTCGGACTTGTGTACTAAAAAGGGCAAAACGTTCATTTTGCACTTTTACTGGTTCTTACTTCTCAAGACCTTATTTCACAAATTGAACTCCACGGTTGAGTCTAGAATGCTCGAAATAATAAAAATTCACTATTCTTTTACTTTAATCGGAGACCATTTGACTCTTTTTTTACTTAGGGGCATTTTGGTAATTTCTCCTTATTTTTAATTTAAATAAATTAAATTATTATTTAATTATTTATTTATTCTGTGGGTCATTTCATAAATACCATAAAGCTAGGGCCCTTTTTAAAATTTCTATATCTCTTGGGCCAAATTAGAATTTTAGAATTTACTTATTCTTAATAGGGGTAGCCAAACAGCAGATAACCCAAAATCAGGATAAGCTATCCCTATCCTCAAATCAATTTCAATTTAATTTCTTAACTATATAACCAAACACTCCCAAATTTTTTTTAAAACATAATCTAAACGACACAGCTTTAGGGTTATTCCACTTGCGGGTGGGTTAGGTTTGACCCGAACCCGACCCATGGCCCGAACCCATTAACCAAATAGTCTTCTTCTTCTCCAGCAACACGCCGGTCATCCCCTCCAGCTCTGGCCACTGTTCTAACCTAATTTCCACCCAAATCCGATGTTATTCCCCTCATTTTTCCTCTTAGATCACCATCATATAACTAGTTTTCCTTAAATTTCTTTTCAAGTTCCATAAAGAAAAGTTCAGTGGCTGTTTTTGGTTTTCCGGCTAGCTCCAGTCAACTGAATATTTTCCATTTTATGCGTCATTTTTCTACTGTTTTAAGCCAAATAAACCTCTACATAACTGCTGCACCTTATAGGAGTAATTTCAAATCATTTAACCCACTTTTTAAGCACAAATTCCAATAAACTGATTTATCACAAAAACCTGTAAACCCCTTTTTCTCACTGATTTTTCAACCGTTTCACCTCATTTTTTTGCATTCAATTTCTTTTAAACTCAGTTGTAAGCCCTCAAGTTTTTAGCATGCTTTATACACTATATTTCAAAAATAAAATTTGGTAACCTTTAAATTTCACTCACCTTGTTTTGTTGCTGTATTTCCCCTTCTCACTTCAGAATTTCACTTCTAAGCCTCCGCATCTTCTCAAGATGCTCTCAGTTCCTTATTTTGATCCCTTTCTTTTCTTTTTTCTATATCAAACACCCTCACGTATATATATATATATATGTACACACACACATACAATACTAGCCAACCTCTTTCTCTTTCTACTCTCTCTCTCTGTGTGCAACCTTCTTTGACCTTCTTTTCTTTTCATTTTGGCTGCCATCCATTTTGTTTCTTTTGATTCAGTTTACACAAGATATTTGTATATATAATATATAATATAGACACACACACACTGCCAAAACTACCTTCTAACACACTACTTGTATGCATTTTGCATGCTTAATGTATATATATATATATATATATATATATATTATTTTGTATATTATATATTATATATATTTTATAATACATCGTTTGTATTTCATTTACTATACATATATCTTTATATGTACATGTACTTATACATGTATATATATATATATGTATATATCTTAATATATTTATGTAAAATTACATTATAGCACGTACTTCAAGGCATGTACTTGTATACATACATAATTGCCTGTATATATATATTATTATGCTTATATCTATATATACATATATATATATATATTATCTTATATATGTATATATGTATATTCTCGTATTTTTAAACTGTATAGAACTAAATCGGTGAACCGTACTATCTATCTCAAACTGCGTGCCTATTACGGTACATAGCTTACTATGATAGCTCAAGTCTATTTTGGTACTACATTTTATCGACTCGATCTATTCGTACTTGGCTTGTCCTAATTTTGTAATTTTCTGAGATTATAGATTCTACATTTTGAGTGCTTGAGACTATGACTTGTGTACTTTATTTTATCACTATATTCACTTAGTCTTAATCACTTGAGTGCATACAATCTTTCAATACACTTTTGATCTCATAGTCTATGGTCTTGCATATGTTTTACATGAGATTACCTAGTAGATAGGTTGGACTTAATGGTTTTATGTTTATACTTTAATAAGTCCATGGTTAGAAATATTGACTTAGGTTGGAAAAATCAAAAGCCTAAAAAGAAAATGGCACATACACTAAAATGAGAGGAATGAAAGGGTTACCTTTGAGATAGTGTGTTTTCTAGCATTGGAAATACTTTGAAAAGACCAACCTACTAAATTGTGTGAAAGCTACCTTGCAAAAGGTGAGCAAAGTGTAAATTCAAGTTTGCAAATTTGGCTTTTGTGTTGAGTGGAAGTTTTGGATGGAAATGGTCAAAATTTCCTACGTTGATTGACTATGGTTGCTTTCTCTTATTGAAGTGTATATCATTCAACAATATAGAGTCAACTTTGACATAAGAACATATTATGGTTGAAGTCATTGCATATATGTAATGACCATGTTTGAGTGAGTAGAAAGTTAGCTTACATGAGTTTTAAGTATTCCAGGAATTGAATATTTTGTTTCAGTTTAGAACATCTTTCATTATCTCTAGGTCACTCAAAATAATCTACAAAGTTTGTTTTCTACTAAAAAAAACTATAGACCTCATTTTGAGACCCTTGATTGAATAAAGTTAGTTTTGCCATTTTTGAGAAATTACAACAATATGTCTCGTTTAGGGGTATCTTAGTAATTTCACATTTTGTCCATAGAGGCCATCTTGGTCATTTTGTCCATAGAGGGCGTCTTGGTCATTTCACCCACAGAGAGCATTTTTGTCATTTTACCTATAGAAGGCATTTTGGTTATCTTGCCCATAGAGGCATTTTGGTCATTTTGCCCATGGAAGGCAACTTGGTCATTTTTGTCCATAGAGGGCATTTCGGTCATTTCACCCATAGAGGGCATTTTGATCATTTTGTCTATAGAGGGCATTTCCATTATTTCGCCCATAGAGGGCATTTTAGCCATTTTGCCCATAGAGGGCATTTCGGTTATTTTTTTTAATGGGCATTTTGGTTATTTTTCCCATAGAGGGCATTTCTGTCGTTTTCCATAAAGGGAATTTAGGTTATGTCGCTCAGTGAGATACATTCGTGTTCTCCTATCCAAGTTGAGTTATGCCTAGGTCAAGGCGTTTATTGCATATTTTGTCTTTCCCAAGGCAAGCGTTTCCCTTACTCCTATCATAGTTGAGTGCATTACTTTACTCTTATCTAGATAAGTGTGTCTTCTTTCAAAGTTAAGTACACTTTTGTCCTCCTATCATGACCTAACCTTGACCACAGTCTCCCCTATAAAGTTAATTTGACTTCAAACTCATCATTCTCCTTAGTACAATCCTCAAAGAAACCACTATCATGCCAAATTTCCTCATTGGAGATGTTTTTAGCTTCATAGATAATTGATTTATTCTTGTATTTTTCTTGCTAAAAACAAAAGTTCTTCTAAAAAAAAAAAGGTTCCCCTACTTTTTGGTTAATTGAGTAGAGGAATTATAGAGCAGAGCAAGAAACTTTGTTTCTCTAAGAGAATGACACATTCTAGTGCTCATTCAAACGAAGGTCCATGTTCGTTTGAACGAGTGACTGATCAGCTCAAAAACCCGCATAATCGCCCATTGGGTTCATTTTCTTATAGTTTTCCCTTATTTTCTCTCAAATTCCTTGTAATCCATTGCTTGATTTTGATCCTGGTTGTCGCGACCCGCAACTTACCCTGTGCGGATCGAGGTGCACGACTATTCTTTCTATAACTGTATTGTTGGGCGACCGCTCACAAGCTGTGCCCTTACTTGTGATTCTGAATACACTATAAACATTTTTCACTTTGCATGCAATATTATCACATCAACATCTATCATCATCAGAGTTCAGTTTTACATGTCCAAAAATAAAGTATTTATACACAGATTCTAAAAGTATACATATACCTATATTTGTACCTAAGACCTAGACTCATGGGAGAATTAAGACTATACTATACTAGTCTATTTCATCAATTTAACCAAAAATGTTCACCGTACTTGCCAAAAGAAAGACTTACAGTAACGAATGGGGTAGCTACTCTATATATACGTCTGGCAGTCCTTCAGACTCCTACTGTCCTAAAAAAGATAAGTAATACAACATAATGAGCTAACAAAGCTCAGTAAGTAAAATTCCTTCCTCTGTCATGAGTCAAGATCAGTCCAAGAATGTAGGTATTAGCAAATACCAATAGAATGTGATATATCAATGCAAGTCAGAATAGAAGACATAATAAAAGTCACAATAGCTAGTCACCAATGTATAAATTGATAGCAATGACCCTCAAAACCTACAAGCGTATCCCAAGGTGAGTTCATAAAAGCAACAACAAGGAATAGCCAAATAATATATTGCCGAAATCAAAAAACATCTATGTAGGCATGTCATCACATCAAATAGCACAAAGGAGTATTCCAAGAAAAAGCTCACAAGGCATATCAAGGATCCAAGGAATACAATATCAATGTTGCACAAACGTATAAATCATAGAGTGTCATGTAAGAGATAAAAAGAAACTATCTGTCAGATGCTATTTGTCAGGGCCCAGCATACCCTTTCGTGCTTACAACACAACGCTTTCAAACTTTTTGAGTCCTTCCATACTCAAGTCATACGTCATGCCTCGCATGACTACGTGTTGATCGTGCATTGTGACTCTCACAACCACGTGTAGATCAATCGCGTGATATGACACTCACACCCATGCATAAACTATCAGTATCTTGTCCCTAAGGATTGAAATGTGTAATATGTCAATTACTACCATGGATAAGAATCAGGTGATGTATAGATAATACACAATCTCGTGGAGTAATACTTTTCTCAACAACGTGTGACATATACTGTTCAATGTCCAAGCATCATGGAAATATGCACTAATCAAATTAGGAGGTTGACATGCAACAACTCAACAAGCCCACAAGATAGAACAATATCAATTTTGGAACTCAAACATATCAGATAATAGAGTACAATGTGGCAGCATGAAGAAATAATGGTGACATGGCTAAGGAAGGACCACATAACAAAGTTCGGGTTTATTTACCTTCAAAAATGGTTCCCTCTTTTCCTCTTTGAGAAGACTCACATCTCCTTCTCCTTTCCCTTCGATGTTCCTATAAATCAGGAAATATTATTAGGTTATTGACATTTATTTGGCCTGATTTATTACCTATCATTTAGTTCCTTATGTCGTATTTTATCTCATAGGTTTAATTTTCCTCTCTTAGTAGTTCTGTCATATTTATAACGTGTCTTAAAATTAGCCTCATTTTATGTATCAATACTTTACATATTTTATTTGGTGAAATGGGCTTCACCGTTGAATTCGGAACGTTGAACAAAATAATTTTAGACTTTTACGGCTTCATTTGGCTTCGGGAATCTCTGAAGGCGATAAGGTAATTTATATTTTTATAACTTAATTTTTCAGGATTTATTTAGGCTTCATGGACCTCACCGTTGAGTTAAAAATGTCCGATATAATTAAAATAGACTATCTTTTATATTTAATTGGCCATGGGTATCATTAGGGGCAATATAGTCATTTATAATTTATGTGTCTATTTTTTGGGACTCAATTTCACCAATTAGACTCCACCATTGAGTCCAAAATGCCCGAAATAGTAAAAATACACTATTTATTTATTTTATTTGGGCTTCGTTTGACTTATTTAGTGTCTAAGGGTAAAATGATCATTTTACCCAATTAATAAAATAATATATTTTATTATTTTATTATTTTTCAGGGGCTTATTTGAATTAATTTTTCCAAATCTTGGACCATAATAGAATTATTTAAAATTTTGGGGCCAAACCAGTAAATTATAAAAGTTTTGGTTTTATTTATTTTATTTAAATCCTGGAACCAAAGCGTTCAAGGGTAAAAAGCCCTAAACTGGTCCAACCTTCACTTGAACCAGCCGGTTCAGGTTTCCTCAAAGAATCAGAATTAGATATCCCACCTAACCCCCTTACCCATGGTTGGGTTATCCCATATTCTTATTTCAATTTCTTATGGCTATAACCAAACAGCCCCAAATCAATTTAAAATCAAAACCCAATTCCCCCAAAACGGTACTGCATTCCGGTGACACGCAAGCGTGCGGTTGGGCAGGTTTGATCCGACCTGAACTGCCTGACCCGACCTGACATCAATAGTCATCTTCTTCTATGACTTTCCAGTGCTATCTCCGGCGTTTTCTCCGGCCCCGGTAATGGTTTCCGACAAGCTTTTCATGCTTCCAAAAATATGAAAATACTCCATTTTTTTCCAGGATTCCATTTTTCTGACCAAACCCGACAACTGTCAAACAGCCATTTCCAATGGCTGCTCCGGCGAGAAACCTAGTTTTCTAACGACTTTTGTTTTGGTTTTTCTCACTGTTTTGACAACCGTTTTTGACATATTTTATATCAAAACGACTCTAGAGACCTCAATAATTCATTTGGGTTTGTTTTCAACTTCAAACAAGGCACTTTTCTTCCACCTATCATTTTTGGCCACCTTTCTCTCTCTACATTTTCTCTCTCATTTCTCCACCAAAAAACCTCCCGTGTCTTCCTAAATTCACTTTTTTCCTACTCTTTTAAACCCTATGGTTCTTTGGGCGTTTAGTTTTAGTTTTCTAAAAAGCTAGTAAACACAGTACAAAAAAATTACAGAGAAGAAAATGAGAAAAAGATTTACCTCTTTCCTCCCTTCTTACCTCTGATCTCCTTCTTCCTCTCCTTCTTCTCCTCTTCCTCACTCACAGTAGCTTTCTCTCTCTCTCTCTCTCTCTATATATATATATATATATATATATATATTTTGGAGCAGCCGAATGGTTTGGTATGTGTGTGTGTGTATATATATATATATTCAAATCAATTTTTTCACTCACCTACTTTGTACTGTCGCGACCTGAAACCCACCCTGTACGGATCTCATATCGCGACCGCCACCCTTCAGGCCCGGGAGCCTTTGGGCAAGGCAAAACATAAGCAATAGTATCGGATAGCGGTGCGGCCTTGGTTTGCGGAAGCATGAAAAAAAATTTCTTTCCTTTTCTTATTTAAAACTTTCGCACATCCGTCCGGTACTGTCGCTCTTCATAGTGGTACACATGATAATACATTCAGAGCATATATAAAATTCTAAGGTTTTATACATATTACATATTCGATTGCCTCTCGGGCTTAATACATATTGTCCAAAATTTATTACATCAAAGTTTATCCAACTACATGGTCTAATACTTCCAAAAGTCTGTGACCATAACGGATCTACTAATCATCATCCCAAAATGGAGCAAGGCTCCCACTCATCGTTGGTACCTGAAAAATGTTAGGGAATGGGGTGAGCTTCGAGAAGCCCAATGAGTAATTCCTGCATCTGTCATAGGTTTTCAATTGGCAGTGGTTTTGCACATGAGAGTTTATAAACTACTCACTACCAATTGCTCATATACTTTGAACATAGAGTACATGCACTTTTCATAAAGATAGCTTTGAAACATTTAAAGTATTCAAGCTAAATATACATTTCTTCACATAGAGTATATGCACTTCAAAAACATGTAAACATGCATAATAAAAATGAGGGTAAAAACCTACTTCCATTTTCAAAAGCGTTACTTCAAAACATATAAACATGCATAGGAAAATGGGGGTAAAACCTACTTCCATTTCCAAAAACATTTGTCATCTTTTCTCTTTGATTAGGTGGAATCTGTTTCGAACCAGACTCCCATTTTACTATAATACTACGATCTTATTTGCTTGGGGGATTAGATCCTGCTACCGGGCATTTCACATGTCAGGTCAATTGAGTTCCGAAGAAACCCAAAATCCTGACTATGCGACAGTTCACATGACAGGGCAATCGAATTCCGAAGAAACCCAAAATCCTGACTATGTGATTTTTACATTGTTATCTTGTAAAACATTTATCACATGGCTTCGTCAAATAGATACTTTTCATGAGTATATAAAACATGACGTTCATGATTTCATGATAGGATCTTCAAATACTTGGAATAATCAAATTCAGAATATTTAAGAAAATTAGCATTTTACTCAAGCATGCTAAATATTTCGAAGAAAGGAACTGTATATAAAAACATTTAATGAGCATGGCATAACAAAATATTTTAAACAGGAATCGTATATAGACTGAATTTGATATTTAAAACATCATTCAAATCCGTGAAATTAAAACTCTACTTCAAATGCAAGGTTACTCACCTTGGTCGTTAGGGTTGAAGCTACTGTTGTGCTTTCCCACTTCCTTTGTAATCCCTAAGAACAATTCATAAGTAGTCTCATTAACTTCATAGTCACTATAATACCACCTATTGGTGATCCTAACTTATGCTTCGATCGTAATTAAATTCTCCTTTTAATCTTAAGCGTTATCTCTTAACATATACTCTTCTGGTAGCTTTATTAACTTTTAGGGTCGCTTTCTTAACTTCACATATTTACATGTCATATTTTTCCATGTTTTATTTCAAAACACGGACCTCACCGTTGAGTTCGGAACGTCGAAGAAAGTCAATTTAGACTTTCCCGGACTTCCATTTGGCTTTTAGGCATGATAGAGGCAATTTGAGTAATTTATACTTTAATGTGTCCTAATTTTGGGAGTCCCATCTCATGAAATGGACCCCTCCATTAGGTTTAAAACATCCAAAATAGTCAAAATCCACTATTGGTTTACTTTATTTGGACTTTGTTTGCTCTATTTATGGCCTAGGGGTATTTTTGAAATATTTCTCATTTAAATATATTAATTTAATATTAAATTAATTTCAACTGGGCCACAGTAAAATTTGCCAACATTTCAAGGGTCAAAGTGCAATTTCTCATACTTCTAGACTGAACCAATAGGTTCAGTTTCATTTTAAATGAACCGGCCCAATTGTAACTGAACTAATCTGGTTTGATCCGGTTTAACACGTAACGCTGACGTCATCATGACGTCAGCACTCAATTTTAAATTTAAATATAATCTTCATTAAAATGACGTAGTTTGACCTGAAACTTTATTAAAACATCGGGTCAAGACCCGACCCGAGGTCCGACCCATAACCCAACACTGTTCATCGTCTTCCCCCAATCACCCTCACTGTAGCCCTAATTTCTGTGTTTATTTCCTTCCAATTTCGTGAATTTTGCACCACTAAAACTCTTTATTTTTGTGTCTAAACCATTTCTAATACATCAAGGAACGGTTTGGCATCGGTTTGGGTTTCTAATTTGGACTCATAGTCGTGATTTGGAAAACAATACTCAAACCTGCAACTTGGTCGTACGGACTCATTTTTGAGTCAAATTTTATGGGGTTTCTTCTGGGATAGTTTATTTCTCATGGGGTTCACATTCCTATCTTCAAAAGTGGGTTTAGAAGTCTAGAATAAAAACTGGGTTTCATGACCGAAACCTACAACTCACGTTTTAGGGTTCTGTCTTTGAGTTTTAGAGTCGCGGTCTTGTGGTTTTAGGAGATTGGAAATGTCTAGTTCAGGTCCTACTAAGCCAAATTTGGTTTGGTTTTAATAATTTCAAACCTATACTTAAAATTTTTGTATTTTTATCCAACTAAAATTCCAAATTTCACACTTGTTTCTACACGATTTTCCTTCATTTCTTTTGTAAATTAAAGCTTAAATTATGCATAATAAAACCCTACCATTGCATGCTTTAAGTCTAAATAGAATTAAGCAAAATTCAATTGAGACTTTACCTGTTTGATTGTTTTCTTGCCAATTTTCCCTCTTTAGTTCCCTTTCTATCTTCTTCAGTCTCTCTCTCTCTCTCTCTCTCTCTCTCTCATTTCACTTCTCCTTCTCTTTAAATCTCTTCCTAAACTGACCTTGAGGTCGGCAACCAGTGCCACCTGTTGGCGTTAGTGTTTGCATGGCGAACATGACATGGCTACCACCTCCCTCTTCATCATTTCTTGCACATACAGCTCGCGTCGAGGAGACATAGAGAGCAGTGCCCACCGTTTCCCTCTCTCCTCTCTACTTAATCCTATTATATACTTCTTTTCTTCATTTCTTGCTCTTAGTTTATATACTTTAATACATATACTTTATGTGATTATATTATATATAATACACATTTACATAAATTTGGCTAGTCACCACTTAACTTACCATAACACATTCATGTGTACATAGATACTTAAATATATATATATATATATATTTCATAAATTCTTGTATATAAATATATTTTTAAACTTATATATTCATGTACATACTTTGGTTATACTCACTCATGTTCACAATCAATGTGTGTATTTAACATGTATTTAGCATGTTTTTTATATTCACTTTGTTGACCTACTCGACGTAACAATCTCTTTTTCATGTCTTGATTCAAGGTTGGCGATCAGAGTGAAAGTATACAATCTCAATGGGATCAACGGAAACAGGTTGGTGATTGCAATGAAAGTGATGTACAGTCGTCCTGGTTTTTCGAGACTTTTACTGAAAGCTTCACGTATCTCTATTGTAATCCGACCTCAGTTACTTAAGGTCTCGATTACTAATGACGCTTCGTTGGGTCGGGGTGTTACATGTACTGTCCCTCTAGATCACACGTACACACATCTATTTTTATATTACTTAGGGCCATGCTGCTCAGCAGTTTTATACATACATATATATATATATATTATGATTATTTTATTTATTTTTTTATTCTAGATTATTCTCTTTATGCACATATATATATATATATATCATATACAACATATATCACAAAATGGTTGGTAGCCCAAATGGTATTTTTTTGGGACTTAAATGCTTCATTAGCTTTGGTTAAGGGTTCAAAACCCATCCATTGCATTTTTGCTATTTTTTCTATGTTTTTTCCTTAAGGCTTTATTTGGCAATCAGAAATACTTGTTTTGGCTTTTTACCTTTTATCTCTCTTTTTATTTCTATTTTTGCGAAGCTGTTTCTTTTAGGAGTTTCCTACTCGGGTTGGCCTCGATATCCTAAGCTTCGCGTCGTATCTATTTTCTTGTGGTCTTCGTGGTTTACCAATTCGAATTTTTGTATATTAAAATTAAGCTAAGATGACTAAATTAACACATTAAATTTTGAAAAAGACATCATTGCATTAATTAATTGGTAAACTAGGTTCGGGGTATTACACTGGTGTTTGTCTCATGTACATTCTGCTCCAATTAGTATGATATTTGCATCGAGGAATTCACTTTCATTGATCATTTTCGGGTATCGTTTGTTTTGTCGATAAGTCCTCGAGTCCTTTTTCACTATTCCTGTCTTTTACTTCCTTTATCAACAAGATAGTAGGACTTGTGTGGACTACTAGATTTGTACACTTGATGTAGTACCTTTCTTAGGATCATCCTACTATTTTACTTCAGTCATATACTATGTGATCGTGTCATCAAAGATAGTGCCCATAGCTCAGGATCATTTCTATTATGCTACTCATCTTGGCACGACATCTCGGGTTTTGGATCGCTTTCCAACCTGGGTCGTCAGGATACAGGCATGTACAATTATGCCCCATCCTATTTTAACTAAGAGAGCATCCACGCTCGATGATATACGTGAGACACTCGAGTATAGTATGTTTGAGTCGCATGGATGGCTACCCCTCCTATCTGTCATAAGTCCAACTAACGACATTATAGTTTAAGAGTTCTTCTCAAACCTTAGTACTCGTGATGACTAGGGGGCTTACTCGTTCATGGTGTCGAGCTTTCACTCACCGCAAACCTCAATGCTCAGACTCTCAGCATTCCCTGAGTCGAGCAGCCTAGTTTTCCTTTCTGAGAGCCTACTATTCCTCATACTCTTAATCTCATAGAATTTTTCCCCCGCGCCGATAGTTTGATCGACTTCTACACGAAGGCCGCCATTCTTAAGCTGGGTTACCTTCATGAGGATTATAGGATCCTCTACCTCTTAGTGTGTAGCATTCTTCATCTTGTCAGCCATATGAATACACTGACACTCTCACACGTTACATTGTTATATGCTATCGGTGCTACTTTCCCGATTGATGCTCCATCCTATATTCTAGGAGTCATCGACTCGTCGACCCCTAGTACCGGATGCACAACCACTCTACCTTTCGGCAACCTTATTACTAGGATATGTGTTGTTCAGTAGGTATCCTTTTTCACTGTTGATACCCTCATTCTCATGCCCGGTCCATTCACTCGTAGGTCTCATTCTCGATCACGATGATAATGAGGAGCAACAACAGCCAGTACCAATTCTGGCATCACAAAAGTAGTAGTAGCAGCCACCTTAGTCGTAGTAGTAGCAATAGGGAAAGTATATCAAAGTAGAGGACTACCTTGTTGATTGCATTCCACCACAATTCAGGTTTCCTCTAGGTTCTAAATTTCATGAGTTAGTATGAGCATCCTCATCTATTGCCAGTCTATTAATCACTAGAGCTAACTTAAAGGAGAGGTTGGAGCAGCATCATGCCAAGATCAGTGTTGACCTAGAGGAGAGGTTGGAGCAGCACTATACTCTAATTCGGTCTGACTTCTTCCTACCGATGATGGAGAAGATGGCTTTCCACCAAAAAGTCATCCAGAGCTTATCAGATTCAATCAGGCCATGTTTTTCCACCTTCACCACCACCAGGAGTAGCTCAGTGATCGAGACACCTTCCCTACATGAGTGATGAGTGACCTATGTAGTGAGGTTTACATGTATTTTTGCACTCATCAGCTACATGTTATTTCTTGATAGCTTTTTCCATATTACTTACACTACTTTTATTTTTTTGGGATTGATGATGGATACATTTTTTTTGGATGTTATCATGGATATATCTCTTAAATTGTGTCTATTATCATTGTTGTCCTTTTGTTACCTCATTATGCATGGTTATATTCTTGCATATACTTCTTCCTTGATGGTCTTTACTTGTTTGATGGCTCCCTTTGTCATCGTGACAAAAAAGGGGAGACATGTGTATTGAGCACTTAGTGAAAAGGAGTTACTTTGTGCACATTTTGATGGAGAGTACTATTTTTTTGCATATGATTGAGATAACTTGTTTCCACTTACCTTGCTCACATGATTTGATTGCTTGGTTACTTTGTTCATTACACTTATTCTTATTTGATATCTACCAATTCTCTTGATTTCATTGGATTTATGTGTTGTATCTTCTTATACAGTCGCCATTATCAAAGCACAATCAAGCCCTATAGCTTGTTTCAAGACCTAAAACTAACACCAAATTAAAGCTCAAGTTACTAGAAATTGAAAGCACAAAGAAACCGTGCCTAAAATCACGCAAAAATTTGTGTAAAATTATTAGGTTTTGTGAAGAACAATAGTGTCCCATTGAGGATGATGATGAAAAGTAACGATTGAGTTGCAAATCGAGTTCGGGTTGACCCAGCCCAGGTGGGAGTACGGATTAGTGAAACGCTGATGTTGTGAGTTGGTTAATTATTTGTTAAATGGCTAGATCTCAAAAAAAAAAAAAAATATGAAATGCATGTATAATTAGCTTAAAATAGATAACAAAGCGTCAGGTTATCGCAGTTTGAATCCGCAGCCAAAACAACAAAATTTGCCTCAAAAATAACAAATTGAGGCTTATAATGGCCTTTTTTCATAGAATTTTCATCACAAACTGCCTTCAACCATTTTGGATGGCTAGATCTCAAAAAAATACAAGTAATACAAGGATAATTCATATAAAATAGATAACAGGGTGCCATGTTATCGCAGTTTGAATCCACAGCTAAAATAGCAAAATTTGTCAATTCAATTATCAATCTAATTGCTCAATTTAGGTTTTCAATTAGGCAATTGATGTTTAATTTTCAATATTCATGAAAACCTAATTCTAATCAAGCAAAAGCATTCATGTTGAGCAATTTAGAAATTGTAAAGCATGAAGAGAGTTAAAGAGAGTTTGCAAACCAAACGTGATGATGGAGAAACCAACATGAATATCTATTTGTGATGGAAAATTTCAAAGTCAGCCAAGCTCATAGAAGAACCCACTAAGTGTGAGATTGAATACAACTCGGTGACGACACGGTTTTAGTTCCTTAGGCTCCGTTCTACTCAACAATATTTAATCGCTTGTAGCCACAAATCTCCACCATAGCTAAATTCTTTATACAACCACAACTTCCATGAAATCTCAGGATCCTCCAATCAACACTCTACACAATTACAAACCCCATGCAACCTTGGACTCCTCCAACTGCCCAACGATGAGATTCACAAAGTTGAACTCCATAAACTCTTTAATTGAATTGATGATTAAGGCTCTTTGATTGATTTGGATCAAGTGAGATGATCAAATCAATATATGATGAAATGAGTGATTTAGATGAAGCATATGTATGAATGTTCTCTAATGGAAGCTCAAACTTCTCTCAATTGTGTAGCTCTCAAAAACTAATCTCTCTCTCTCTCTCTGTGTTCTCTCTATTCAAAATTGAATTTTTATCAATTTATTCTAAAGAGATCAGATCTCAAATAACTCTCCAAAAACATCAAAGTAATATGTTTTTGCACAAGATTCATCTGAACGAAGCAATAGCTCATTCGAATGAGCTACCTTCATTCGAACGAGCATCGAACAAACATTAAATGATCATCAAATGATGCCTGCTAAATCTCATTTGATCAATTCCATAAAATGATGATCGAATGTTGAAAAATGACCACATTCTAATGTTCGTTCAAACGAGCCACTTGGTTCGTTCGAACAACCAATAAAAGGTTGGTCTTCTTCTTGCATTGTGAACTCAATTTTCCTAAGTGTTTTCAAATATGCATTTTGGGGATAATTGTTTCACAACACAAGTTAACAATACACACAATGATTATATGATATCAACTATATGTGATGCATGTTATGTATGCATGTGTGAGATCCAAATCAAAACAAAAGTCCAAAATATCCAAAATACCCTTCATAAACCAAAGCGACCAGTAAATGGGCACGGTAATAAAGCTTAGTCCATCTTCAAGTAGAATGGGGCATTAAGTCACTCTAAGCCTAGGACTAATGTCATGATTACGACCAAAGCATGTTTTGTCAAACTAGATTAGTCAATTCCAATATCAGACCCTTTGTCCTCACAAACTCCCCCTTTAGCAATCCATGACAAAAATGCACTCATAGTACAATAGAATCAAAATCCATAACCCCTAAACTCAAAAAGAAGGAAATTATACATTTTGACCAAAAATTTTATACCATACTAAACACTTAGCTTTGCTCAACCGTAGTTACATCTGTTTCCTACACATCACACCCATTATACCACGTGAAATACAGGTATGGCAAACCACCTTCGACAGTTTCGGACGGCTAGATCCCAAACAAATACACGAAATACATGTATAATTTGCATTAAGTGGATAATAGAGGGCCAAGTTATTGCAGTTGGATTCCCCAACCAAAACAACAAAATTTGCCTCAAAAGTGAAAAATTGAAGCTTATAATGGCCCTTTTTCTAAAAATAGGCATTGCAAACTACCTTCGACTATTTCGGATGGCTATACCTCGAAAAATATATGAAATGTAATTAAAATTCGCGTAAAGCGGATAACAGAGTGCCAAGTAAACTGGGCGGCCCATGAAAACCTGAGCTGCTAGGGCTCTATGTTATGATATCGAATTTAATGGACCATTTTGGAATCTGAATAGTCCTGAATGTACAGACGATGCCCAGGCAATACCTGAGCAAGCCATGAGCGAGCATCAAAATGCATGTACGTCTATATGGGTAGATGTATATATGTATATATATAATATAAATTTATATATATAACCATGTTTATATATATTAAGTGTATATATGTAGATGTATATATATATATATAAACGTATATATATATAGGTGTGTGTATATGTGTGTGGTATATACATGTATATATATATATATATATTTATAAGTCTACATACATTATATTTATCACATGTACAGCATAGATATATATATATATTTATAAGTATATAAGTATTATATATATATATATATATATATATATCACATGTGCATAAATAACTGTGTGTGAGAGAGAGTGTGTCATATATATAATATACATATATAACGTACAATATAAGGCAACAGCAAATAAAGGGGGAGGGGGTTACGGATCTAGAAAATCAAACAGAAAAGGAAAAGTCAAAGAAAGAGGAAAGAAAAGAAAAGAGAGAGAGAGAGAGAGAGAGAGAGAGAGAGAGAAGCAGAAACGGCAAGGGAGAGTGAAGGTGCGGTGAAATTGTTTTGCCTATATATAAAGGCATGCCTTGCATGTTTAAAAAAAGGAACAAAAGGAGAAAAGACGAGGAAGAAGAAGGAGAAAGGGAGAGGAAGAAAAGGGCAACTGCAAAGAGGTAGGTTGATTTTTTTTTTATTGTAACAATGTTCTGGGTTTTGATTTTTGATTGTTTAAGCTTATAAATAACAATATAATCTTAATCTAGAAAGGAAAATAAGAAGTTATAAAGAAACCACAAAGAAAACGGTTGAGAAATGAGGTAGAACAGAGGGTAATCGGAAAAAATGGAAGTTGGAATTTTGTGATGTTCCACTGAGTTTTAAAGACTCAAAATACTATAGGAATATTTTAAAAATGGTTAGGAACAGTTTAGAATGAAAGAGGGGATCGAAAACTGTATAAAAAATAAGTTTTAAAAATTGGAATTTGTAGATTCCGATCACCGTCGCCGGAGAGGATGACCGGAGATACTGTCGAAAAATAATCGGAAAAAGGACACTATTCAAGGAAGGGTCACGGGTCGGGTCAGAACCCAACCCACCGCATACATGGGTTTCCAAAATGGCGTAGTTTTAATCTTTAAATTAGGTTAGCACAGGGGTGTTTGGCTACAGAGTTTACAAATTGATTTCAAGGGTAAAAGGGAATGAGGATATCCTATCCTTGGTTAAGTCTTGTCCACTGTTTGCCTTAAGAAAATTTAGAAAAAAAAAAGGGAAGGAAGAAACTACGATTAAAGGGAATCGAACCCCTGACGCGCAAGGCCCAAGAAAACTAAGCCACCCTAAGCTGCCATGTGCCACTGAGGCACGTGTGATCAGATTTCTACCTAAATACTATATATTATTATTTTAGTTAATTAATTTAGTTAATTATTAGTAATTAATTTTGATGTCCAATTAAGACAAGTGGATAGTATTTTTTTATGTAATGGGCATTCTAAAACAAATGGAATGGTCCTTTTCATGAGACGGAGTCCTGAAAAATAAAGACCCGTAGAAATGCCAAATCACCATAATGCCCCTAGTGATGCCCAAACCCAAAATGAAATCCATAAAAGCCTAAACCTATTCTATTCAACGTTTCAGACTCAACGGTAAAGACCGTTTACCCAAATAAGATATTTATAATCACGATATGCATGCCATTGACTAATTTTAGGGCAATAGGTAACCTAAGAACTATTTACTGATTTATAGGCAAGTCAAAGAGAAAGGAGAAAATTACGGAATACTGAGGTAGATCACACGGATAAAATGTAAGTAAACCCCAATCACTTACATGTGGTCTTCCAAGCCACGTTCATTCTATTACTGCCAGATTTGTACTCTTGTACGTACCAACTATTTATTGTTTCCATAATGTGAAATTGTTCTATCTTGTGGACGTTTATTGACTGCTATATCATTGATTATTATCTTGTACTAAGCCATGAAAGGCCTACTATTATGTTTTTACCGAATAAATGATATTCCATCTTTATACACTCTATTATGAATAATAATGATATATTATAAATGTCGGATTTGTGCCCAGTCACAATATTCATTTGATGCTTTCTGAGTTGACAGGACCTACGTGTCGAGTCCGTGAACAGACATATGGCAATGATGGTGTTTCTATGCATTGAGTTATGATGGCATTTTATATGCATTGAGTTTAAGGGGGGTATGTTGGGCCCCAAAAGACTGAGGGTCTGCCAAATCCTGAACAGAGTAAATGCATCACTTATTTTTTACTGATATAATTACATTTATTAGATTTATAGGACCATGCCATTCTCTATGAATAATCTTATGTTGAGAGTTCACTCTTTGATTATGATTGATTATTATCGATTTATTATGGTAGTACATTTATGTTGACCGATTTCTATTGAGATTTCCATGTTCATGTTATACCCATTACTCATGATTAATTATTGTAACCTCTACTGTTCATTGGCCATTATGGCATTTTATCTTTATTGGTTATCACAACATCTTATCCCGTGATTGGCTATCATGTTCACATTAATGAATTCATGTTCTTTCTATGTTAACCATAACTCGTGCAGATATGGGAATTTACTTATTGAGTTTCGTTTAGCTCACTCTGATTTACTATTTTTCAGGTAGGGATGTTGTAGGACCGCAGTAGGAGTCCAAGAGCTTAGAGGGACAATTTGAGGAATATATTAGTTGTGATGTCGTTCTCTCATCTATTTACCACCTAAGGGTGATGTTATGTTGGTTTCTGTTTTGACATTGTAAAACCATATTATGTATTTAAGACTTTTGTTGATTTACTGTTTAAGTTTTATATTATACATTGTTGTTATTGATACAAAGAAAGAAAAATTAGGGACGACCACAGGGTCCGCCCCGTGATACTAGATCCGCATAGGGTGGGTTTCGGGTCGTGACAACTTAGTATCAGAGCTGAGCCTTAAATTCTAGTGAGTCATGAGAGACAAGATTAGAATACTAGAACTGTTAAGTATAAGAGTCAGCCGATAGATAAAGCTGATACTACTATGATTAAGATTTTATATGAACACTAACTGTTATCTTATGTATGCATTGTTTACTATCTTTTTAGAAATGGTTAACACAAGGAACACACCGCTACTTCTAGATCGCTTAGACAGATTAGAGTGGCTGATGGAAAGGGTCATTGAGACTCTATCTCGGAGTCAGGCCAGTACTAGTCAGCCAATACGACAAGAGCAGTCTGTCAACGTAAGTGGCCGACAAGAGAATGAACGAGATCCGACGTTTCCATATGAGAGGTTTCAGAAGATGAAGCCTCCATCTTTTGACAGTATCTAGGGAGCCACAGTAGCAAAGGAGTGGCTATTAGAGATGAACAGGATTTTCTACATCCTGACGTGCATTGAGGTACAGAAGGTGCCATACGCCACATATATGTTCAAGGGAGCTACATACAATTGGTGGCTTCTTGAGGAGGCTAGGGAACCAGACATAGACTGGCAATGATTTACCATAATCTTCAATGAGCAATACTTCCCTCAGGAAGTGAAGAACCGAAAGATCGTCGAGTTCATGGTACTACAACAAGGAGGAATGACAGTGGAATAGTATGAGGACACATTCACTGAGTTGGCCAGATTCACTCCTAATGTCATCAACAACGACAATCTAAAGGCCTGGAAGTCTGAGGAAGGGGTACGATGGCCCATCAAGGACAGACTCAGGCCCCTAGTAGTTAACCACTTATAATGAAGTGATGAATATTGCTAAGATTATTGAGAGGAGCTGCGAAGAGTTCGCCAAGAGACGAGGGAACTAGAGATCAGGGGGCAGTCAGAACCAGAGGCAAGGGCCTTTCTTCTCTAGGCAAGGGCCCACATTTACTAGACCTAGAACTGGATCCCAAGCCATGAGGCCTAATCAGAAAAGGCCGAGCTATACTGAGGGGGGCGCAGCCAAATGCCCCAATTGTCAAAAGGTTCACAAGGGGCAATGTCTCAAGGACAGCAACGCTTGTTTCTATTGTGGCCAAGTTAGGCATTTTGCAAGGGTGTGTCCTCAGATCAACGAAGCCACGGCCACTGCTACTTCAGTTAGAGTACCAGCACCTACAGCTGCAGCGAATAGGTCTCAGAACTGTAAAAATAGATCGGGGAATGTCCAGCAGCAAGCCAGACGAGTTTTCTCTATAGTACCAAAGGACATGTAAGCTTCGACTTCTGTAGCTGCAAATACTTTTCTAGTTTGTTCACAGCCTGCCCATGTCTTATTTGATACTGGCTCTACATATTCTTTTATATCTCCTGTATATTCTGCTAAGTTAAACATAGTGACAGAACCTTTAGGATATTTGCTGAATATGTCTATACCATCGCAGAAATCATTACTGGGGTATGCCATGTATAAGGATTGTGAGATACGGATTATGGGGATACAATTACTTACTGATCTTATACCATTAGAAATCTATGGGTACAATGGTATAGACTGGTTGGCTACAAACCATGTCAATATAAATTGTGTGGCTAAGCGAGTGCTTATTCAGAACCCCAGATTTTCGACTGTTGAGTTTGAGGGGCCAAGAGTGGCTTCTCCACCCTAATTTTTTTTCTTTTATCCAGGCTAAGCATCTACTTTGCAAGGGATGCCAAGGTTTCTTATGTAGTATCTAGGACACTGATTCATAGTAGCCTGTGTTAGAGCAGATTTCCCATTACTAAGGAATTCCTTAAGCTTCTTGTGGACAGAGAGATTGAGTTTAGCATTGATGTACTGCTTGGAACTTCACTTATATCCAAGACACCCTACAGAGTGGCACCGACAGAGATGAAAGAGTTAAAGCTTCAGCTGTAGGAACTGCTAGACAAGGGTTTCATATGACCAAGTTCATCATCATGGGGTGCGCCTGTATTATTTGTCAAAAAGAAATATGGGACCATGAGGCTATGTATTGATTATTCGTTCGCCGGAACCAGAAGTAAAAATTTTGGTAGATAGGGATCACATAAAAACTTCTTTCGAGGACTAAACAAGATCACCATCAAGAACAGGTATCCATTGCCTAGGGTAGATGATCTATTCGACCAATTGAAGGGGGCTCAAGTATTCTCAAATATTGACCTGAGGTCTAGTTATCACCAATTGAAAGTCAAACCCACCAACATTCAGAAGACGGCACTCAAAACCTGATATGGACATTATGAGTTCATTGTCATGCCTTTTGGGGTGACTAATGCCCGAGCCACATTCATGGACTTAATGAACAGATTGTTCAAGCCGTACTTAGATGATTTCATGATCGTATTCATCGATGACATCTTGATTTATTCTAAGAATCAGGAAGAGCACAAGATGCATATGAGGAAAGTCCTACAGAAGCTATGGGAGTAGAAACTATATGCTAAGCTGAAGAAGTGTGAATTCTAGCTCCCAAGTATTTCATTTTTAGGGCATGTGATCAGTAAAGATGGGATCTCTGTGGACCCCCAGAAGATAGAAGTTATTACTAGTTGGCCCCGGCAGACTAATGTCACGAAAGTTTGCAGTTTTATAGGTTTAGCTGGCTACTATAGGAGATTTGTCAAAAACCTCTCCAAGATAGCTACGCCAATCACCCAGTTGACCCGAAAGAACATTCCATTCATCTGGACTGAGAAGAGGGAGCAAAGTTTTTAAGACCTGAAGAACCGACTAGTTACAACTCCAATCTTGACAGTACTAGATGGGACTGAGGGTTTTGTGATTTACAATGATGCTTCACACCAAGACTTAGGGTGTGTTCTAATGCAGCAGGGAAAGGTAATGACTTATGCTTCACGACAACTAAGGCTACATGAGAAAAACTATCCGGCTTACGACCTTGAGCTTGCAGCTATTGTCTTTGCACTTAAAATTTGGAGGTATTATTTATATGGAGCTACATGTGAGATTTTCACCGATGACAAGAGTCTTAAGTACTTGTTTATATAAAAAGAGCTCAATATGCGCCAACGATGTTGGTTAGAGTTGATCAAGGACTACGAGCTCAGTATACAGTACTACCCAGGGAAGGCGAATATAGTAGCTGATGCTCTTAGCAGGAATTTATCAGGGAGTCTTACTTGCCTATTGACTACATAGAAAGAGCTACCACAGGAGTTAGAGACAATGGAGATTGAGGTGATTCTGCCAAGTTCCAAGGCGATGTGTGTTAACATCACAATCGGTTTTACGATTGTTGACAAGATCAAGGAATTACAGGCTTATGACAAGAAGTTAGCTAAACTTCGCTAGGAGGTTAAGACTAGGGGAATACGGATTTCACTATACGAGATGGGGTGTTGTATTATCATGACAGGATCTGCGTGCCATATATACTTGAGATCAAAAAGGAGATTCTTGACGAGGCATATAGTTCAAGATTTGCTATAAACCCGGGGAATACGAAAATGTACCATAATACGAGGAACACTTACTGGTGGTCAGGAATAAAGAAAGATATAGCTAAGCACATTGCACGATGTATGGAGTGCCAGCGGATCAAGGTTGAACACCAGAAGCCAAGAGAACTTTTACAGTCACTTCCAATACCAGAATGGAAATGAGAGCATATCACAATGGATTTTGTATCAGGTTTGCCTAAGACACTGCATGTGAATGATTCTATATGGGTGATCATAGACAGACTGACAAAAATAGCTCATTTTCTTACAACCAAGACGACTCAAACTTTAGAACAACTAGCCATGCTTTATATCAGGGAGGTCATTCGATTACATGGAGTTCCAGTATCCATTGTATCCGACTGAGATCCAAAATTTGTGTCTAAGTTCTGGAGGAGCCTACAAAAGGTTGTGGGCACAGAGTTGAGTCTTAGCACTACATATCATCCAGAGATAGTCGAATAGTCCCAAAGAACGACACAAACCTTAGAGGACCTGCTATAATTCTGTGTCATTGATTTCAAGGGAAGTTGGGAGGATTAACTACCATTAGTGGAGTTCACGTACAACAACAACTACCAATCCAATATCGGTATGGCACCATATGAGGCACTATATGGCAGGTAGTGTAGATCCCCACTATGCTGGATGGAGGTAGGTGATAGGAAGCTATTCGGGCCAGAGATAGTGGATAGACCATTGACAAGATCCATCTAATCAGGCAACGATTGTTGGTGACTCAGAGTCGATAGAAGAGTTATGCTGATACTAGGAGATGGGAGTTAGAGTTTACAATAAGTGACTATATGTTTCTGAAGGCATCACCAATAAGGGGAGTGGTCAGGTTTGGCAAGAGAGGAAAATTAGGGCCACGATACATTGGACCGTTTGAGGTTATCGAACGAGTCGGACTAGTGGCTTATCGGTTTGCCTCACTATCTGAACTAGCACACGTACATAATGTTTTCCATGTTTCTATGTTAAAAAAGTATGTGCACAAACGAGAAGATGAGAGCAAGTTCTACGGAACAAGACCATTCCATTAGTAAAGGTATTATGGAAGAATCATCAACTTGAGGAAGCTATGTGGGAACAAGAAGAAGAAATGTGTGCCCAGTATCCTCATCTATTTACACCATGATATATCCAATTTTAGGGGACCAAACTTATTTAAGGGGGAGAGAATGTAATACTCCGACTCGAATTGTAATCGAGCGACCTATGTAAACCCGAGCTATTAGGGCTCTATGTTATGATATCAAATGAAATGGACAGTTTTGGAATCTGAATAGTCCTAAATGTACAGACGATGCTCGGGCAATACCCGAGCAAGCCATGAGCGAGCATTGAAATACGTGTGCTTATATATGGGTAGGTGTATATATGTATAATATGAATTTATATATATATATAACCATGTTTATATATATTAAGTGTATATATATAGATATATATATATATATAAACGTATGTACATGTATATATGTGTGTGGTATATACATGTATATATATTTATAAGTCTATATAAGAACTCTCTCAAGGAAACTGAAATTGAAGCCTGCTGAAACTTGAGGAGGGGTGGTCTTCTTATAGGAGTTGGAGCGCCTCAAATACTGGATGAGTGGCGAAATTCATGGAGGGAATCCCGAAAGAAAAGCTGACTGCACATCTGACTGCCTGTAGAGTGGAGTTCCTATTAATAACTTTTTACTGTTCAAAGCTAACTTCTGAGATGACTGCTTTTGGCGTGGGGTTACTTTTCACATCTTTTACTGTTTATGAATAGTAACTTCTAAAGCTTATTTTTGGTACTTTGCGTCGGCAGGTACTATGCTGGACTGTTTAATCTTTGTCCAGATTGTAGTAATCTTTATACGGGTCCTGGTCATACCAATCTTCTAAGGGATGGTAAGGATGACTAGATTCTGCGTTAGACTGGGTTTCTGAATCATGATCAGTTTTATTTGATTGAGTCACATGTATCATTAACTGGCAGGCTAACTCTTTGAGTTCTTTTGTTGATTTTCCCTGTAACAGGGTTTGGTCTAGGCTGGAAGAAGACTTTGTTTTATGTTAAATTGGCTGAACTAGTTGGGGAAATTCTTTATTAAGAAAGGTGATAAATCTGTCATAATTAAGCTTGTCCCACCATTTTACTGAGAATTCTCTAATTACTGCATTACCATTAATAGCATAATTTCATTTCATGATCCAGGGTATCTTGTATTTGCTAGTCATGAGTAGGATAACTGGAAATTGAGCAACATGTTGATCTGTTGGAAAGACTGTGGCAAAATACTACATAGTTTTCTAAAGTGGTGATGGAAGTATTTCTGGGAGAAGTTTGAATTTATTCCACCATTCACTAAACCATGTCGAAATTTGACTTTTAAATTTCTGATCAAACATGAGGAACCACGAGTGGTCGTTGGACTTATTTTGAAGGTAGAGAGCTCGAGTGAAAGCTTGACTATAGTTATAATATGAATATTGAACTAGGGAGTTAAGGATGTCTCTAAGCTGGGAAGGATGAGATCCCCAATCTTTTTTTGAAATGAAATTGATTTTAATGAATTTTGGGTATAGGATTTTGTTAGGATCTTGCTTACTAGGGATATCTTCAAATTTTACTGATCCAGAATGGATAAGAATATCTCTGTACCATTTGACTGATTTGGAAGGATGGTTAGGGATGAAATGCCAACTAGGGGGAAAATGACTGGTGGCTAAGATCCATGGGTCTTGGATCTGACTCTTATGAGGCTCAATGAAAAATATATTGACTGTATATGACTTCTTGAAATAGGGAGACGCAGGGGTTCTTAGAGTTAGTATTACTGGAATGATCGTTTGGTCTTTAGAGGGATCAAATGGATTAGTTATCTCATAAGGACTGCGGGGTTGAGTGGTTAATACAGAACTATAATTGGGGAGACTTGGTAAACTGTAATTTGGGCGAAGGGGTTTACCAAGAATAGAAAATCGATTTACTAAAACTGGGGAAGGTAACTAGAAAGGAGCTGGGGCCGAGAGACTAAGGCACGTGGGGTGACTGTCACGACCCAAAACCCACCCTATGCAGATTAGGGGTCCGTGACCGGGTCTACGACCCATAGACCGTTCCCCAGCAAAAGGATCTGAAATACTAAGTATGGTTTTTTAACAAAACATTTTATAGTTATTCGTAAATTTGGTAGCATAGTCAGGTCATCATTTAATACATGCTAAAAGAACATAGGTGTTTATAAGTACAGATCCTCCAAAACACAAACTGACAAGATCGTGGTGACATAGGAGATATTAAGACCTTATAGTATTTAATTTAATAAAAACACTCACCAAAAAGCTACCAGTAGCTTGCAGGTGTCTAAACCTCCTGAGCACTTGAGTGTCCTCCTACTTCCTACTATCCTGAAAAAAGATAAGGGGGGGTGAGCTAACAAAGCCCAGTAAGTAATTTCCTAGCTTTAACATGGGTCAAGGTTAGTCCAAAATAATAACAAAGGAGTAAAGAGTAGCAAATAGCCAATCACTGAGATGTAACAACAATGACCTGAGGGTTCAAATAGAGGCATATCCCACAGTATGATATAAGAAGGCAATGACAAAGTCAATCAAAATGGGATCCAGCCTATCATGATGAATCACTGGCACATACAAAGCATTAGCCAATCAAAAGTGTAACATGCTTGCAATAATATCATCATTCACAAGGTATAAAATGTGACCATCCAACAATGCAAAAACGTCATTATCAAATTCTAACAGAACATATGCGTAAATAGAACGAGGCCCAGCATACCCCCAGACACATATATTCAGATCCGCCTCAGTTCCTCAGGCTTTCTGAAAAGTGCCAAAGCTCTTTTACTACAGGTCCTAAAGGATATAACGGACCTCAAAGGGTCCACCCCGCATCCGAAAATAGATGGGCCATTGTGACTGAGCACAACCCCAAGCACATACCGAATATCATGATCAATAAAATTCCACACGGGATGTACAGTCATATGAAATAGTCGATATCATAGTCAACAAGTCATAAAGTATATGGAATAACAAGATCTCCAATAACAGAATTACATCACAAGATCATGACACGGTATACATGATGGCATAAGTATGCTCAAGTAACAACAAGTCAAGATCACAAAATGATATAAGCAGGCAAGTCGAACCCGAAGTACATGTATGAACAAATAATCACAAGTCGATTGGCATCAAATCAAGAAGATCAAGTTCATTAGGTAGTGATAGAATACAAGTTTGGCAGCATATGAAAATCAATGTGACTGGTTGGGAATAACCCATATTAAAGCATAAGAGTTACTTACCCTAAAATATCTTTCAGCAGTTCTATTAATTCAAGTCACCTTCTCCTTCCCTTTGGAGGTTCCTATAAATTAGAAATTTAATTGTTATTAACCCATTTTTAATTATCTAGGTCGATGCTAATATTTGTGATTTACTTAACTCTCTAGGGTATTGTTTGGTATATTTTTAAGGTTGCTAAATTTTATACATCGGCCTTCAGAATATTTTATTTGGGTAAACGGACTCTACCGTTGAGTCCGAAGCGTCCAAGAAAATAAATCTAGGCCTTCGTGGCTTCTCATTTGGCTTCGGGTACCCCTAAGGGAAAAATGGTAATTTCATATTTTATGTGACTTAATTTTTCAAAACCCCAGTTCACAAAATGGACCTCACCATTAAGTCTAGAATGTCCAACATAATCAAAATACACTATTTGTTTAATTAATTTGGACATCGGGATATTTTCCTATTTTTAAATTAATTAACTTAATTAATTTAATTTAATAAAGTCAATATAATATATATACATATATATATATATATATTTGGTTCAGTTTATACCGTACGAACAAGGGTGGCATAGTGGTCACGTGTGTGGATTTAGGTGCATGTGTGGCCGAGGTCTCAAGGTCGAGTCTCAAGGGGACAGCCCCTTTTATTTTTCAAGGGTTTCTTGTTCCAAATAGCGTATAGTGAAGCTGTTCAAGGATAGGTTATCTTCATTCCAAACAGAGGCATCGAATCCATGGGCTATGCTCGTAACAAACAGACTTGTATCAGTATTGATTCAAAATGCAGAAACAAAATGGCATCGTCCTACTTACTGCTTCTAACTTAAACGACGTAGTTTTAGGTTTTAAATTTAAAATATTACATGATCCAAATGATGTCGTGTGGCAAGGATTGTTTTAAACGGTGCTGTTTCAATTCCCTGTTCATCTTCGTCCCCAAAGCTTCCCACGACTGTAGCCCTAATTTCTAATTTCACTCTCTTCTAATTTTGTGCACTCTGGGGTTGGTTTCATCTCTATTTTTGGGTGGTTTAGGCTACTGAATGTATGGGCAAGGGTTTGGCATTCATTTGAGAGCTTGAATCGAGCTCTAGAGGCTATGGTGGGTTGGGTGGTCTCGGTCTGCAGTTGGCTCATAAATCCCCATTCTATCACCATTTTATGCGTGGTTTGGGTCGTTGTGCTCCTTTTGTCTAGGGGTTTCATTCCCCATTCAAAAATCTAGGTTCTAAGGTTGATTCATAGGGTTTTTATTTCAAGGCTGAGACTTGAAACATTTTTCTTTTGGCTCATCCTTAAGCCTTAGGTTCGCGGTCCAATGGTTTTTGACTACTAGAAGGGTTTGCTCTAGGTTTAAACTGTCAGAACCATGTTTCATGAAGGTCGCCTCAGACCTACTGCATGAGAGGTCTGTCAATGGCTGCCATGCCTAGCCTAGGGCTTTTCAAGCCTTCCAGACTCCCTCAATTAATTCATAACAATCCCTTAGTGTTCATTTAACTTATGCATGCAATCTAGATACTACACAAAGCTGAAACAAAAAAGAAAAATAAAAGAGAAATTTTTGAGTTTTGATGCCTTATACCTTCAATCAAGCTTCTCCCTTTCTCCTAGGCTTAATGTGAGGTTTCTAATTGTTGACTCAATTTTGTGGTGCACTTCTTAGTCCCTCCTTGCTTGTGCACCTCCATGTGGAACACACATATACACCATACACACACAATTTTCCTCTCTCTCTCTCTCTCACAATCACTCACACAATTGGTCTCTCCCACACAACTTCTGAATGCACAGCACACACACTTAAGTCACTTAAAAGTATGATCCATATATATAATTGTACTACCATATATTTACACCTATGCATGCATTCGTTGGGTTAGGATGTGATGATGAGGGCTGAGGCATAGGGTGATATGGGATAAAGTGTTGCATGAATGGCCATTGGCCAATTTGGGAGGTGGGCTTGGTTAATTTGAGGTTATATACATTTTTGTTGCATAATTAAGCACAAAAGTACTGGCAGCCCACTTAGTATATTTTTGGATGCTTAAAATCTTGCCCTACTTGGTCAAGGGTTCAAATCCCCTTGGCCTCACTTTTGGCATTTTTCCCTCAGTTTAGACTTATGCCCCATTTGGCTGGCGTAGATTTATATTTTGGCTATTTCCTTAATATTTTCTTTTCTGTTGCTCTTTTTGCGAAACGGTTTCTTCTAGTGGTTTCCTATTTTGGTTAGCTTCGATGTACAATGCCTCGTGTCGGTTATTATTTCTTTGCGTCTTCTATAGTTAGCTAATTCAAGTTTTAATAGCGTTAAAATAGGACTTAAATAGCTAAATCACTGCATTAGATTCCCAAAAGACTTCATTACATTGATTATACAGTAAAATAAAGTTTGGGGTGTTACAGTGACTAATAGGGTTCTCCTAGTGGAGGGAGTTGACTGTTGTAACTGCTGCTTGTGTAATAACCCGATCCTAAAATACCAGAGTGAATTGACTCGCGTTACAAGACTTGAACTTTTTAGTTTAATTAGGCTATGAACCCCGAATACCCCAGGACTAATCATACAAGTGGTTAGGCAGTACGGGCAATTGTGCATGTAATTGGTATACATCTCAAAGTACGTGCACCATGTGAATTTGTACATATATGAGTACAAGTGTGTATATATGTATTTCATATATATATATATATATATATATTATTGTATATATATATATGTAAATGTATAAGTATAAATACAAAAAGTGTAAACAAATATATGTATACATATGTATGTATAAGGCTATGTATTTATATGTATTTATTAAGTATAAATGTAAAAGTATATATGTATTATATATGTATATTATTCATCTATGGTAGTATGTGTTTAAGTATGTGTGTAAGTGTGTGTGTGTGTGTGTGTATTACATACATGGTTTATATGTATATGTATATAAAGAGATACATGTATACATACACATATGTAGCCACAAGTGGGCTGATTTGGGAGGAGTGATAGGAAGGGTCTGTAGCTAATGTGTGTGTGTGTGTGTGTGTATAAGTGAGTGTGATGGTGTGTGTTTTAGTATAATGTACATATATATACACAAAATATCAACCCAAAATTTAATGCAAAGCTGAAATGAAAAAGAAGAAATTAAATGGATTGGAAAGAAAACAGAATGGGAAGTCAAAGAAAGGGGCTGTGAGAGAGGAAGAGGAGAGAGAGAGAGAGAGAGAGAGAGAGAGAGATGGGCGGCCATGAAATGGTCTCTGTATAAGTATATGTGTATACATGCACTGAGTGTGCATTTAGAAGGGAGAGATTAGAGGCTGAGGACACTGGAGCATTCAGAAAGAGGAAAATCAGAAGAAAGGGAAAAGAGAGTCACTGTTAAAAGGTAAAAACACGAAACTTGGATTTTTTTCTCTCTAAGATTTTGTTCATTTACAAATTGTTTTAAGTCTTGATTTATGCATGTATTACATCTAGGATGCATATTCTTAAATGAGGCATGAAATAGAGCCTAAAAACAGCCCTAAAACGTCAGATCCAAGGAAAGCAGCCATGAATGGACCTTGCTTGGAACAGGTCTGAAACCACATGAACCAAAACCTATTTAACCTATTGGAACCTGAACTAGACCACCACAATGTTTTAAAAACATTAAGACATGATCATAAGACTTAAAGAAAACCCTAGAAATTAGAGTTGTAGGTTCGGGTTTTGAAACCCAACCACCCAACCGTACACCATTTCTGATCTTATGGAATAGGGAATGAAACCCCTTGACAAGAGGGACAAAATGGGCCAAGTCATGCGTGAAATAATAAAGGAACAAGCATTTACAAAGGAGATATCCAGAATTGCCATGTGAGGTGGAACGAGCCTTCTAGCTCAATCCAGAACTCTAAATCAAAGTTAAAACGTAAAGTGTACTCCCAGAAACAGTTTAGGGTTGAAAACAGAGAGATTTGATCCCTCAAACTTCACGAAAATGAAAATTAACAATTCAAGGATTAGGGCAACAGTAGCTTGGGCGTAGGGAAGAAGATGACCCCATTGAGCCAACTCACGAGTTGACTCAGCCGAGTCCTGACCGAGATGTATTACCATTGTGTCGACTCAGACACATGTCACGATGTGGGGTTAGACACCGCATTATTGGGACGACACCGTTTTGGGCTTAAGGGTTTAAATTTAAAATTTGATTTTTGGTTGTTTGGTTACGGGGTTGTGGGACAAATTTAATAACCTGTACGCGATAAGGATAGCCTATCCACAAATAAGGCTCTTGTCCACCGTTTGGCCCATAGAAAATCAAAAAAATAGAAGGGGTCGCAGCCCTTGAGACTCAAACCCCCAACCCTTTGAACCTAACCCCATGTTCTTACCACTGTGACAGGAACGCCCGTGCTATATAATTGTCACAAGATATATATATATATATGTATATATATTATATTTTAAGTTACAAATTATGAAAAAATAAATAAAAAGGGGCGCACCCCCTTGGGAATCGAACCCTCATCCACTTGCAACCCAAGAACCCTAAACCCCTCCCCCAAACCCACTTGAATAGGCAATCCCGTGGGGTTATTTAGGCAGTAATATATATATATATATATATATATATATTATATAAAGGTAATAATTAATTAATTAAATTAATTAAATAATGGTAAAATGGCCCGATGTTCAAATTAAACATGTGAATAGTGTATTTTAACTATTTTTGACATTTTAAAACCAATGGTGAGGTCCGTTTTGCGAGACAGGACCTCGAAAAATAAGGACACTTAAAAGTGTAAAATGACCAAATTGCCCCTAGTGCCCCTAAAGCCAAATGGAAGTCCGAGAGGGTCTAAGTTGACTTTCTTCGGTGTTCCGGACTCAATGGTAGAGTCTATTTGATCAAAAGATATACTTATAATAAAGAGATATAAAATTTGACGAATAGCATAAATTTGTGTAACTATAGGTTGAAACACTTTCCGACGTCGTGGGCTCAATAGTGGGGTCCGCATTTTGAAATAAAGTACGAAAAGACATGACACGTAAACATGTGAAGTAATAAAGTCAAACTTAAAAATAATGGAGCTACCAGAAGAGTATAAATTGAAATGAAATATTCCTAACACAAAAAACTTTGTCATAGGTTAAGATCAAGTAATCATCATGGATGAGTTGATTTGGGAAGGAAAAGTAATCAGAAGGAAGATAAATACTGCTAAGAAATTCCAAGTCCTCTCTTGGAAACCATTTATGTACAAGACCCCTGTTGTCCCAAAGGGATATGTACCACAGAGCAAGTCTAAAACCAGATAGCTAATAACTCTAACCACAGAGCACATCTATAATCAGACATATAACATAGAGCATATCTAATCTAGACATCAGAGCACGTCTATCATCAGTCACCAAATAATCTCTAGAGTACCATTACCATGAGCCATGTCCCAATACATCTAATGCATATCAATGAAGTCAATCGAATCATGTCACTTGCCTGAATAACCAAATTCAATCCACAAGAATCCAAATCTCCATAAATCAGTGCCATCAGATCCCCTACTTGGAATGCCACTCGGCTTATCCATGTCATATCATAGTGCCTTCTAATCCAATAGAGATAAATCCTGAAAAATGTTAGAATAATGGGGTGAGCTTAAATAAGCCCAGTGAGTAACACAGGTTCCCTGTCATGGGTTTCAAAAATCAATTCTTTCTTACAAAGCACATGGAGGGTTTAGTTATTTCCAAAATAACAGTTTAATAAATCCACTTAATGTAGTTAAGTAAAATAAAACAGAACCAAACCAAACAGTACAAACAGATCAGAACAGAACAGAACATAACATAACAAATCAGATCAACACAGTAAACGATGTTAATATATCAATCAGAGACATAGGCATATCATTAATGGAACGGAACATAACGGAATTGAGTAGAAACAATAGATCAATCAGAGTTACAAGCATATCATCAACGGAACAGAACATAACGGAATTGAGCAAAAACAATATATCAATCAAAGACACAGGCATATCATCAACGGAATGGAACATAACAGAATTGAGCGAAAACAATATATTAATCAAAGACACAGGCATATCATCAACGGAACGAAACATAACGGAATTGAACGAAAACAATATATCAATCAGAGACACAGGCATATCATCAACGGAATGGAACATAACAGAATTGAGCGAAAATGATATATCAATCAAAAACACAACCTAACGAAACAGAATCGGAAAGACCAAATACTGGAATAGAATAGACCCGAACAGACAAAAGAGCAGGACAGAACAAAATCATACCACGTGTAATACAATACAAAGAGTATGCCTTTAAATATATGCATTTAAACAGAACAGTATACGAAATGGTACAGTGCATCAAAATATAATATCTAGACAATGTAACTTATACACCAAGTCAGAAGTTCCAAGTTACTCACAAACTGTTCGCTTATCTCCTTGTACAGATAATCTGATAACCTGCAGATAAGTTAGGCACCTCCATGCATATCCTAAATAATTATCATCAATTACAGACAAATCAGAACTTAACCATTCATGACTTATTCATCATCTTAGGCATCTATCGGATTACCTAACATAGCCTAATAGCCTAATAGCCTATTGCCCTTTCATTGGGTTTCATCCGAGGCTATTTCATTCTTTAATTAGGCTCAGTAGTTATCAAGATTATCTAAGTCATTTAGACTTCAATCGTTATCAGTTAAGTACTTATTTAACCTTAGGGGCAAAATGGTAATTTCACCATTCTTGTCCCGAACCCTGTCGTGGTCCTCAAAATACTTCACATATCTTAAATATAAAGTTCTAAGTCCTTTAGACTCCAATTGTTATCAGTTAAGTACTTATTTAACTTTAAGGGCAAAATGGTAATTTTATCATTCTTGTCCCGGACCCTATCGTGGTCCTCAGAATAGTCCACGTATCTTAAATATAAAGTTCTAAGTCTTTTGGACTCAAAACGTTATCAGTTAAATACTTATTTAACCTTAGGGGCAAAATGGTAATTTTGTTATTCTTGCCCCGGATCCTGTCGTGGTCCTCAGAATAGTACGATCCATTTGAGTTAAGATAAACTACGTTCTTCGTGAACACTGTAGTGATCAACAGAATGGTGAAATTGGCAATGAATGATTCCATTCCTTTTAGTTATAATTCTTTAAATTGTGCTCAGTTTTCTCTTCTTTCCCTATTTATCTGTACCCATTAGTTATCTTTCCATCCTAGACTGACTCTGCACCTCCCTGGAAGTCCACAGGCTAAAGGAGACGTCATAAGTCCTGTTGAGCTAAGAGAGCGTTTAGGGTAATAGTCTTATCAAAGTCCTTAATGGCTATGTCGAGGTATGTCAGAATAATCACCTAGGAAGAAGATAATCAACAATACACCTAAACAGTAAAAGAAAAGAAAATTTTGTGTAACTTAGACAATTATTTCTAGAATGAGTCGATTATTTAGATCCAATTCCACTACCTCTACTTCTTTTCCTTTCTCTTCTATTCCTAATATAGTAAATAGTGAAGATTATCAAGTAAGTAATGATAGTCAACCACTTCCTCGTTGGAATATGCCGAAGGTCCCAGTTAACCAAATTTATCAAGTATCTTCTTGGTTAGGAACTAAAGCTGTTTCTAGTACCCTCAATGTCAAAATTGTAGAACAAATCTATGCTCTTGACAAAGAACAAGTTAAATGCCAATTACTCACCCAAGCTACAATCCAAGATCACATAAAGAAAGGATATAATTTCCTTCACTTAGGATTAGTTCAAATAGGTATTAATCCTCTTGTCAGACAAGGATTAAATGCTTCAGTACTTTTAGCCCTTAGGGATGCCCGTCATGTTAAATGGCATGACAGCCTCTTAGGACTAATGGAGTCACCATTACATCATGGTCCAGTTCATTTTGATTGTTTTCCAAATTTTTCTGTAAGCCTCATGATCCCCATATCTTGAAAACTCTTACTCTCAACATCCAAACTTCTGGCACCACTATGTTAGAAAATGCACAACAGTTAGCCCTCATTTATCGTATTTATTACAAGTGCTTTAGAACCAATCTAAATGCTCTTTCAATAAATAAAAGTTCTAAGGATAAAACCATCCTTATTCAGTCATATACTGAAGGAGCCAATGTACAGGTTCCAAAGTCAATTCAATGGTCCGACGTCACTCTTCCTTCTGAATGGATCATTGACAATGAAAATCACCCTCTTCCCCAACATTCGGAAACCAACGTTGTAAGTATCCAACAATTCGATGATGGTACAGTTAGGATCAGTTTCGATGAACAAAGACTTAGAACCCGAACCCCAAATTCCTGGTCTACCCTTAGTCACGCTAGATCTGAACTTTCAACACCTAGATCTGAAAAGTTAATACCCAGGCAAAGACGAGACTTACACCTAGATCTTCAAGGTTTAAAGTTAAAATCTCAAATTAACACTCCGTGTTATACGTCACCGTCACAGATCTCATCTCAAGTCCTAGACGCCAAAGATGAATCAGTCACATCCCCTAGTCCTACAGACTTTGAGACACAAGAAGTCCATCATCAACTCAATACACTCAATAAAGAGTTCATCATTGATTTAGCCGCACTAAGAGTCGATTTTGAATCAGAAGCTAATAGAGCCAAACGAGAATATTATCAAGCTAGTCATACTAAAGAACAAAAGTTATACATTTACACAAAATGGAGAAAATTCATGATAGAACAATGTGAGAACATCCCATTTTTCAGTTATTTTAAAAATCATTACGAATAACACTCTAAATGTAACACCCTCACGAAAGTTGAATGGATTAAAGAAGATAAATCCACAGTCCAATCTAGTCATCCACCCATAGAAACCATCATAATACAGCATTTAGGATCAGAAATAGTTGCTTCACCTTTCAAAGCGACTCCTACAAACGAGACGTCTAGAAAGATAGTTGAACAAAACAACTACACTAACCAATGTTTAATCACAACAGGAAACCAGTTAGATAAAAGAGAAAAAATAGTTGACAACAAACAGCCTGGTTCTTCTCGACCTTCCTCTTCTTCCCAGTTAGAAAAACCTTTGATCAAATTACCAGAATTAAAAATATCTCAAAAACCTCTCCCTAAAACCACAACGGCTTTAGAACAGGTTAATAAAATGCTCCAGGAATTAGTTGTACCAGTTAAGCCTGAAAAATCTAGTTCTTCTAAAACAATAGTCACCATAAACAAGTCAAACACCCCATACAGTTCGACATCATCATCTGGAGATGAGAAGGCCTTACAAACCCAGTATCAAGAAATAGACCGGTTATAGAACCAACTTCAAGGCCTCACAGTAAATAAATTCCATAGACCTAGGTTCAACCCTACCAGCATCACCAATAATAGGTATAGTCGCCCCACACCTCTTGATCTCCAGTACGAGGAACGACTTCTACAAAGCCAATTCTCAGTTGCTTCTGATCGCCTCTATGAATAGAACATAGACGGTTGTTCAGAACAAGAGATTTTGAATAAATTAAGTCACGTGGCCATGGCAGCCAATTTTTATCATGAAAAGAACAACAGTCCTCAAAGTGACATAGCCAAACTCTTGGTTCTCGGATTCACAGGAAAACTTCTCAGTTGGTGGGATAAACACCTTACTGATGAAACCAAAGAATCCATAATTCATGCAGTTAAAAGAGACCCTGATGGTAACCCAATCTTTGACGAAACAATAGGATAAGGAGTACCAGATGGAGTTAACACCCTCATTTACACCATTACTAAACATTTCATAGGAACCCCCAGTCATGTAACCGCTAGGATTCATCATCAGTTAACTAACCTTAAATGTCCTACACTTAGTGACTTTGAATGGTATACAGATGTCTTCTGCTCTAGAGTTATGCTTAGAGATGATAGTAATTCTCCGTTCTAGAAAGAAAAGTTCATTAATGGACTTCCTAGTCTTTTTGCCCATAAGATTAAAGAAATCCTTAGTAAAGACACAAGAGTCATAGATTACCCCAGTCTTACATACGGTGACATCATTTGCATAGTTCGCAAAGAAGGCATGCGGATGTGTATAGACATGAAAATTAGTAATCAAGCCTCCAAGAACAAGAAAAGAGCCAAATATGAGCTTGGTAATTTTTGTGTCCAGTATGGCCTACCCCCATTAGCACCCTCAAAACGACGCTCCCGTCAACATCACCAAGAAAGCCACCACAAGTATCATCGCACCCATGGCAGTCACCACTAAGGTCACCGCCGCAGCCATAAGTACAAAAAAACCCATCACCAAGGCGAGTCTAGTAACAAACAAACACGTAATTACTACAAAACCAATCGTAGGAAGAAAAACCCTACTAATAAACACACTTCTCACAAGGCAACATCTACTAATGTATGCTTTAAATGTGGAAAACCAGGCCACTTCCAGTTAGATTGTAAAGTTAAGCAATTGATTAATACCTTCCAAGGAAACCAGGATCACAAACAAGAGTTATTTAAAATTCTAAATCTCAGAAATATAGATAGTGAACCCCCTAGTTCCTCCTCTTATAGTTCAACTGACAGTGAAAACGAAATTGAACAGTTAGACCAATCTTCTGACCATAGTTCTCACTATCAGTCAGACAGTTCTCTAGTTAAGATAGGATGCATAGATAATTGCACCCGTAGCTGTTGTAAAACAGTTAATGTTTTAAGTAAACAAGAAGAACTCCTACTAGAATTAATTAATAATGTAGAAGACCCGATAACTAAATCCCAATATTTAAATCAATTTAAAACGACATTAGTCACAGCACTCCTAAACCATTTTCAGTTATCCCTTCTAGCCCGCATGTTCAATTTAATAAAATCTTTGATAGATTTACTAGTAACACCAAACCACTTACCATCCATGATTTACAATATGAGGTGAACCAAACCAAAAAGGAGATCACCAAATTAAAATAGTTAATTTATACACTCAGAATTGACCATGATTCTTTAGAAAGCAAAGTTAATAGTCACCTATTTCCTCCCCCTCTTGTTCCAGTTCAACCATCCCCAAGTGATGAAGTTAGACCAACCAATAACATCACTACTTCCCCCGAGCTACCAACTTCCAGCCAAAATCAAGATGATCACACTAGTTTCTTAACTGCAATCACTAGAATTAACTTCAAAAAATGGTGATGCCCAGTCAAGATCATAGTTTGGGAAGAGTTTGAAATTGAAGCCATTGCTCTCATCGACTCAGGCGCAAATCTTAACTGTATCCAAGAAGGCATTACCCCTACTAAATACTTTGAAAAAAACCAGAGAAAAGTTAAAATCCGCTAATGGCAGTTCCATGCAAATCTAGTACAAATTATCCAATGCACATGTGTGCCAAGATAAAGTATCTTTCAAAACTCCTTTTGTGTTAGTCAAAAACATGTTTGATAAAGTTATCCTCAGTAACCCATTCATGTGCTTATTATACCCTTTCACCACCGACAATGAAGGGATTACCTGTAAACCTCTAGGCCAAACAGTTAGATTTAACTTCATCAAAAATCCTTAGTCTAGAGAAATAAATTCATTACAAGATCTCTCTATTAGACGTTCAGTTAATCTTCTTTCTAAAAAAAAGTCCCATGTTGACTTTCTTTTGGAAGAAATTCAGTTTAAAAGAGTTGAACAACATTTACTTAACCTTATACTTCAACAATGAATTAGTCAATTTGAGTCACTACTCAAACAAGAAGTCTGTTCTGAGTTAGCCACTACATTTTGGCATCGGAAACAACACATTGTTCGTCTTCCCTATGTTAAAGGTTTTAGTGAAAAAAATATTCCTACCAAAGCACGACCCATAAAAATGAGTCAAACCCTCATGGAAACATGCCAAAAAGAAATCAAAAGATTATTGAGTAAACAAATCATTAGGCCTTCTAAGTCACCATGGTCCTGTTCTGCCTTTTTTGTTAAAAAAAATGCAGAAATTGAATGAGGAGTCCCTCGTTTAGTTATTAATTACAAACCATTAAACAAAGTCTTAGAATGGATCAGGTATCCCATTCCAAACAAGAGAGACTTAGTTAACCGGTTACACAAAGCAGTTATTTTTAGTAAATTCGATATGAAAAGTGGATTCTGGCAAATCCAGATCCATGAATTAGATAGATATAAAACCGCATTCACAACCCCTTTTGGTCATTACGAATGGAATGTAATGCCTTTTGGATTAAAAAATGCTCCCAGTGAATTTCAAAATGTCATGAATGACATCTTCAATCCTTTCTCCAGTCATATTATAGTTTATATAGATGATGTCCTCATCTACTCAGATTCCATTGATCAACATTGGAAACACTTATATTCTTTTCTGAATGTAATTAAACGCAATGGTTTAGTCCTCTCAGCATCTAAACTCAAGCTATTTCAAATTTCAGTTAGATTTCTAGGTTTTGATATTTCTTATAGTCAAATCAAACCCATTCATCGGTCAATACAATTTGCTGATAAATTCCCAGATCAAATCCTTGATAAAACCCAGTTGCAACGATTTCTAGGATCCCTTAATTATATTTCAGATTTTTATCCCAATCTGCGATCTGAGTGTAAACTTTTACTTGATCGTCTCCGTAGTAATCCACCTCCATGGACACTTGCTCATGCAACTGTTATCCAGCAACTCAAGCAATATGTCAAGACCTTTCCCTGTCTTGGTATTCCCTCTCTCTCTGCTTTCAAAATAGTTCAAACAGATGCCTCTGATATTGGTTACGGTGGCATTCTTAGTCAAAAATTAAGTCCTGATTCTCCAGAACAGATCATTTGTTATCACTCCGAAATATAGAATTCTACCCAGTTAAATTATAGTACTATTAAAAAATAAATTTTATCCCTTGTTTTATGCATCAGTAAATTTCAAAGTGATTTATTAAATCAACGGTTATTAGTTAAAATTGATTGTAAAAGTGCCAAACATGTTTTGGAAAAAGATGTTAAAAACATTGCTTCTAAACAAATTTTTGCAAGATGGCAAGCCATTCTTTTTGTTTTTGATTTTGATATCCAGTACATACCCATTGAGGATAATAGTGTCTCTGATTTTCTTACTCGTGAATTTTTGCAGCCCAAAAATGAGCAGGAAGAAAGACAAGCAACCACAGTCAACTCACTCAACTCCCTCCATAGGAAAAATAATCCCAGTTACTCCCAACTCTTTACGAGCCCCAACAACCTCTTCCCAAGGCAGCCACTTCTCTGTCCTTGGTAGTCCTATTCGCCCCAATTACAAACCAAGACCTAGTCAGCCTAGTTACAGTTCAACCCTTGTCAGGTTACCCCCTAGTCCTTATGAAATTATAGAACCCTTTGACCCCTCCAAAGAACAAAGGATCATCCCAGCTAAGCCTCCAGTTAAAACTCCTTCATCCCCATATTTCAAAAAACCATACACGGTCAACATCTTTTTCATTGAGCCTCACAAAATTAACATCCAAGACCCATGGGCTCTAGCCACCAGTTATTTTCCTCCTGGATGGCATTTTGTTCCAGACCATCCATCTAAATCAGTTAAATGGTACAAAGCCATCCTTCTCCATTCTAGATCAGTTAGATTTGAAGATATCCCTAGTAAACAAGATCCTAGTCAAAATTATGTACCAGAAATTCATCATAGTAAATATCATTTCTGAAAATGCCTAGGGATCTCACTCCTTTCAGCTCCGATCTATTCCCAATTCTTCAATCCAGTACTCATATTATGATTACAGTCAAGCATTTACCAGGGCCCTCTATATGCAGAATGAGTCCAATAATCATTCATGGTTTCTCATGTTTGATCAAAAGTTCAAAAGCCAAATTCCCACATGGTTCAATGAATGGTGGAATAAATTTGGACTTGTTCCAGAAATACTTCCACCCCCTCTTAAGATGGCAATGCATCAGTATATAAAACTGACCAGCACACAGCCCAGTTTCCCATAATCCTCTTAATGGCCAGTAAATATAAGATTTCATAGATTACTGAGTGGAACTATACAATCAATCAAAATAAAGTAATCAGAGAATTCTCAGTAAAATGGTGGGATAGACTTAATTATGAAAGGTTCATCTCTTTCATCAATGAAGAATTCCCCCCAGCAGTTCCTCGGCCTCAGCCCATTGCTCACAAGACTCGGTCATCCTCTAGTATTGACCAAACCTTGATCCAAGGACAGAACAAAGAAGAACTTAAAGAATTAGCCAAGCAGTTAATGATTCATGTATCACAGATGGGTGAAGACCAAGATACCCAATCAGATGCTGAATCCAGTTGTTCTCCTCACATTCCCGTAAATGATGAGTTCAGCCAAGACCCATATGCTTTAGACAGTGACTTTGAAATTTAAAATAGTAATAATATCATCAGTAAATTATTCAAAAAATGTGACAAGCTCGTGAAAATCGGAAGCTCTTCAGTCATCATAACCACAGCAGACCAATGAGTAGTCAAAGAAAGCATTATGAAGTAACAGCCAGATTCCTGCATTATCAGTTTTTTAGTAAACCCGTGAATAAAGCTTCATAAAGATATAATGAGATTCCTACAGCATCAGTCAGGTTCTTGCAACACCAGATGAATAGTAAGATTCCTACTAGATACAGCCAATCCAGTCAGTCATTCACTGGGCGTCTCCCTCCTCTATAAAAGGAACGCCCCTTCCCAGTCCAAGACACCTTCAAAAAAAACTTGAGAGAAAATCCTCTAATGAGAGCAACCATTCATAACATGTCTCTGGATTTCAGCATGTATTCAGTTTTATTTTCCTTTTCAATAAAACAGGCTTCTAGCCTTTAAGTTAATTGTAAGTTATTATTTATACATTCCAGTTTCCAGTTTCATTAAATTTCAAGTTTTATATATACGCCTTTTTTAATTCTGCTTACGTCCCCACTGGCTCATCCAGTCCCCTTATGGTATATATATATATATATATATATATTTAAGTCTTTTGGACTTCATTTGGTATCTGCTTTTGATCATCAAGACACATCAGTCATTTCTCATTTTATACATTGATTGTTCTGGAATCTTATTCAGCCTCTTAATGTTCATAATTATGCTTATGACAATTTATTAGATCAGATTGGCCTTTATTCAGTCTCTACTTTGCACTTACCATGCTCAAGGGCATTTTGGTAATTTTACGTTTCATGATATTCTTACCCCGATTCATCATTTAATCATGTGTACAGTTTCATGAGTGTCTGGGCATCTATTGGTATCAATTTCGTCCCATTTGGACTTCATTTGGACTTCGTATGGTATTATAGGCATTTTGGTAATTTCACATGTTGTATGGCTAAAATTTTCGGGACCTCGATTCATAAAATAGACCTCACCATTAGGTCCAGAGTGTCTGACATAGTTAAAATAGACTATCTTTTTCAGGGGTCCATATGCATTAATTTTTCAGAAGCTGGGCCAGAATATAATTTTGCAAAATAGTTGGGGTCAAAGTATAATTTACTAAACTTCTGGTTTTATTCATTTCAATAAACTCATTGAACCACTAGGTTTACCTTAGTAAACCCTAGACCAAACCCAACGACCCCTGAACCAATCAGTTCAGAGAACCGGTACAACATATCCCAGTTATTCACCTTATTCACAGTCTGGGTTATCCCAATTCCTAATTCCAATTTCATATAGCTGTAACCAAACGGGCCAACTTCAATTTTTAATTTAAACCCAACGATGCCGTTTCATTAATGCGGTGGCTTGCCCACAGTTCAACACATGTCTGAGTCAACACGGTGGGTCTGGCCGAGTTGGACGAGTCGACTCAACGACTCGTCGTCTTCTCCATCGCGCAGGGCTACTGTTGCCCTAATTTTCATTTTCAAACTCTTCCAATTTTGTGCATTTCGAGGTTGATTTGATCTCTATTTTCAGGTGGTATGGGCTAATGAATGTTTAAGAAACATTTTGGCATTCATTTTAAGCCTCGAATCAAGCTCAAGAAGCCATGGTAGGTTGGATAGTCACGACCCGCAACTGGCTTGTACGCACTCATTTCTGACCCAAATCTCATGGGGTTTCTTTGGTTGGGTTCTATTCATCATGGGATTCAAGTCCCCATTCCCAAAATCAGGTTTACAGCAAGATTTGTGAGGTTGGGTTTCAAAACCAGAACCTGCAACTCAGGTTTTAAGGTTCATTTTTAAGCTATTTGATCTGGTTTTCGTTGTAGTGCAAACCTCACATCACCTAGGTCAAGTCTAAGCAAGCCAAAATCAGTTTGGCTTAGGTTGAATCAAACCTGCTCCAATAGAGGTCATCAATGGCGGTTTCTCACTGGCTTATGCATTTCGAGCTTCCTAGGCTCTCCCAAATTTCTTAAAACCGTCCCTGTAGTGTCAATTTAACACATGTTTGCTGTCTAGACACCAATTAAAACTGAAATAGAGAAAGAAAAATAAAAAGGAACTTTTAAAGTTTTGGGTGCCTTATACCTTAGATCAGGCCTCTTCCCTCTCCTAGGCTCAGGGTGAGATCCTTGGTTGTTGGCTCAGTTCTGGGGCGTGCTTCTTAGTCCTCTTCTTCATGGTGCACTTAAATAAAACTCACAAACACATGCATGCACACACACAATTTCTCACACAATGTTTCTCGCTTTACTCTCTCTCTCTAGCAAACCTTACTTCACATCACTCTCCAAATTCTAATTTCTGAACTTTTGAGTTCAACACACGCAGCTTACAATCATATAGATGCTGTATTTTATTTTATAAAGGATAATGGTTGCTATATGAAATCCAATTAGGTGGGGGTGGTGGTCCAATAAGGGGCTGCCACCTCATTTATAATATTCAGAAATTCAGTACATATATATATATATATATATATATACATATATATAAACATATTTTCTATTTTTCATTGGCTGCATGAAACCTCATTGGCCCATTTGGGAGATGGCCTTGGTTGACTTAAGCTTATATACAATTCTGTTGTATATTTAGGCATAAAGTTGTTGGCAACCCACTTGGTTTATTTTTGGATGCCTAAAATCTTGCCCCACTTGGTCAAGGGTTCAAATCCCCTTGGCCTCATGTTTGGGCATTTTTCCCCCATTTGGGCTTATGCCTTGTTTGGTTGGCGCAGAATTTCCGTTTTGGCTATTTTCGTTATATTTTCTTTTCTAGTGCTCTTTTTATGAAGCAGTTTCTTATGAGGGTTTCGTATTCCAGTTAGCTTCAATGTCAAAGGGCCTCGTGTCAGTTATTATTCATTTGTGGCCGTCATAGTTCGCTAATTCGAGTTTTCACGGTGTAAAAATGACATCATTTCACCTAATTAATTGGTAATTAGGTTCATGTATCACATCCTCCTCTCTTGACGTGTTTAATTATTTTATTGGTCTCTCGTGACCGTCGAAAGGTTCCCGATTAACTGTCTTAATTATTCTTTATGTCGGTTCTAATTAATAATTAGCAAACTAATTATTAATTAATCAGGTCGGGGTGTTACAAAAATCGATCATAGGATTAGGCTTGCACAGTCTAAGAATAGGTTAAGATCATAAATTTAATGACAATTAAATTACATGTGAAATTTACAAAAATTTTAATAAATTGTTTTAGGCTCAACAAAGGAAAAGGAAAGGCATATCAATAGCACCAACCCAGAAGTATAAGGTGAGTAATCCTGTATTTGAAGTGGAGATTTAACTCCATGGATTTGAAGAAGTTTTGAGTTCAAAATATCTAAAGCATTGGATGTCAAATTCAGTATTACATGATTCCTATTTTAAAATATTTCTATTCTTATAAACCCTATTGTGACATGCTCAGTGAATGGTTTCTACTGTAGTTTTCCTTAAAATTATATTTTAGCATGTCTAAGCTTAAAATTCCAAATCTCTTTAAATATTCTGAATTTGTATAGTCCAAGTATTTGAAGACTCTATTGAAGAAGCTATGTGTTGCATGTTTTAAAATGCAACTATAAGGAGGTCATGTTTTAAATGTTTTAAATAACATCTATTTGCAAATGTTTATATGCCTCTTGTTGCCACTTGGTAATGAAAGATAAGTCATGCTTAAGCACTACATGCGACGTTGAGTTTCTTCGGAATTCAACTATGACATGAAAAAATGCCAGGTAGTAGGATTTAATCCCCCAGGCATGAGATATCTCCATTGTAGTAAAACTGGAGTCCGATTCGAAACAGATTCTACTAATGAAAGTGATAAGATGATATGTGTGAAAATGGAAGCAGGTTTTACCCTCATTTTACTATACATATCTACATGTTTTGAAGTTCGTATACTCTATTTGGAGAAGTACATGTTAGCTTAAATACTTTAAATGTTTCAAAGCTATCTGTTTTAAAGAATGCATATATTCTGTATTTGAAGTATACGAGAAATTGGTAGTGAATGTTTTATAAACACTCTTATACTAACCACTGCCAATTGAAAACTGATGACAAATGCTGGAATTACTACCAAGCTTAGATTAGCTTACCCAGATTTTTATCCAACCCCCTTTCAGGTGACTGACAGTAGTCTTGACTTGATGAAGATGATTAGAGCTTCACCTATTTTGAGGAAGGGTGGAAGCAGCTATTACAGGACTAGTAGTCTTTTGGAAAGCACTATGATTTTTAGTAATCACATTTTGTATTAGAAGTTAGTAAAACTATTATGTATTAAGCCCCACGGAGTGGTTGAGCATGTATTAATTATAAAGTCTTTAATTTTTATTATGCTCTGAATGTATAATCATGTGTACCGTTATGAAGAGTGGCAGTACCGGGCGGATGTGCGGAAAATTAAAATAAGAAAAGAAAAGAAAAAGTTTTTTCACGCTTCCGCAAACACAGGCTGCACCGCCGTCTGATACCGTCGCTTATGCGAGCTTCGCCCTGAGGCTCCAGGGCTTGAGGGTGGTGGTCTCGATCCGGGATCCGCACGAGGTGGATTTCGGGTCGTGATAGCTTGTCTTTCTTCCCGCTCATTTTTGGGCTGCAAAAATTCACGAGTAAGAAAATGAGAGAAACTGTTGGCCTCACTAGGTATGTACTGGATGTCAAAATCGAAAACAGAAAGGATGGCTTGCCATCGTGCAAAAATTTGTTTTGAAGCAATGTTTTTAACATCTTTTTCTAAAACGTGTTTTGTACTTTTACAAGTCAATTTTAACTAAAAACTTTTTATTTAACAAATCACTTTGAAATTTACTGATGCATAAAACAAAAGATAAAATTTCTTTTTTAATAGTACTATAGTTTAATTAAGTAGAATTCCATAGTTCAGAATGGTAACAGATTATCTATTTAGGGGAATCAGGACTTGATTTTTGACTAAGAGTCTTGACATAGTTCTTGAGAGGGAAGGGATGCCAAGGCAGGGAAGAGTCTTGACCTATTTCTTGACTTGTTGGACAATGGTTGTATAGGCAGGTGTCCATGGAGTTGTATTACTGCGGAGATGATCAAATAAAGGTTTTGTAACACCCCGACCTAATTAATTAATAATTAGTTCGCTAATTATTAATTAGTACCGATTTAAAGAACGATTAAGGGAATTAATCATAATCCCGGTGGTCACGATAGACCAATTAAACAATTAAACCTATTTGGAGAAGAGGGTGTGATACCCGAACCTAATTATCAATTAGTTAGGTAAAATAATGTCGTTTTAACACTAACGGAACCCGAATTAGCTAATTTCAGAAATCTAAAATAAATAATAAATGACACGGAACCTGTGACACTGAAGATAACCGAAATACGAAACTCTCGAAAGAAACCGCATCGAAAACGGAGCTCCGAATAAGGAGATATCGCAGAAATAGCCAAAATAGAATTTGGTGACAACCAAACATGGCCTTAACCAAAAATGTGAAAAAAATGGCCAAACGGGAGGGCAAGGGAATTGAACCCTTGACCTTTGAATGGAAAGAAATCTCATCCAAAAAAAAAAATAGCCAGGTAGGCTGCCAATGTTTTGTGCCTATATATGCAAAAGTAACATATATAACACCTTGTTATTTTGCTCCACCTCAAATTGGACCAATGAGGTTACATGCAAACCCCATATGATTGATTGAATCAGCTCCCATCAGCCACATGAACCCTATACTGACCTATATCACCACACCTAGAGCCTACAACCGTATACATATAGAGATATGTATGTATAGGTGTGTATATATTATACATAATATTGTGGGTCTCTTAGTCAAAAAGAGAGGGCTGCTAAATGAGATATCAGAACTGTTATGGAATGTGAGACTGGTCTGTTAAAGAGAGTTAGGGGCATTGTGTGAGAAATCTATGTAAGGTCAAGCATGGTGTGTATAGCATGGTCTATACAATTTTTTTGAGAACATGCATGTGTATGTCTTCATGGAAATGCACCAAGGGAAGGTGGAACTGAGCACTGGGTGACCAGTCTGAGGCACGACTAGGGCACAACCGAGGTGTCTGGACCGAGCCGAGTAGGAGCAGTGGCCTGAACCAAGAGGTATAACTTTTTTTTAACTAGAAAATCTTCTATTTGAGTTGATACTGTTTTGATGGTTTTTAATCCATATAAGCCGTATATATAAATTCCTGTGAGGCTTAGAACTATTATGGGTTAACAGAAAGGGTCGGACAGCCTAGAAACACCCAAAAAAAAAATCGTGAACAGCCTCCATGGATAGACCTTGAGTTGCAGGTCTGAATCGATCCCAACCAAATGATGTTCTGCATATCCAGAACTGATCTAGACACTAAGAGGGTTCCAAATATCACCATACAGTGACCCGAAATCCCACAGGAAGACCCTCAAAACCGAAGCTATTTGTTTCGGCCAAGGAACCCAAACTCTGAAATAAGCTTCTAAATCCAATTTTATGGATGAGGAATTGAAGCCCCTGTTGCAAGGGTCACAGAGAGACAAGAATCATGAAATTTTGTTGAGAAACAAGGCCACATGACCGAACTGAAATTTCCCACGATAATCGGGCTAAACAGAGCTCGATCCTTAGATTCGAGACTCTAAACTCATGCCAAATCGTTGGTCTCGCTCCCAGAAACATTTTGGGATGAAAATCAGTTGAAATCCGTGCTTGAAACTCCATGAAAATGGAGAAAACCGAAGCTGTAAACTAGGGCAACAGTGCCCTGCGCGATGGGGAAGATGGAGTTGACTCGGTCGACTCACGAGTCGACTCAGACACATGTCAAGCTAGGGCAAGCCACCGCATTAATGACACTGCGTCGTTTTGTGGCTAACTGTTTTATTTTTAAATCGAATTCGGCCTGTTTGGTCCCTCGAATAAGAAATTAAAATCTGGAATTGGGAAATTAGGAATAACCCAAGCCACGGATGGGGATTGAAATTGGGAATGCCAAGGGATATGTTATCCCAGTTCTTGAGAAACAGGTGAACCGGCTGGTTCACCCCACCACCGGTTCGGTCCAGGGTTTTCAACTTAAAACCCATTGGTTCACAGTTAAAATTTAAAATAAATTAAACCAGAATTTATGGTATTTACAAACTGACCCCAACTATTTTATAGGATTGTACAGTGGCCCAGATTTTCGAGAAACTGTTCATTTAAGTCCCTGAAAAATAATTAATTAATAAAATAATTAATTAATTATTTTATTTAATGGGTAAAATTACAATTTTACTCCTAAACATTAAATATGTCAAACGAAGTCCAAATTAAATAAATAAATAGTGTATTTCTACTATTTTGGGCATTCCGGACTCAATGGTGGAGTCCGATTTGAGAAATTAAGTCCCAAAAAATACAGACACGTGGGTGTAAATGATCGCACTGCCCTTGATGATACCTAGGCCAAATAGAAATAAAAGACAGTCTATTTTGATTATGTCGGATACTTTGGACCTAATGGTGAGGTCCATTTAATAAACTGAGGTCCCAAAAATTTAGCCATGGCATGTGAAATTACCAAAAGGCCCCTGAAGTCTAAATGAAGTTCGATTGGGACGAAACTGATACCAATAGAGGCCCAAATACTCGTGAAACTGTATACATGATTAAATGATGATTCGGGGTCCGAATATCATAAAATGCGAAATGACTAAAATACCCCTGAGCAGGGTAAATGCAAAGTAGATGCCGAATAAAGGCCAATCTGATATAATAAATTGTCATGAGTATAATTATGAAAATCGAAAGGGTAAATATGACTCCGGAACAGTCAACGTATAAAACCAAAAATGACCTGGTGTGTCCCGATAATCAAAAACAGATATCAAATGAAGTCCAAAAGACTCAAAAATTTATATATACGATATGTAGGACTATTCTAGGGACCATGATAGGGTCCGGGGTAAAATGAAAAAATTACCATCCTACCCCTGAGGGCAAATGAGTGCTAATTGATAACGATGGGAGTCAAATAACTTAAAATATTATTCAGACAGCTGCTAAGCCTATCTAAGGAATTTAATAACCCAAGTTAAAACCCTAGTGAGTGGGTAATAGACCAATAAACCTAATTGGGGGATCTAATAGATTCCTAAGATGAAGAATAGGACATGAATGAATGAATTCTGATCTGTTTGTAATTAATGATGATTATTCAGGCTATGCAAGGATATGCCTGAAGTATCTGGAGATCATCAGAGTAATTGTAAATGGAGAATCTGACACTAAGAAATCAAGGTAAGTAAATCTGAACTTTGTTATAGGGTCCTTCCTCAGCCAGTCACATTTATTTGCATATGCTGCCAAACTTGTACTCCATTTCCTACCTGATAAACCTGAATCCTTGATTGATGCCAATCTACTGGTGATTACCCAATGAACTTGATCTCTTTGATTGATGGCAATCGACATGTGATTAATTATTCATGCCTGTGCTTTGGCTTCGACTTGCTGGCCTATATCATTTTTGTGATCTTGACTTGTTGATGCTTGAGCATGCTTATACCATCCTGTATATCGTGTCATGATCTTGTAATATATCTGTTGTTGGAAATATTGTTTATTCTATACATTTGTGCATCGTTGATTGAGACATGGTTGTTCTTGGCAGCCCGGTAACATAGTCGTAAAAAGCTACAGTTATATATTGTTGCCTTGAACGGGTTGTGTTCTCGGCAACCCAGTAACATAGTGGGTAAAGCTATGGTTATATTATGTTTCTTTGAGCCTACAATCTATATCCTTGTTCCTGTGGAGAGTAGCATGATCATGATATTTTATATGTGCCTGGGGTTGTGCTCAGTCACAACGGCCCATCTATTCACAGATTGCGTGGGGGAAAGACCCTTTAGGGTCTGTTGTGTCCTACGGGACCTAAGGTAATAAGAGCTCTAGCGCTATTCAGTAAGCCCGGGATAATGAGGCGAGGCTGAATGTGCGTTCCAGTGGGGTATGTCGGGCCCCGGGTGATTCACGCATTCTGGGTTGTTAGTATTCGATGATGATATATCATTGGTATTCATTGAATGATCATATTCTATGCCCTGTGAATGATCATACTTGTGGGATGTTCATATTCTATGCAAGCATGTCATACTTTTGATTGGCTATCGTATTTGTTGTGGCAGCAGATTATCATGATTGGCTAGATCCTGGTTGTTGGATTCATTATTTTTATCTTCTTGTACCTTATTTCGGGATGAGCCTTTTGGACCCCCGGGTCAATATTGTACATCTTGGTGACTGGCTATGTATTTCTTGTTACTCATTTGGCTATTAGATATCTGTTATCCCTTTCTTCTACCTTCTTGTGAACTAATCCTGACCCATGGCAAAGCTAGGAATTTACTTACTGAGCTTGTTTAAGCTCATCCCATTATTTAACATTTTTCAAGTGACATCATGTGGGATGAAATGCAATGAGATAACTAGTGGAACTAGTGATGCACAATGAACGACAATGACGATATGAACTCCAAGTTAAAGATCAAACGTGAACACTGTAAGGTTAACTTTAAAGTTATGCATCATAATATTACATCATTAGTGATGAGGTTAGCCTAGTATGTCAGATCATTGTGATTAAGTGATACTTGGAGACATTATGATTGTTGATCATTAGAGATAAGTTTAATTAGCTGAACTGTATTGGTGTGACTTCCGCTTTAAGAAATTCATTGATATAGAATGGTTGCATTGGAGCATGTATATTATACCTTAGAGATATTTGGTGACTGATTCTAGACGTGCTCTGATGTGTTTGGATGAGTTGCATTCTTAATTTAAAAAGGTTTTAATTTCCACTATTTTGACCCTACATTTGGAATGCAATTCATTGTAAAGTTCAGAAGTTGCCTTTGGTTGGTCGCGTTGTCGATGGGAAAAACTAACAAGGTGGCCAACTGGCATCACAGTCCTCGAGATCCGCGTAGGGTGGGTTTCAGGGCGTGACAAGTTTACATTAGGGATCTTAGATTTGGATAAAAATCAGAAATATAATTTAATGATCCTAAGAACCGTTGTAACTTGGGTTTTACCTAAGATTTGATCAGGAAATCGATCAGCGAACTGTATTGATCTTTGAATGGTTTTGATTTGACCATGGCTGATATCAAACCCTAAGAATCGAATGGAAGTTTGAAATAACTTGAGTTTGGATGCAGAGAGGACTAATCCATTACATTTGATGACGTTAAGAAACGAATACAAATGTTTCCAATGTTGATCAATTGACTTAGAGTAGATGAGGACGTCATTAATGTAAACTATGATATGACTAGAGAAAGGATTTAAAATATCATTCATGACATTCTCGAATTCACTTGGGGCATTCTTTAATCCAAAGGGCATCACATTCCATTCGTAATGGCCAAAGGGAGTTGTGAAGGCCGTTTTGTATCGGTCTAACTCATGGATCTGTATTTTCCAAAATCCACTTTTCATATCAAATTTACTAAAGATGACAGCTTTGTGTAAATGATTAACTAAGTCTCTTTTATTTGGAATAGGATACTTAATCCATTCTAGGACTTTGTTTAATAGTTTGTAGTTGATAACTAGACGGGGGAACACCGCGTTCTATTTCTGCATTTTTATTAACATAAAAAGTAGAGCATGACTATGGTGACTTAGAAGGTCCAATTATTTGTTTTCTGAGTAATTCCTTGATTTCTTCTTGACATAGCTCCATTAGAGCTTGACTCATTTGGATTGGTCTGGCTTTGGTAGGGATATTGCGTTCACTAAAATCTTTAACATAAGAAAGTCGGACTATATGTTGTTTCCTATGCCAAAATGCTGTAGGTAACTCAGAACATACTTCTTGCCTGAGTAGTGTTTCAAATTGACTAATTCGTTGTTGGAGTGTTGGGTTGAGTAACTGTTGTTCAACTCGATTAAACTAGATTTCTTCTAAAAGGAAGCCAATATGGGACTTTTTCTTGGAGAGAAGATTAACTGAGCGACTGATAGATAGATCTTATAGAGAATTAATTTCTCTAGACTGTGGATTTTGGATGAATTTAAATTTAACTGTTTGGCCTAAAGGTTTAGTGGTTATTCCTTCACTGTCGGTAGTGAAAGAATATATTAAACACATAAAAGTGTTACCTAAGATAACTTTGTCAAACATGTTTTTAACTAAAACAAAAGGGGTTTTAAAACATACTTTATCTTGGCATATGTGTGCGTTGGATAATTTGTACTATATTTGCATAGAACTGCCATTAGCGAATTTTAATCGTTCACGGGTTTTTTCGAAGTACTTAGTGGGGATGATTCCTTCTTGGATGCAGTTGAGATCTACGCCAAAGTCAATGAGAGTTATTGTCTCTATTTCAAACTCATCGCAAATTATGATCTTGACTGGACATCGCCATTTTTGGAAATCAATCCTAGTGATTGCTTCCAAGAACTGTGTCTGATCATTTTGACTGGTAGAGGGTAGCTCATGGGAAATACTGATGTTATTGATTGGTTCAACTTCATCATCTATAATTTTTCGAACGGGTATAAGAGGAGGAGGATGATTATTAACTTCTAGTGACAAGGAGTCATGATCAATTCTAAGGGTTGTTAAATTTTGACTGAGTGCGTGAACTAATTGTTTTAATTTTGAAATTCCTTGTTTGGTTTGGTTTACTTCCTGCTGAAGGTCTTGAAGAGTAACTAATTTAGATTTTCTAGTAAATCGATCAAGAATCTTATTGAATTGTACTAGAGGATTAGGAGGGATAACAAGAGGTTTCATAGCTTCTTTGTTTTCTAGAGTTGATTTGAATTGGTTCAAATTGTCACGACTCGAATTTCTAAAAACCCAGCGAGTGAATGGAAATGAATTAACAAAAAATTAATAAAAGACCATTAAATGGATTTAGTTGATTACATGTTTATTTTCCCATATTTTTTCAAAATTAAGAATGAAAATTTGCTACTAGACTTACCCAAGATGGGTTTCAAATGCCAATCAAATATCTCCCCCAATGCCCTAGACATAGGCCAAAAATAGGTCAAAAAGTCTATCAAAAGTTGTCTAAGGAAATGGCTAAACATGGCCCAAAAGGGGGGGCCAAACATAGCATAGGAATTGGCCAAACATGGCCCAAGGTGATTGGCCAACATGGCCTAGGGATTGGCCAAACATGGCCCATGGTAAATAGCCAAAGGGCTAATAGCAAGGGTGTAGGGCTGGGCACGCAAGACTAGGCCCGCAGGTGCAAGCGATGGCGCACGCTGTGGGCGCGTAGGGCATGCACAGGAAGCAGGCCGACGGCAGGGGCGCGTGTGAGGGCATACGCGTGGGCTGGGCTGAGCTACTACTGTTGTGCTACTGTAGCAACAATGTATTTGCTACAAGCTATTTTTTCCCCTTTTCTGAATTTTTTTCCAAAGTGGTGCAAACTAATCTTTTCAGTTTTTAACCTTCTTCCTCAAGGTTTTTAACCCCACCTTTTGGCTCTTTTTCCACTTATATATGGGCATTTTACACACCTAAAACCCCTTTTTAATTCACGAAATTTTAACATGGTCTCCTTTGTCCATTAACCTATTTTCCTCATCCCATTCCTCCTCATCATCCTCCTCAACACCAACACAACACCTAATGAACAATTATTTATACAATTGTGTAATTCTAACATTCACAAGCATATTTTGAAAACAAGTAACTACATGGAGCTCCATGCCCAAGGCCTATAGTCTACCATTTTCCAAATTAAACACAAGTTATTTGGGCTTATACCCATACATAAAAAAATGTATCCCTTAGGCCAAATGTTCTTCAAGGTCCATTCCCCCTCCATGCTCAAAGACTTCATCAAGTCTCATGTGTCGGGAGTCTCATTTGTAATATGTAATCCCGTATAGGGTAAGCACGACAGGCCTAGTATGACATAATGCTAACATAAAGAACAAAGGTAAGGCATGGCATTTGCAAAGTGTACATTTATAAGTTATATGTCTTTCAATTCAATGATGAAATGCAATGGCAATATGCATGACACATACATGCAACTCTATGCCACACCCATGTCTCGCTTCACGATCCTTCCCCGTTGGAACGCAAGTACCAATCGTATGTCTCGTTTCATGGTCCATCCCCACTGGATCACAAGTCCATGGCCAATTTTAAATGATATTTTTTTGAAGAATTTATTTTCTCCTGTTAGTGGGTGCGGCCGGGTTCACTTGGGATGCCCTTTTGGTCATATTTTTCAAACTATCTCCTATTAGGTTCAAATTCTCATAGGAGGTGTATTTTAACATTCTAAGCATATTTCCCTTCTATGGCATACCCAAATTATGCTTCTAAATACTACTTATGTCTAAATTATGCATGTATAGTGTTCTACCGACAAATAATGCATGAATAGTGCCCTACTGGCAAAAACAAAAAATTTATCCTGATTTTTCAGATCTTTACACAAATATTGGAACTTAACTATAGGGTCTTCTACGTTATTAATTAAGTTGAGTAGAAGTTCTTCTTGTTTGCTTAAAACATTAACTGTTTTGCAATAACTGCTATTACAATTGTCAGTACATCCTAACTTAACATGAGGACTATCTGACTAATAGTTTGACCTATGGTCAGAGGATTGGTTTTAAAGCCTTAGTTAAAGTGTAAGTGCTTATTTCCCTTTCAGTTAACCAGGCTTAAAGCCTTAGTTAAAGTGTAAGTGCTTAATTTAAAGTTAATACAATTCTGTTTTAAAGTTAATACATGTGATACATATATATATATATATATATATTTATAAGTATATACGTATTATATATATATAACATGTGCATAAATAATTGTGTGTGAGAGAGTGTGTGTTATATATATAATATACATATATAATGTACAAAATAAGGCAATAGCAAATAAAGGGGGAGGGCGTTACGGATCTAGAAAATCAAATAGAAAAGGAAAATTCAAAGAAAGAGGAAAGGAAAGAAATGAAAGAGAGAGAGAGAGAGAGAGAGAGAGAGAGAGAGAGAGAGAGGCAAAAATGGCAAGGGAGAGTGAAGGTGCAGTGAAATTGTTTTGGCTATATATAAAGGTATGCCTTGCATGCTTAAGAAAAGGAACAGAAGGAGAAAAAATGAGGAAGAAAAGGGCAACCGCAAGCAGGTAGGTTGATTTTTTTTTACTGTAACAATGTTCTGGGTTTTGATTTTTGATTTTTTAAGCTTATATATACAGTATAATCTTAATCTAGAAAGGAAAATAAAAAATTTAGAAAGAAACCATAAAGAAAACTGGTTGAGAAATAAGGTAAGACAGAGCATAATTGGAAAATATGGAAGTTGGAATATTGTGATGTTCCACTGAGTTTTGAAGACTCAAAATACTATAGGAATATTTTTAAAATGGCTAGGAACAGTTTAGAATAAAAGAAGGGATCGAAAAACTCTATAAAAAATAAGTTTTAAAAATTGAAATTTGTAGATTTTGGTCACTATCGTAGGAGAGGGTGACCGGAGATACTGCCAGAAAATCGTGGGAAGAAGGACACTATTCATGGGTCGGGTCACGGGTCAGGTCGGAGCCCAACCCATCGCATACACGGGTTTCTAAAATGGCTCAGTTTCAATGTTTAAATTAAGTTAGGACGGCGGCATTTGGTTACAGAGTTTACAAATTGATTTCAAGGGTAAAAGGGATTGAGGATATCCTATCCTCAATTAAGTCTTGTCCACTGTTTGCCTTAAGAAAATTTAGAAAAAAAAAGGGAAGGAAGAAACTGCGATCAAAGGGAATCGAACCCCTGACGCGTAAGGCCCAAGAGACCTAAGCCAACCAAAGCTGCCACCATGCCACTGAGGCACGCGTGATCAGATTTCTACCCAAGTAATATATATTATTATTTTAGTTAATTATTAGTAATTAATTTTGATGTCCAATTAAGACAAGTGAATTGTATTTTCTTTATGTAATGGGCATTCTAAAGCCAATGGAATGATCCATTTCACGATACGGGATCCCAAAAAATAGACCCGTAGAAATGCCAAATGACCATACTGCCCCTAGTGATGCCCAAACCCAAAATGAAATCTGTAAAAGCCTAAACATATTCTATTCAACATTTTGGACTCAACGGTAAAGTCTGTTTACCCAAATAAGATACCTATAATCACGATGTGCATGTCATTGACTAATTTTAGGGCAATAAGCCATATGTAGTGCTAACCTAAGAACTATTTACTGATTCATAGGCAAGTCAAAGGGAAAGGAGAAAATTACGAAATACTGAGGTAGATCACATGGATAAAAGGAAAGAAAACCTCAATCTCTTATATGTGGTCTTCCAAGCCACGTTCATTCTATTACCGCCAGATTTGTACTCTTGTACATACCAACTGTTTATTGTTTCCACAATGTGATATTGTTCTATCTTGTGGACGTTTATTGACTACTATATCATTGATTATTATCTTGTACTATGCCATAAAAGGCCTACTATTATGTTTTTACCGAATAAATGATATTCCATTTTTATACACTCTTATAGAATTACGAATAATCATGATAAATTATGAATGCCAGATTTATGCTCAGTCATAATATCCATCCGATGCTTTCTGAGTTGACAGGACCTATAGGTCGAGTCCGTGAATGGACATATGGCAATGATGGCGTTTCTACGCATTCAGTTATGATGGCATTGTATATGTACTGAGTTTAAGGGGGGTATGTCAGGCTCCAAAAGTTTAAGGGTCTGCCAAACCTTAAACAGAGTAAATGCATCACTTATATTTGACTGATATAATTACATTTATTGGATTCATAAGACCATGTCATTCCCTATTAATAATCTTATATTGAGAGTTCACTCTTGGATTGTGATTGATTATTATCGATTTATTGTGACAGTACATTTATGTTGATCGATTTCTATTGAGATTTTCATGTTCATGTTATACCCATTACTCATGATTGATTATTGTGACCTCTACTATTCATTGGCCATTATGGCATTTTATCTTTATAGGCTATCACAGTGTCTTATCCCATGATTGGCTTGTCATGTTCACATTAATGAATTCATGTTCTTTCGATGTTAACCTTAACCCATATCAGAGATGGAAATTTACTTATTGAACTTCGTTTAGCTCACTCCGATTTACTATTTTTTAGGTAGGGATGCTACAGGACCATAGTAGGAGTCCAAGAGAATAAGGGGATAGTGTGAGGAATATATTAGTTGTGATGTAGTTCTCCCATGTATTCACCACCTAAGGGTGATGTTATGTTGGTTTCTGTTTTGACATTGTAGAACCATATTATGTATTTAAGACTTCCGTTGATTTACTATTTAAGTTTTATATTATACATTGTTGTCATTGATACAAAGAAAGAAAAAGTAGGGACGGCCACAAGTTCGGCCCTGAGATACGAGATCCGCATAGGGTGGGTTTCGGGTCGTGACAACAGTGGCCTCTCATAATCAACAATTGGTTCTTCTTGTGTGGGGCCAAGATGTTCGTCCGCATTACCAGCAGCCCCATAATGCAGCCACATGTGATCCATTTGATTGGGCTAAACAATATGGGCCCATTAATAAAGTCAAGCCCCAAGAGAAGCCCACACTAATGCGGAAGCCCTTTTTAAAAGACTTGAAAAGATTGAGACACTTATATACAACTCAAATCATGGGGGCGACATTTGTAACACCCCAAAACTACACCATGAATGAGTTATTTCTAAAATAAATTATAATGTGAATTTTAGTTATAAGAATGACATAAGTTGGATAAGGACAAGTTAAAATTTAAGAATAAAATTTAATTTAATTTAATTAATAGCAACATATATCTAAAATGTCACTGAGACTGAGTAATACAATCTAGATGTAGGAAAAACTAATCCCATTGAATTAGATGACACCCACAAAAATAATAATTAATAAAGAATAATTATAAAATAATATTGTAACATTTTAACCCAGTAATTATGGGTAGTCATAAATAATGATAATTATCATTGGAGACTAGTCCTAAATGAACAATGGACATTTTGTTTGAGACAATTGGACTATGAATTTGGAGACAAAGGCATGTGTCTGTGCCATGACCATTTAATTGGTGACGATAATTCTAATAAATTTAATTGGATGACAAGATAAATATTTAATGTCAGCCCTAATTAGTGTTAACCATAAATTAACATATAGGCAATTTTGGGTGAATTAGTGCACAACTACACATAATTGAAAACTATGGTTCCAAAACCAAATTATGCATAAATATGGTATTTAGGACATGGTGATATTGAGAGATATCATATCAAGATGGAATAGGCTAAGTGTGGTGCACCAACACCATACCTACATCAAATCACATGTACACGGACATATATACAGCTAATGGAATGTTTTATATAATTTCACCAAAATTAGAAAGGCTGGAAAATTAAAGGAGAATTAGGTGTAAACATAGAGATAATGTAGGCATAGTCTTGGAGGGAAAGCATTGGTCAAGAATGGATTCCCATGGACAAGTGTCCAAACTCCCTCATCTCAACACCTCTCTCATATATATATATGCAATATTAAGCACAAATGTAGCTGTATATTCAACTCTATATTCTTAGCCATCTTAGCCATATATATATATATATATATATATATATAGAGAGAGAGAGAGAGAGAGAAGAGAAAGAGAAGAGGGAGAAAGAGAGAAATGAAGTAGTATGGATGCATGTGTGATACACCAAACTAGAAGCCAAGAAGAAGATATTCAGAAGCCATTGGATCACAAAAGAGGGTTCAAAGTGTGAGGAAAATCTTTGGCTGCCATTAAAAAAGTAACCCACAAGTCAAAGTTTCCCTCTCTAAAAATAATTTTTGAATCTGTAACATCCCAACCCAATACTATTAGTGACTATCACTAATGTCAATCATTAATGGAGAATAGCCCTAAATAAATGATAGTTGATTTGTTTGAAGCAACTAGACTGTGAAATTGGAGACAAGTCACATGTGTGTGCCATAGCCAATAAATTAGTGTCAATCATTCTTAAAGATGTGATAGGATGAAAAAGTAATTGTCGATGTTGACCCTAACTAATGTTAATCGATAATTTAACATATGGATAATTTTAGGTAAATAAGTGCAAAAGTGCACATAATTGAAAATTATGGTCCCTCAATCAAATTGTGTATAAAACATGATGCTTGGGACATGATAATATTAGGAGACATCACATCAAGTTGAGAACGTAATCAAGGATGTATAGTGCAAGACAAGTGTGGTGCACCTATACCACAAATACACTAGAACATGTGTAAATATATAAGTGGAATGCTCAATGCATTTCCACTAACTAAATCAGGTTTTGGAAAATAAAAAAGAAAAGATAATGGGAAATCTTGGGTTGGCTATGGGTAATAGGCCAAGAGGAGATTTTATTTCCATTTGTCAAACCATTGTTATCTCAAACCTTACATACACACACACACACATACATATATATATATGGTCTTATAAAGAATTAAGTTGTTGATATTCTACTCTAGCACAACTAAGATGCTAAAAGAGAGAGAGAGAATGAGGGAGGAAGAAGTGCTCTTATATATATGTATGAGCATTTATACATACATGAAAGTTGAAAGCAGTAAACCATGGAACTCCAGAAGCTAATAGAAGCTCAAAATGGGGCATGCATAGTCTGGAAGTTTGGCAACCATATCAGTTAAGCCAAAAAAATTCTTAATATTCAAAAGCAAGACAAAACAGTGACTGCAATGAGTCGCTAGAAAAATAACTCTCACTGGAGTTGACTGGTTCTCCAATGGTTTGAAAACTTTTCCTTGGAGGTAATAGTCCAAATGGGTGCTGACGTCAACTTTTCCTTAAGTAACTGAAAACTCGGCTCTTGTTCATCCGTCCAAACGAACGGAACATCATTCTTTGTTAATTGCATGAGTGGCTTCGCTATCTTGGCAAAATCCTTGACAAATCGTCGATAATAGCTAGCCAGTCCTAGGAAACTTCGGATTTCTGTTACAGTAGTGGGATGAGGCCAATTGAGAATGGCTTCCACCTTCTGTGGGTCCACAAAAACACCTTCTTTAGAAATAACATGCCCCAAGAAGGTAATGCTAGATAGCCAAAACTTATATTTCTTAAACTTTGCATATAACTTATGCTCTCGTAGAGTCTGCAATGCTATCCTCAAGTGGTTCTTGTGCTCTTCCTTATTCCGCAAATAGATGAGGATATCATCGATGAAAACAATAACAAAATCATCCAGGTACGGTTTGAAGACCCGGTTCACCAGATCTATAAATGCGGCAGGAGCATTAGTCACACCAAAAGGCATAACTAAAAACTTGTAATGGTCGTAGCGAGTCCGAAAGGCTATTTTTGGCATATCAGTATTTCTGATCTTGACTTGATGATACTCCGATCTCAGGTCAATCTTAGAAAAGACATTGGCCCTCTGTAGTTGGTCGAACAATTCATTAATGCGCAAAAGAGGATACTTATTCTTAATCGTCACCTTGTTGAGTTCTCGATAGTCGATACACAGTCTTAGAGAGCCGTCTTTCTCTTTCACAAATAATACGGGTGCTCCCCAAGGAGATACATTTGGTTGGATGAACCCTTTATCCAACAACTCCTGTAGCTGAGCCTTCAGCTCTCGTAATTCTGATGGAGTCATCCAATATGGAGTTTTGGATATTGGTTAAGTCCCGGGTATAAGATCGATTGTGAATTCAATCTCTCGATCAACCACTTCATTTGGTAGATCCTTAGGAAATACATCGGGAAACTCACATGCTATTGGTATTTCTGTCAACGGAGGAGTCTGAATTTGAGTATTTAAGATACTGCACAGGTACCCCCAACATCCTTTCTTCAATAATCTCCCCGCCTGGATGGCAGATATAAGATATGGTGGAGGGGTTACACCAATCCCTTTGAAAGTGAACACTGGTTGTTTCGGGTGTTGAAATAACACTTTCTTCTCAAAGCAGTCAATAGTGGCATGATTGAGGGATAACCAATCCATACCTAAGATTACATCGAACCCTCTTATAGCTAAAGGTATTAGGTCCACCAGGAGTTCTTAATCTCCAATCACCACACTGCAGTTCTTAAGTACTGTGGACCCAATTATAGAAGGTCCAGACGGAATTTGTTCTACTAAGAGATCATCTAAGGGCTCATTGTATCCTATGCAATTTATCAGCAAAAAATGGAGACACAAAAGAATGAGTGGATCCAGAATCAATCAACACATGTGCAAAGAGTCCACAGATTGAAAGTGTACCTGCCACCACGGTATTTACAGTAGATGTATCTCCAAGCACCAAAGCAAACACTCGTCCGGGTCGTCCTTGCAACTCCTTGCCTTTATTCCGTGCAGGAGTAGTAATAGCAGGTCCTTGTTTTATATTATTGGTGACTAAAGTGGAAGCTTTCATATCTTGTGGTGGTTGAGGGTAGTCACTGATCTGATGTCCTTTCTCTCCACATCTATAACAAGCGCCCATAAATCGACGACATTCTCCTTTATGAATCAAGTGACACTAGGGATATAGGGATCTCTCAGCACTCTTTTGTTGGTTCTTGTTGCTATTATATGTACCTCCAATTTTCTATCTCTTAGACGACTGCTCCTTCCTAAAATGTTTTTCGTTCTTCTTCCGTTCCAGGTCTTTGAACTAATTGAATTCCTCTATATCTTTTTTGATAACGAGTGCCTTATTTAAAACATCTGTGTAGGTGCGTAACTCGAAAGTAGAAACTCGCATGCGAATGTTCATACGAAGGCCTCGTTGGAACCTTCTCGCTTTGTGTTGTTCATCCCGCACAAGGAAATGTGTGAATCGCGATAGTGCCAAAAACTTGGCAGCGTATTGAATCGCCGTCATGTCTCCTTGAGCTAAATCCATAAACTCCTGGATCTTTATTTCTCATACTGTTGGAGGGAAGAACATATTGTAGAACCTTTCTACCAATTTACTCCAGATCATGTGTGGATCTTCCTTTTGTATTTCTAGCCACCATTGGTACAATTCCCCTTGTAACATGTAGATGGCCAACTGAACTTTTTGCTCCTCAGTACACAGCAGGAGCTTGAAGGTTTTTTCCATGGCCATGATCCAGGATTCCATTTTTCGAGTCAGTCACAGCATCAAAAGAGGGAGGCTTGAGTTTATAAAACCGATCCAGCAATTCATTACTAATGCCTCCAACTGGTTGCACTAGAACTAGTACAGTCGGTACTGTTGGTGTCCCCAGTGAATTGCATGTTGATGTGGGCTGATTACATTATAAATCCCTAGTCAGCCCTTCAATTTCTTGGCCAAACTGGGCCAAGGTTGCTTGCATTGCTCGTAAGGTTGCGTCTTCTACCAGTACTTACGAGTCCATCTTCTTGCTTCTGGTACACGGCGGCACATGAGGCAAAATAAAAGTTAGCTAAGTAACTCTATTCAGGCATCAGATCATTTGTCAATTCACGTTTCAATATGACATATGCTAGCGACCCTAAGCAACCCTAGGCATTCTTATCCTAAAGTTTTGCTTTCCTAGCACGGTAAGAAACAACCTAATACTCTAATACCAAGTTTGTCACATCCCAAAATTCACTTATGCGGTTTAAGGGTATACGACCAGCCAGTTAGGCACTCATCGTGTTTTGTGCTTATCAAAATATCGATAGTAATCCTAACCTCAGACCATTCACTTGTAATTTTCAAGCATGATGCATTCATTATATGAATATTAACCAGCGAAAATTTAAAACAGAGAATGCATACTAGCTTGGCAGAGCATCGAACTACGATCTGTATTTATATACATAGGTTAACAAAAGGTATATCATTATACATGTCTACAAAACATCCAAAAATGATATAGGATACAAAAATGGATTTATCATCATTAAGACTGCCTAACTAACTTTTAAATCCTTCTTAATCCTCGCCATTGATGCCTTCACCTGAAAAAAATGTTAAAATAATAAAGTGAGCTTACACAAGCCCAGTGATTAACATAGGTTCTTACCATGGGTTTCAAAACGAGTTCTTATGCACATAATATCTAAATAAAATGCATGATCTAATGCGGCTCAAGTAGAATAGATCAGATCAGGACAGAACCAAACAGAACAGATCAAAATAGAGCATAACTGAATCAATCAAAGACGTAACATCAAATGTGTCTAAACCTCCCCCAACTGCTCATAAGCGAACTACTCGAGGGGCTTCTACCCTCTAGGATTAGATCAGAACAAAACAAGACAAAATTGAGCGAGACAGAAACTAAACAGAATGCCAATTATACATACGAGCCTTTCCCAGCTGCCCATTAGTGGACTACTCATGGGGCCTCTACCCTCTAGGTCGTGCTCTAGCATAAATCAAACCGCTCAATCCTGCAGTGGGCCCAAAGTAGACACAAAATAATAAAAAAGAATCTGACAGACTCCGAATGGCGCATAACAAAACAAGACAGACTCGAACAGAATCAAAACAAGATATATCATAAGTAGAATAGTATAGGATTATGCCACATGTAATGCAGTACAAAGAGTATGCATGAAAGCAAATGCACTAAAATAGTACATTATAAAAAACAGTTCAGTATAAGATAGTACAGTATAAAAATCTAGACACTATAGTACTTATACACCAAGTCAGGAGTCCGAGTTACTCACAATTTGTTGAAACTAGTTCAGAATCCCTTCCAGTTGATCCTAGATTCGGGAGTCCTAGAATAGTAAATACAATCATTAGTTACTAGTAGTGTTCCTTGCCTATTAGTTTAAGGTAGCATTTTGTATAGAGGGGATGCTATTAACCTACAGGTTAATGACAATGAGAAAAACACGACGTGGTCAATCCTATAAACCCCTTAGATATTACATTCTCTTTCCTTTGGAGATTACCGTAATCAAATGTGGCAACCTAATTTTATTTAACATATTTTTTTTGTCAATTGTAGATAGATTATATGGAACCAATCCAAAAAGAAGTTGAACAAACACCCATTGCTAATAGAGACAGCCAATTTGGGACAATTGGGTGTGTGGAGGTTGATAGCCAGAGAACTTTAGCTGCTACGAATTCTAGTAGTGAATTTGTCAACAAGATGGTGGGAAGGATTGGTGACTTACCCATCATTGGTGCAGAGGCAGAAGCAGTTTCTACCACCGTAAAGGTAGGTTGTTTGGACAATTTCCCTGATCAAAGACCTATGATGGGTTTATAACCAATGTGTATAATTTGTAGAGAGAAACAAAAGTTATATTAAAAATTATTCTATGTTGGTTATGAATGAGCAGATCGGGCATTGGAAATATTCAGGAAAGGGCTCAACCAGCTATGTCCTTTAACAGCTTCATATGCTCATCTTGATGAAACCAGACAAGTGATAAGCACCAATATGCAATGGATTGATTCTTTATAATATGGCACAAGAACCTTACCATAAGGAACTTTATCTAATTAAACAGAATGTGAAGAAGGGAGCTGCAAGGATTGATACAGTAAAATATTTCCTATCGTTGCAGATTCAATTAACCTCATATTTCCCAGTTTTCCCAACAGCCAAATACTGTTAAGACTAAAATATAACTCCATTAGAGATTGTAAATTTAGAGAATAGATTCATACCTGCTTTCAGATTGGGTAAGTCGTTAGAGAGGAAGAAAGTCAAGAAAGCTTGAGCTACAGTTGCTCAACCTTTGCCCTGCTCAAAACGTTAGTAGCTAAGAGTTGATTCTTGCTCCCCAATTTGATTTGTGCAGCTGCGTTAGTTTACTGGTTTAAAATACTTAAATCAACCAGCTTGGCCAGCCCTCAAACGATTATACAAAGATTTATCAAAGAGTATCAGATGACCCAATCGGTGTTGTTAATGCAAAAATAGAGAAAGGAAGTGTAATAAGAATTAGAAGGCGGGTAAGGATCAAGAGATGCAAATCAGATCATGGAGGTCTAGCACTAAAAATCATCTCCCCGAGCATCGGGCAGTAGAGATTTATAAACGTGGAATGGTCTAGAAAGTCGGAGGGTTTTCCCTTTGTCGGTGGTAGCTAGAACCTTCCACCCAACTCTTGATTATTGTTCATATATTATTTAGATAATATATATATATATATATATATATATGTAGCTATGTCTCCAAACAAGGCAGCCAATCTTTTTATTTTAAAAAAAAAAATGAACTTAAGAAGAACAGTAAGCGTTCAGGGGCTGCAGTTCCTTCTTTTCTTTTTCTTTTCTTTTTTTCTTTTTTGTTATTTTATTTAGTTGTTCTCTTATTTTCATATTTTACACACCGAGCACAGAGCATAGAATTTTGGCCTACCTTTCTTATATTATTTCTGATTATCGTAATTTATGTATAAATTATTCTAAAAAATGGGACATTTTATTTATTTCAAATTCTCGGGGTATTACAACTGTCATCTCTAAGCATGACTCTTGAGCAGAAGACGTCTGCATACCATTCGAAATCACTGAGAGTGGGCCATCTAAGATTATTTAACTGGTCATGGATCCTACCAGTTATGTGACTAGGAGTTCCTATGAAATGTTTAATAATTGTGTAAATGAGGGTGTTGACTCCGTCAGGTACACCTTGACCTATTGTCTCGTCAAAGACTAGGTTTCCTTCAGGGTCTCATTTTACTGTGTGAACTATAGTTTCTTGGGTTTCTTCTGTGAGGTGTTTTTCCCACCAAGTGAGAAGTTTGCCTGTGAAATCTAGAACTAATAGTTTCACTACTTCACTATGGGTATTGTTATTCTTCTCGAGGTACAAGTTTGCTGTCATTGCCATGTGACTAAGTTTGTTTAATATTTCTTGTTCTGAATAACCATCTATGTTCTATTCATAGAGGCAATTAGATGCAACTGAGAATTGACTATGGAATAATCTTTCCTCATACTGGAAATTAGGAGGAGTTGGTCGATTATACATATTATTTGTTATACTAGTAGGGTTAACTTTAGGACGATGGAATTTGTTAACTGTAAGACCTTGAAGTTGGTCTTGCAATTGGTTTCATTCCTGATACTGAGTTTGTAATGCATCATCATCATTGATTGATGAATGTAACGTCTATTTTTTCGATGGTTACTACAATTTTGGAGGAACTAAAGGGTTCTTCCTTAACTGGTGTAACTAAATCCTAGAGCATTTTATTAACCTGTGCTAAAGCCATTGTGGGTTTAGGTTAGGGTTTGTGTGAAAGTTTCACTTTAGGTAATTTGATTAAAGGTTTTTCTAACTGTGTAGAAGAAGAGGGTTGAGAAGGAGTAGACTGTTTATTGTCAACTATTTTCTCAATTTTGTCTAACTGGGTTCCAATTACAATTAAACATTGTTTAATATAGTTGTTTTGTCTTCCTAGACATTTCATCTACAAGAGGTAGTTTAAATGGTGAAGCAACTACTTTTGAGCCTAAGTGTTGGACTATGATTGTTCCTGTTAGTGGATGACTTGATTGGATTATAATTTTGTTTTCCTTAATCCATTTAACTTTGTTAAGGGTATGACACTTGGAGTGACGTTCATAGTAGTTTTCTACATAACTAAAAAATTGGATGTTTTCATGATGTTCGTACATGAATTCTCTCCACTTGGTGTAAATATGTAACTTTTGTTCTTCAATGTGACTAGCTCTCTACTGTTCTCTTTTGGCTCTATTAGCCTAGGAGGTAAAATCTGCGTTTAGGGTAACTGAGTCAATAATGAACTCTTTACTGAGTATATTGAGTTCATGGTGAGTTTCCTGGGTCTCAAAGTCTGTGGGACTAGGAGATGTGACTGTATCGTCATCATTTTCATAACTTGTGACTGCGATGTGTAACAAGGAGTGTTAATTTGATATTTCAACTTTAGACCTTGAAGATCCAAGTTTAGATCTCGTCTTTGTCTATGTATTAATTTTTCAGATCTAGGTGTTGAGAGTTCAGATCTGGTATGACTAAGAGTTATACTAGGGTTTAAAAACCTAAATCTCTATACATTGAAACTAATCCTAATAGATCCATCATGGAACTACTGAATAAGGTCGACTTCTATGTTTCTGGGTATAGGATGGTTTTCATTTTCAATGATCCATGAGGAAAGAAGGGTTACTTCAGACCATTGGATGCATTTTGGAACCTGGATGTTAGCTCCTACAGAATATGACTGGATCAGGATAGTTTTATCCTTAGGACTTTTGTTTACTGCTAAAGCATTTAAATTAGTCTTAAAGCACTTATAGTAAATGCGATAAATTAAAGCTAACTGCCTTGTTCCTTCTAGCATATTAGTGCTAGAGGTTTGGATATGGAGTGTAAGGGTCTTCAGGACATGTGAGTCATGAAGGCTAACTGTGAAATCTAGGAAACAGTCAAAATAAATTGGTCCTTGATGTAAAGATGATTCCATTAATCCTAAAAGACTATTCAGAAAACTGTCTAGCATCTCCAAGGGCTAAGAGGACTGAAGCATTTAAACCTTGTCAGATGAGAGGATTAATGCCTACTTGAACTAAGCCTATGTGAAGGAAATTATATCCTTTTTTAATGTGGTCACTTAAAGTAAATTGGGTAAATAACTGATATTTTATTTGGTTTTTGTTGAGAGCATAAGTTTGCTCTACTCTTTTTATGTTAAGGTTACTGGAAAATGAGTGAGAGCCTAACCAAGAAGATACTTGGTAGATTTGACTAATCAGAACCTTTAGGTTGTTCCAATTTCTGAGTGGTTGACTATCTTGGTTTACTTGGTAGTCTTCACTGTTAACTATGTCTGGGATAAAGGGAATAAAAGAATAAGAAGAGGTGGTTAAATTGGTTCTGAATAACCTATTCATTTTAGAAATAATTAATTAAATTACGCAAAATTTACTATTCTTTTTACTATTTAGGTGTACTATTCATCATTTTCTTCCTAAGTGAGGGCCTGACATACCTATTTCTAGCCATTAAGGACTCTTAATACTCTCTACCCTATGCGCTTTCTTAGCTAAACGGGACTTACGTAGTCTAGGTGGTTTATGAACTTTCGGAGAGGTACAGAGTCAACTAAGGAGGGAAGATAAAGAAAAGATATAGATAAACAGAAAGAGGAGTAAACTGAACATAATTTAAAGAATTATGACTGAAATAAATGAAATCATTCATTGCCAATTTCACCATACTATTGATCACTACTGAGTCTTTGAAGATCGTAGTTTGTTTCAATAGAAATGGATCCTTTTAGATGGCTCTAATACCATGAGGGGACTGACCAAGCCAGTAGGGGCGATCAATTGGACTCCGATGACTGTAAAAATACATACAACATTTTGGGACATTCCGAACCCAATGGCGGAATCCATTCTATGAAACAGAGTCCCGAAAATATAGACACTCGAAATGTCAAATTACTATTTTACCCCTAATGATACCCGAGCTAATTAAATATAAAAGTTAGCCCATCTTGACTGTTTTGGACCATCCGAACTCAACAGTAGAGTCCATTTCAACAAACGAAGTACCGAAAATGTGACATGTAAAAGCGTAAAATTATGAAAATGCCCCTAGGCATAATGTAAGTCACATATGAGCAAATTCAGATCCGAAAAAATCTAAATTAATTATATTCGATATTCTGGACTTGATGATAATGTTCCTTTGAGGAAAATAAGACCTGAAAATAAATGAAAAAATGACGAATATGTCCCTAGGACTTAATGAAGTTGCCAGAAGTATAAAAATAAAATTAATAAGTCCACATAAATGCTATAAGGGCCAAATAAACTCAAAATGGAGTCTGAATACGTAAATAGTATACGGAGAAATATGGAATATTAAAAAGGATAAATTACCATAATGCCCTTGAAGGGTCAAATAAGTTATCAGGCATCAGGGAACCCTAAAAGGGAATTTAAAGACCCTTAATTGAATAGACTAAGTTCAAAAGAACTTAAAACACTGAATAAAAAAGTTTGAGATTAGAATGAATACTGATTCATTATGCCATGTATTTTTAATCCGTGATTACAAGATCACCCAAACGATGAAAAATGGAAAGAGAGCTATGGGATAGCTATTATGGCAACCGTATGGGAATGCAATGCTAAAAACCTAATGTGTAATATCCCGACCCGGGATACGGCACGTATACCGCGGTAGACCGGGTCGAGTAGTGTAATATTAGTTGTAAACTGAGTTGTTTAAGCTCTGCACCAGGGTATTTTATGGAACTGTATGATTTTGGAATATCAATGGGTTATTTAGAATAGCCAGTATCGGGCAACACTCGAGCACCCTAGGACTTAGTATCGTAATGTGTGCACACACACATTTCCTATACACGTGCATATTTCATGGATGCATAGTATATCTATATTGAGTGTATGTACGTACGTATAAAAATATGTATATAGGTGTATAAATGAACGTATGTATACATGTGTAATTATGTATGAATATACGTGTACAAGTACGGTATTGTATAATATATATATATGTATAGAATGTAAATTCAAGAAAAGAAGGGGCAGCATGTGTGAACAGTGTGTGATCAGTATATATAGGTGGCAGTGTGTGTGTGTGTGTGTGTGCCACTGTGTGAATGTGTATATGTCACTATATGGGTGTTGTGTGAAGGAGGTGAAGGTAGCAAAGCTACCGACACCAAAGGCAAATGGGAGTGCAACTGTATATATATATATATATATATATATATATATATATATATATATATATATATATATATATATATATACAGAGAGAGAGAGAGAGATAGAGAAGATTTTATTCATATATAAAATATTTACATAAACAAAGAAACAAAAGAACGAAAGGGAAAATCTTACTAATTACATAAGAAATAGTATTTACATGATGGAGGGAGAATGAGGGGAAGAGAGGGAAAGGGGAACAGGAGAAGAAGGGGGAACTCTCTCTAATTGTGCTCTCTCTTATGGGATGGGAGTTGTCTAAACCAACTCTACTTCTAACTGATGAGGAAGCTCCATTTTATAAAAGGGGGAGTGCCTTGGTTGCTGTGCTGATGGCTGAATTCACGGAGGGAATCTCAGGAATGAATCAGCTTTTATTGGGGTGAAAGTATCTTGCGTTCGGCTGACTGATAGGTTGCAATGATGATTGTCGGCTACTATTGACGTTCACTGCTGATGAATAGTGACTTGTCTAGGCCGAAAGTTATTTTGTCATCTTGCAGCTGATGGATGGCCATGGGGCCTACTGATAGTGCAGCTATCGTGATCTGTCTACAGGTGCTTGCATGAGGGGAGAGCAACTAAAGATCTGCTATCCGAGGGAAATGAGTGACTACAAGGCTAGCTTACTGGAGACCAGTTGTGAGGTCTGTGCTATCTGCAAGACACTGTTAGAAAAAAGAAATCAATGCTTGTGATTTGGCAGGCATTTACTGGCTGCTGGCGCATCTGCTAGAGTCTGTCGGTAGTGGTTGGGAGCCCCTACCTCCATACATTCCCGCCATTGTTTTCTTACCTACCTCCTCAAATTTGGGCTACCAAAATTCCAAAAAAAGGGAAAAATGAAGGGAATAATTTTTTCTTGGCGAAAAATTTGTCTAATTGTGGTGGGAACAGTGTTAAACGTGACCTTATTGGCGTAGTGTCTTTCCTGCAACAGAGTTGGGTTAGCACAAGATAGGTGTTATAAGTAGTAATCATCAAGATTAAACCTAATCTAACCATCAATCCTACTAGAATCTGTTCATAGGAAATTTGGACTTAACCGTTTCAAAATTCAGACTTTTGGACCAATCAGACTTGACCGTTTGGACTTAACTCTTGCAAAAAACTGTATACCCATGCCCAACCGTTAAGGACTATGATAAGCCCTTATTGCACATACCATGACCCAACCAGGAAAATAAGGTTTGTGCTGCTGTACATACCATTCCTCAACCATTAACAACTTCTAAGCCTACTGCCCTAACACGCCCTCCTAGCTTCAACGGGACTTACCACGGCTTCTTCAGTCTATGGATTTCTTCAGGGGTGACAACAGCACAATCCATACAGTCGTAGGATTTTCGGGGTAGTGGCAGGTTTGGCTCCTATAGTCTGTGGATTTCCAAGCAGGTTATATAGTCTTCTATAAGAGAAAATCAACAAATAAAAGATCAATGATCAAAAGATCAACAAATCGTGAAACAGAAGATCGACAAACGCACATGAACTATGACCAGCAAAGATGGCTACAGAAGGAGTAATACTTAGGGATTATTACAAACAATAACAATCTTGTGTGTTACCAACAATAGGGACTACAAACGGCGTTGATGGGTCAGCGTTCCCGTCTACTGATGTTAACTAGAGTTTAGAAAAGATTCGAAGGTAGGTGGTAGGAGATCGCCTTTTGGCTTTGATACCATTGAAAGCGGAAGGGGAATGAGGGTGACACGGAGAGGGTGAAGGAATAGGAGGAGAAGGAAGAGAGAAGATTTTATTCATATATATATAAAATATTTACATAAATAAAGAAAGAAAGGGAAAATCTTACAATTACATAAGAAATAGTATTTACATGAAGGAGGGAAAGAGAGGGAGAGGGGAACAGGAGAAGAAGGGGGAACTCTCTCTGATTGTGCTCCCTCTCTTATGGGATGGGAGTTGTCTAAACCAACTCTACTGCTAACTGATGAGGAAGCTCCATTTTATAGAAGGGGGAGCGCCTTGGTTGCTGTGCTGATGGCTGAATTCACGGAAGGAACCTCGGGAGTAATGGGTTGCAATGATGATTGTCGGCTACTGTTGACTTTCACTGCTGATGAATAGTGACTTGTCTGGGCCAGAAGTTATTTTGTCATCTTGCAGCTGATGGATGGCCATGGGGCCTACTGACTGTGCAACTGTTGTGATCTGTCGACAGGTGCCTGCATGAGGGGAAAGCAGCCGAAGATTTGCTATCCAATGGGAAGGAATGACTGCAAGGCTAGCTTACTGAAGACCCGTTGGTGAGGTCTGCACTATCTGCAAGACACTGTTAGAAAAAAGAAATCAATGCCTGTGATCTGGCAGGCATCTGCTGGCTGCTGGCGCATCTGGCGCATCTGTTAGAGTCTGTCGGTAGTGGCTGGGAGCCCCTACCTCCATACATCTTCTATTTGTTGATCTTCTCTTATAGAAGACTATATAACCTACTTGGAAATCCACAGACTATAGGAGCTAATCCTGCCACCACCCCAGAAATCCTACGACTATAGGGATTGTACTGTTGTCACCCCCGAAGAAATCAATGCCTGTGATTTGGCAGGCATCTGCTGGCTGTTGGCGCATCTGCTAGAGTTTGTTGGTAGTGGCTGGGAGCCTCTACCTCCATACATTTGTTCTTTGGTATGGGTATCCTGGTATCTTTCTTTTTTAACTCTGTTGGCTGCAGAATTAAATTCAATACCTAGGATGTTAAAATCAATCTGGAACTCTTTACTTAGTGTATTGAGTCTATGGTCAACTGGGGCTTCAACGTCTGTAGGACTGGGAGAGGTGACTGATTCCTCATCATCTACAGTTTGGGTCTAGGATGTATAACAAAGAGTACTGATTTGAGATTCTAACTTTAAACCTTGGAGGTCTAAGTGTAAATCTCGTTGACACCACCTTCGAATCTTTTTTAAGCTTTAGTTGACACCAGTCGACGGGAACGCTGACCCATCAACGCCGTTAATAGTCTCTATTGTTGGAAACACACAAGATTGTTATTGTTTGTAGTAATCCTTAAGTATTACTCCTTCTGTAGCCATCTTTGTTGGTCAAAGTTCATGTGCGTTTGTTGATATTCTGTTTCACGATTTGTTGATCTTCTGATCATTGATCTTCTGTTTGTTGATCTTCTCTTATAGAAAACTATATAACTTACCTAGAAATCCACAGACTATAGGAGCCAAACCAGCCACCACCTTGGAAATCCTACGACTATAAGGATTGTACTGTTGTCACCCCCACGGAAATCCACAGATTGAAGAAGCCATGGTAAGTCCCGTTGAAGCCAGGAGGGCGTGTTAGGGCAGTAGGCTTAGAAGTTGTTAATGGTTGAGGTAGGGTATGTACAACAGCACAAACCTTATATTCCTGTTTGGGTCATGGTACGTGCAGTAAAGGCTTATCACAGTCCTTAATGGTTGGGCATGGGTATACAGTTTTTTGCAAGAGTTAAGTCCAAATGGTCAAGTCTGATTAGTCCAAAAGTCTGAATTTTGAAACGGTTAAGTCCGAATTTCCTATGAACAAATTCCAATAGGATTGATGGTTAGATTAGGTTTAATCTTGATGATTACTGCTTATAACACCTATCCTATGCTAACCCAACTGTGTTGTAGGACAGTCATTAAGCCGGCGAGGTCACGTTTGACGACGTTCCCACCTAAGTTAGACAATTTTCCACCGAAAAAATTTTCCCCCTTCTTTTTCTCCCTTTTTTGAATTTTGGTAGACCAAATTTAGGGAGGTAAGTGAGAAAACAGTGGTGGGAAGTATGGAGGTAGGGGCTCCCAACCACTACTGACATACCAGCAGATGCGCAAGCAGCCAACAGATGCGCAAGCAGCCAACAGATGCTTGCCAGATCACAGGCATTGATTTCTTCTTTCTAATTGTGTCTTACAGATAACACAGACCTCACCAACGGGTCTCTAGTACGCTAACCTTGCAGTCACTCTTTCTCCTCGGATAGCAGATCTTCAGTTGCTCTCCCCTCATGCAAGCACCTGTTGACAGATCACGACAGCTGCACAGTTAGTAGGCCCCATGGCCATCCATCAGCTGCAAGATGACAAAATAACTTTCAGCCCAGACAAGTCACTATTCATCAGCAGTGAAAGTCAACAGTAGCAGTAATCATCATTGCAACCCATCAGTCAGCCGAAAAGCAAGATGCTTTCACCCCAGTAAAAGCTTATTCACTCCCGAGATTTCCTCCGTGAATTCAGCCATCAACACAGCAACCGAGCACTCCCCCTTCTATATAATGGAGCTTCCTCATCAGTTAGAAGCAGAGTTGGTTTAGACAAGTTCTATCCCATAAGAAAGAGAGAGCACAATCAGAGAGAGTTCCCTTTTCTTCTCCCGTTCCCCTCTCCCTCTCTTCCCCTCCTTCTCCCTCTCTCATGTAAATACTATTTCTTATGTAATTAGATAGATTCTCCCTTTCTTTTGTTTCTTTGTTTATGTAAATATTTTATTTATAAATAAAACCTTCTCTTCCTTCTCCTCTTGTTCCTTCACCCTCTCCGTGTCACCCCCTATTCCCCTTCCACTTTCAATGGTATTAGAGCCAAGTTTAGATCATCAGTAAGTCCAATAGTGATCCATCCTTGTTGAAAGAATCTACACTTCTATAGTGATTAACACAGCATGGTGAAATTGGCAATGAACAGTTCCATTTATTTCAGTTGTAGTTCTTTAGATTATACTCTATTTACTCTTTTTTCCCTGCTCTTTCTGTACTTCTTCTTTATCTCTTTCTCTTATCTAGTCCTGCACCTAGCCCGCACCTTCTCGTAAGTCCACAGACTATAGGAGATCGCGGTAAGTCCCACTGAGCTAAGGAGAGCGTTTAGGGCAACAGATCTTAACATAGTCCTTAATGGCTGAGAATAGGTATGTCGAAATAGGTATGTCAGATCAGCCTGGTTCGAGAAAGATAATGAACAGTACAGTAAGCCCAGTAGAAAAATAGTAAATTTTGAATAATCTGAACAGTTACATCTAGAAATGAATAGACTATTCAGATCCAATTCATCTGCTCTCTTCTTCTTCTTCTTCTTTTTCTCTCCCCTCTATTGGAAACACAGTCAATAGTGAAGACTACCAAGTTAGTCTTCATGACCCTCACATCCTTAAAACTCTTACCCTTCAGATCCAAACTTCTGGCACCACTATGCTCGAAGGAACTCAACAGTTAGCCCTCATTTATCGTGTTTATTACAAGTGCTTTAGAACCAATCTAAATGCTCATGCAATAAACAGGAGCCCCAAGGATAAGACCCTCCTTATCCAGTTATACACAGAATGAGCCAACATACAGGTTCCCAAGTCTATTCAATGGTCAGAAGTCACACTCCCCTCTGAGTGGATCATTGATAATGAAAACCATCCCATACCCACTTTAACATAAACTAATGTTGATCTCATCCAACAATTACATGATGGTCGCATTAGAATCAGTTTTGATGAGCAACGACTTAGATCTACTTCAGTCAGATCTTCTAGCATCCCCGTTAGTCAAACCAGATCTAAACTCTCTACCCCGAGATCTAAAAAGTTAATCCCCAGACAAAGACGAGATTTACATTTAGACCTCCAAGGTTTAAAATTAGAATCTCAAATTAGTACTCCTTGTTATACATCCCAGAGCCAAGCTATAGATGATGAGGAATCAGTCACCTCTCCCAGTCCTACAGACTTTGAAGCCCCAGTTGACCATGGACCCAATACACTCAGTAAAGAGTTCTAGATTGATTTTAACATCCTAGGTATTGAATTTAATTATGCAGCCAATAGAGTTAAAAAAGAAAGATACCAGGCTACCCATACCAAAGAACAAAAGCAAGAAATACTTGACAAATGGAAAGAGTTTATAATGAATGAACAAAGACTCGTACCCTTTTTCAAGTATCTAGAAAACCATCATGACCAACCTTCCCTTGCACCAGTAACCAAGGTTAGATGGCTTAAACCAGATAGAACATCTGCCCAAGCTAGTCATCCCTTAGCAGATACAATCATAATTGAACATAACGGCAAGGAAGTAGTTGCTACACCTTTCAAAATCCCTTCTACAGACGAGAACTCTAGGAAGATTGTTGAACAAAAAAACTACACTAACCAGTGCCTCATCACCATAGGCAAACAGTAAGACAAAATTGAGAGAATTGTAGAACACACCAAACTTACTATTCCTCAACCTTCTTCTTCTTCCCAATTAGAAAAACCTTTGATTAGGCTACCCGAGCTTAAGTTATCCAAGCCTTCTTACCCTAAGGATGCCACAGCCTTAGAGATAGTAGATCAGATGCTTAAGGAGTTAGCCAACCCAATTAAGAAAGAAGAAAAATCCAGTAGTTCTTCTAAAACAGTAGGCACAATAGCAAAACCTACTCCATCAGTCAATTCAGAAACTTCAGAATCATCCACCGAAGATGATAATGAAGAATGTCCTCTCCTCATCCTAATAGAAGACCATCTTCAGGGTCTTTCAGTAAGTAGAATCTAGTGTCGACAACCTATTACCAGAACTAGGTACAACAGACCCTCTCCTCCAGATCTTCATATTGAGAATCATAGTCAATTTTCTGTTCAATCTGATCGCCTCTATGAATGGAATATAGATGGCTATTCAAAGCAATAAATTCTCAACAAACTTACTCACATGGCTATGACCGCTAACTTTTACATTAAGTGGAACAATACCCCTTACAATAATGTAGTTCAACTCCTTGTCCTAGGTTTCTCAGTAAAGCTTCTCACTTGGTGGGAAAAACACCTCAGTCAGGAAACTCGAGAATCCATAATTCACGCAGTCAAACGTGATCCAGAAGGAAATCCAGTATTTAACGAAACCATAGGTAGGGTAGAACCTGATGGCGTCAACACCCTTATCTACACCATCACCAAACATTTCATAGGAACTCCTAGTCATGTTATCGCTAGGATCCATGACCAATTAAGCAACCTCAAATGTCTAACCCTCAGTGATTTCGAATGGTATGCAGAAATCTTCTGCTCTTGAGTCATGCTCAGAGATGATAGTGACTCGCCATTCTGGAAAGAAAAGTTTATCAATGGCCTCCCTAATCTTTTTGCCCATAAGATTAGAGAAGTCCTCAGTTAGAACACCGGAGCCATAGACTATCCCAGTCTTACCTACGGTGATATCATTTGCATAGTTCGCAAAGAAGGAATGCGGATGTGCATAGATATGAAAATCAATAACCAAGCCTCTAGGAACAAGAAATGTGCCAAATACGAGTTAGGCAATTTCTACGTTCAATACGGCTTACCCTCAGTTGCTCATTCCAAAAGACGATCTAGGTATCAACATCCACACCAGGATCAGTCTCCTAGAAATCATTATTGTCGTCACCACAAAAGTCACAAACAGAGGAAGACTCACTACCAAGGTGAATCCAGTAAACCCTCCAAGACTCGTGAGTATCACAAAGTAAATGGTAGAAAGAAAACTTCTACCAGTATAAACACTTCCCGCAAAGCTACGTCTTCTGATGCTTGCTTTAAGTGCGAAAAGAAAGGACGTTTCAAATTGGATTGCAAAGTCAAACAAATAATCAATGCCTTTCAAGGCACCCCAGAAAGCAAACAAGAATTGTTTAGGATCTTAGAACTCAGAAATTCAAATAGTGAACCTTCTAGTTCTTTATCCTATAGTACAACAGATAGTGAAAATGAGATAGATCAGTTAGACCAGTCTTCTGATTCAGAAGTCTCATATCACACAGATAGTCCTCAAGTTAAGATAGGATGTTCAGACAGTTGCAATCGCAATTGTTGCAAAACCGTTAATGTCCAAACAAAATAGGAAGAACTTCTACTTGATTTTATCAACAAAGTAGAAGATCCCAAAGTTAAATCCCAGTATCTCAATCAGTTTAGAAATTCATATAAAACTAAGTCCAGTATGCCTTCTTCTATCCTTCCATCCACACCTCCTATTCAAGTAAACAAAATCTTTGACAGGTTTTCAGCACCCAAACCCGTAACCATTCAGGATTTACAGAAAGAAGTAAACCAAACCAAGAAAGACATTTCTAGCTTAAAACAGTTGGTCAACACTCTAGGTATCAAACATGATTCCCTAGAACAGAAAGTCGACAGTCATTTTCTCCCTCTTCCTTCAACCCATGAAGTTGGATCAGTCGATGACCTCGACATCAATCCTTTCTCTAACCTTCCTTCTACTAACCCGACTCCTCCTAATGAACAGGATGAATTTCTGAATGCAATCACCAAGATTGATTTTCAAAAATGGAAATGTCCAATAAAGATCATAGTATGCGATGAGTATGAGTTTGAGACAGTCGCTCTAATTGACTCAGGCGCAAATCTGAACTGCATCCAAAAAGGTCTCATCCCTACCAAATACTTTGAGAAAACCACAGAATGTCTCAAATCGACAAACGGTAATAAGATGAACATCAGATACAAATTATCCAACGCCCATGTGTGCTAGGGTAAAGTTTGTTTCAAAACTCCATTTGTCTTAGTCAAGAACATGTTTGATAAGGTTATCTTAGGAAATCCTTTCATGTGTCTCTTGTATCCTTTCACCACAAATAGCCAGGGTATAACAACCCGACCATTCAGTCAAATAGTAAGATTTAAGTTTATTAGAAATCCTGAAGAACGAGAAATCAACTCTCTCTAAGAATATTCTATTAAACAATCAGTTCGTCTCCTTTCTAAGAAGGAATCTCAAGTAAATTTCCTCTTAGAAGAAATCCAGTATAAGAAAGTTGAACAACAACTTCTTAATCCCTCTCTTCAGCTAAGAATCAGCTAGTTTGAGTCTCTACTCAAAATAGAAGTTTGTTCTGATCTTTCCACAACATTTTGGCATAGGAAACATCACATTATCCGTCTTCTTTATGTCAAAGACTTCGATGAGAAAAACATACCCACTAAAGCTAGGCCAATCCAGATAAACCAAGCCTTAATGGAGTTATGTCCGTCAGAAATCAACCAGTTGCTCAGTAAGCACATCATCCGTCCCTCCAAGTCACCATGGTCATGTTCTGCCTTCTATGTCAATAAGAATGCTGAAATAGAGCGTGGTGTTCCCAGATTAGTCATTAACTATAAACCATTGAACAAAGTCTTAGAATGGATTAGGTGTCCTATTCTAAAAAAGAAGGACTTATTCAATCGGTTACATAAAGCAGTCATATTCAGTAAGTTTGATATGAAATCAGGATTTTGGCTAATCCAGATTCATGAGTCGGACCGATACAAAACAGCATTCACCACCCCCTTTGGTCATTACGAATGGAATGTGATGCCCTTTGGCCTTAAGAATGCACCTAGTGAGTTTCAGAATGTCATGAACGACATTTTCAATCCCTTCTCCAGTCACATCATTGTGTACATTGATGATATTCTTATCTATTCAGATTCCCTTGATCAGCATTGGAAACATTTCCAGTCGTTTCTCGATGTTATCAAAAGAAATGGTTTAGTCCTTTCTGCCAGTAAACTCAAGTTATTTCAAACTTCAGTTGGATTCTTAGGTTTTGATATCTCCTATGGACAAATCAAACCTATTTAACGATCTATTCAGTTTGCTGACAAGTTTCCTAATCAGATTTTTGACAAAACTCAGTTGCAGCGTTTTTCAAGATCTTTGAATTATATTTCAGATTTTTATCCTAATTTACGTTCTCAGTGTAAACTTCTTTTTGATCATCTTCGTAGTAAACCTCTTCCGTGGACTCCTACTCATACATCAATCATCCAAAAAGTTAAGTAGTATGTCAAGACTCTCCCTTATCTTGGTATACTTTCTCCCTCTGCTTTCAAGATAATCCAAACAGATGCCTCCGATATTGGTTATGGTGGCATTCTTGTTAGGGTTTAGGTCCAGATTCTCCTGAACAAATAGTCTGTTTCCATTCTGGAATCTGGAACTCCACTCAGTTAAATTACAGTACTATCAAAAAAGAGATTTTTATCACTTGTTATGTGCATTAGCAAGTTTCAGTCTGATTTATTAAATCAACAATTTTTAGTCAAAATTGATTGTCAAAGTGCCAAGCATATTTTGGAAAAAAATGTTCAAAACATTGCATCCAAACAGATTTTTGCACGCTGACAAGCTATTCTTTCAATTTTTGATTTTACTATCCAGTATATACCCAGCCCCAACAACAGCATCCCTAACTTTCTAACTCGTGAATTTTTGCAGCCCAAAAATGAGTGGGAGGAAAGACAAGCAGCAGTTAACTCCCTCATCAGAAAGAAAACCCGCAATTAGCCCAAGTGTTTTGGCCCTTAAAGCCCCTGCACCAATTCAGTCAGCCCATCCTTCATCTCAAGGCAACTGTTTTGCTATTCTCGGAAGCCCCATCCGACCCAATTATAGTTTGCCTTCCCCCAACACAGGACCTTTGAGTCAACCCAATTATAGGTCCGCTTTAACAAGCATTCCCCCCAGTCCATATGAAATCACAGACCCTTTTGATTCCTCTAAGGAACAAAAGATTGTCCCTTCCAGACCACCAGTTAGAACTCCTTCTTCCCCTTATTTCAAAAAGTCTTACTCACTAAATATCTTCTTCAGAGAGCCCCACAAGAGCCATATTTCTGATCCATGGACTCTTACTTCTTCTTACTTCCCCCTGGATGGCATTTTATTCCCAGTCATCCTTCTAAGTCAGTCAAATGGTACAAAGCCATTCTTCTTCATTCCGGCTCAATAAGGTTTGAAGAAATCCCCAATAAGCAGGATCCTAGTAAGATCCTTTATAATAAGTTTGTTATTGTTAATTTCATCTCAAAAAAAATCATGGGGATCTCATCCCTCCCAGTTAAGAGATCTCCCCAACTCTTCAATGCAGTATTCTTATTATGACTACATTGAAGCTTTCAGTAAGTCCCTCTTTCTTCAAAACCAGTCCAATGATCATTCATGGTTCCTTATGTTTGATCATAAATTCAAAGGACAGATTCCCAGTTGGTTTAGTAAGTGGTGGAGGAAATTTGGAATTATTCCAGAAATACTTCCATCAGCACTTTAGGCAGCCCTTCAGTATTTTGCAACAGTTTACCCACAGATCAGCATACGGCACCATTCCCTATCATTCTCCTCATGGCCAGCAAATACAAAACCCCATGGATAATGAAGTGGAATTATGCTATTAATAACAATATAATAATAAGAGAATTTTCAGTTAAATGGTGGGACAAACTTAATTATGACAGGTTCATCACTTTCATCAACAAGGTTACCCACCATTAGTTCAGCAATCAGTAAATCAGCCTATTGCACACAGGACTAGATCCTCTTCCAGTATGGATCCGTCCCTTTTGCAAGGACAATCCAAAGAAGAGCTAAAAGAACTAGCTCGTTAGCACATGGTACATGTCTCACAAATGGGAGATGATCCCAAGACTCAGTCAGATGCAGAATCTAGTCAGTCTCCTTATCCTTATCAACCAGGAAAGGAACATTTCAGCCAAGATCCCTATGCTTTGGACAATGACTTTGATCCATATCAATTCATTCAATAAAATCCAAAAGCATCAGTCAGCAAAACAACAATTATCAGCCAGCATTATTCATGAACAGTACTCTCGTGACAGACAAGATACTATTTATGAACAGTAAAAAATCAGCACTATTTATGAACAGTACCCACCAAATCAAAAGATCGCTAGTATGCAGCTACTTTCCCTCAGTAAAAGCATTTTCACCTCCGAGATTCCCACAGTAAATCCCGTCAATCCAGCAAGCATCCAAAGCTTCTCCTCTTCTATAAATTAGACTCTCCTCTTAAGCATTCGGGGACCTACACCAGAGCTTGAACAAGATATCATATACTTGAGAGAGTTCAGAAAGAGAGAATTGTATAATGTCTCTAAAATTCTTCATGTATCAGTTAGCTTCCCCTTTCCCTTTTCTCTTTCAATAAGCCAGGCCTTCAAAGCCTAAATAGTTGTAAGTTTATTTTCAGTAATACAATTCAGTTTTAAGTTTTTAAATTTATTTTTGCATTATTCTCGCAACCCTCTTGTGGAAGGTTCTACCTCCTCTCCCAACATGCATACAGTTAATTTTTATTTACTTTCCACTTCTCTCTCTTTCTCCCCATTCTGTAGAGTTTTTTTTTTCCCAGCTTCCGCCTCTACTGGCTCGGTCAGTCCCCTTATGGTGCGTATATATATATATATATAGTGTGTGTGATGGATACGTGAGTGATAGAGAAGAGTGGGGCGGTGGATTGCAGTCAAAGATGCTTGCAAGAAAGGGAGGAAGAGAGAGAAAGATTGCAGGCACTGTGAGAGAAATTCTCCTACAAATACTGAAGTAAGGATGAAGGAAAATTTAGAAACTGAGGTAGAAAATAAGAGGTTTCAAGGATTCAGAAGTGGAGGCCAAGTGGTTTAAGAGAAGCTCAACCAAGAAAATCAGAAAATGTAGGTGAGTTAGATATGGTTCTGTTTTAAATTTTAATAGCATGTCAATTAGTTTGAATATTAGCGTCTGAACCAGCATGAAATATAGAGTAAATTGGAAAAAGAATCAACCAAAATACTGCCATGAAGACACAGAAAACCCAAGTTGCAGGTTTGGATGATAATACGGGTTTCATAGATTTTGTGCTTAAAAATTCGTTTAAATGTTGGAAAAATAATCCCCATTGATACAGGAAACGTTTAGTGTAAAAATGGGGTGGAAACCGTGGTCTAGAAGTTAAGAAAATTGAGGGGTAGACTCGGCCGAAAAATCGGCCGAAGATGTTTGACTTCCTATTCGCGAGGATTGAGAGGCTTTTAAAGGGAAATGAGGGTGGGTCTATAATCTCCATGGAAGGGGCTATAAAATGGCATTGAAACAGGGGCAAAATAAGGTCGGGACTCGGTCGCCGTCACCAGAGATGGTGACGGAACCCTACTGGTTCTCACCGGAAAGACGAGGAAGGGATGATGAACAGTGGAGCATGCAACGTCGTTTAAGTTAAGGGTTTTTAAACTTAAAGGGGAAAGGGGACTGTTTGGTCACGGGCGTAGGAAATCAATTGGGTTTTAATTCGAAACAAGAGTATCCTATTCGTGAATAAGTGGCTTAGCCACTGTTTGGTTTAAAAGAAATAAAAAAAAATAACGGAGGTTGCTGCCCCCGAGACTCAAACATGGGACCAAAGGGAGAGATGGGATACACGGACAACTGAGCCATGGGCTCACGTGTGGTCATATAGCCATTAATTATATATATATATATATATATATATATATATTACATAGTAAATAAAATCAAGAAAAATGAAAAAGGGCGTAGCCTAGGGAATCAAACCGTGAACCTGGATTGTGGATGGAGCGCGTGTAACCAGTTGGATAGGACAATCCCGTGCCAACTTTTCCCACAAAAATATATATATTATACATAAATTATATTAAATAAAAAAATTAAATTAATTAAATTAAATAATAGTGAAATAGCCCGTTGTCCAATTTAACCAAGTTAATTGTGTATTTTTACTATCTTAGACCTTCTGAGTCCAATGATGAGGTCCGTATCGCGAGATGATGTCCAAGAAAATAAAGACCCGTAGAAACACTAAATGACCAAAATACCCCTACTACTACCTGAACCCAAATGGAATTTCGCGAAAGCCTAAACCGACTTTCTTCGGCATTCCGGACTCAATGGTAGAGTTTAAATTAGTGATAGAAATACTTATGATAGCAAGGCATAAAATTTGATGAATAGCATTAATTTTGAGACGTATTTACTGATATATAGGGAACTCGAAAGAAAAGGGCAGAATCACGGGATACTGATCTCAGAACGCGTTTTTAAAGTAAGTAAATTCCCTTTCTCTTCCATGTGGTGTTTTCAAGCCAAGTTATTCTATTTTACAGCCGAATTTGTATTCATGAACACACCAGGTATTCTCATTTTTCACAATGTGATATTGATCTATCTTGTGGACATTGATTGACTGTTATATCGTTCTTATCACGTTAAACCATGCCTTGAAAGGCCTACTATTATATTTCACTATATACTTGATAGTCCATTCTTATATTCTAAGGAATCACATATAATCATGATATGTTTATATACCGGATTTGTGCTTAGTCACAATATCGATCTGATACTTTCTGATACACTTGAGACCTACGGGTCAAGTCCGTGAACGGACATTTGGCGATACATTGGAATTCACTAGGGGTTATGCAAGGCCCCAAAAGACCTGAGAGTGTGCCAAGCCTTGACCCAGAATAAATGCATCTCTTATTTGATTTTTTTGACTACGATTGTTGAGTTACACTATCCCTTATGATTATCTTGTATTGAGAGACATTTCCTTATTGATTTGATTGTGATCGGTTTATTGTGGCAGTACATTCTTATTGTTATATTATCATTGAGAGTTCCATGTTGACGTTACACCATTACTCCTGATTGTACATTGTGACCTATTATTCATTGGTCGTTATGGCAATTGTTCTCATTGGCTATCATAGCATCTCTTTTCTTATGATTGGCTATCATATTCTCATTCATGGATCCATATTCTTTTATGATCACCAATACCAATGTCGGAGATCTGTATTTACTTGCTGAGCTTTTGTAGTTCATTCCACCTTACTTACCACCTTTCAGGTAGCGACGCTGCAAGACCTCAATAGGAGTCTAAGAGCATAGGAGGACATTTTGAGGAAATGTACTAGTTATGTTTTAGTTCTCCCATGTATTCACCACCCACGGGTGCTGGTTATGTTTGGTTTTATTTTGATTATTATAAAACCATATTATGTATTAAAAAGACTTCCGCTAATCATTGTACTGAAAAGACTTCCGCTGATTTTATTATTGATAAGACTTCCGCTTATTTTTGTTTTAAATTTTTAGTAAATTGCATATTAGTACTATGACATAGGAATGGAAAAGTAGGGCAGGCCTTAGGGTCAGCCCTGCGACATGAGATCCACATAGGGTGGGTTTCGAGTTATGACAGCTTGGTATCAGAGCTATAGGTTCGATTATGAGTCATGGGAGATAGGATTAGAATTAGAATTCGATAGATATTGACGTTTCTTTAAATAAATTTCATACGATCATTGATTGTTTCTCTTATACATTGACTGGACATCTCACTGGTTATCTTTACAAACACGGTTATCACAAGGAATACATCGATAGTTATGGATCGCATAAATCGCTTAGTGCGACTGATGGAAAGGGTTATTGAGGCTTTATCTGGGAGTCAGCCCTATATAATGCTTAATTATTACACTAGACTCATATATGAATACTGACTGCCTATCTTACATAAATGTTAACTGTTATCTTTTACAATAAATAGTAAACACTAGGAAATGATTAGACTATTATATTGGTAGTCACATGAACTTTTCTAATTATTCATAACGTTTATAGACTATTTAGATTTTATGTTGACTCTACGTACTTATTGATGTCCCCACATTTCCACTAAATTGAACTTAGCAAGTGAACAATTAGACTATTGATTTACTAATTCCATTAAATTGGGAAGGTTAATGTTGGAGAATGTTAGATAGGAAAGCATGTGAACTTTAGGCTATTTACTAAACCATTTTTATATTACCATGAGGATCATTGTTTAGAAATGTTAAACATAGAACACACGAGAAACAAATCAGGAGCATAGGTATTCTTAATGATTGGCCTATACTTGGAAGTTAGGCTTAGTAACATAGAAGAAATGATATATAGAAATCAACACAGATACTACGAGTTCTTTATGATACTGTTAGAACGACATATGCCCAGTGGACTTGATGAATGGAATTCTACAACACCACTACACCTATCCTACCAAAACTAGTGATACCAGAGGATGATCAGAGTATTAGGTTTGAATTATTACACTCAGCTGATATCAAAGATTTGGTGTTAGAACAGATTAGTAATAAGTGGTTCATGGGAGATGAGACTGATGTACTAGTATTACCAATGTCCAAGTAGAATCAATCCTGACATGATAGATAGACTCGTATATGAATTCTAACCATTGATCTTTTACAGTGAATAGTTTTGGGAGATGATCAGGCTACTATACCAATAGTCACAGGTATTTTTCCAGTTGTTTACAAAAGCCAATATTGTTAAATGTTAGCTCTAAATATTGATTTATAGCTCCAACCTTTACTACTAGCTAAACATAGTGACAGAACCCTTAGGATATTCACTGAGTGTTTCTATACCATCGAGGAAATCATTGTTGGGGGATACTATGTATAGAGATTGTGAGATACGGATTGGGGATGCTAGTTTAATTGCTGACCTTATACCATTGGGAATTTGTGAGTTCGATGTTATTCTTGGAATGGATTGGTTGGCCGCCAATCATGCTACGATAGACTATATGGCCAAACGAGTTCTCATACAGAACACCCAATTTTTTACAGTTGATTTTGAGGGGACAGGGGTGGCTTCTCTACTCTACTTCGTTTCCTCTATCCAGGCTGGGCGTCTGTTTTGCAAGGGATGCCACAGGTTCTTATGCAGTGTCCAAGACACTGACTCTCAGCAGCCTGAGTTAGAAAAGATTTCCATCGCTAGGGAATTTCCCGAGGTATTTCTGGATGACCTCTAGGGATGCCCATAAATAGGGAGATTGAGTTTTACATCGACGTACTGCCAAGCACTACACCAATATCTAAGACACTATATAGGATGCACCAGTAGAACTGAAAGAGCTGAAGCTCCAATTGCAGGAATTATTGGACAAAGGTTTTATACAACCCAGCTCGTCACCATGGGGTGCAGTTGTATTGTTTGTGAAGAAGAAGGATGGAACCATGAGGCTGTGTTTGACTACCATCAGGAACAGATATCCACTGCCCAGAGTAGATGATCTGTTCGACCAGTTGAAGGGAGCTCAGGTGTTCTAAAAGATAAACTTGAGGTCCGGTTATCATCAACTGAAGGTCAGACCTGCTGACATTCAAAAGATGGCATTCAGAACACGGTATGGACACTACGAGTTTCTTGTTATGCCATTTGGGGTGATCAATGCCCTAGCTGCATTCATGGATATGATGAACCGTGTGTTCAAGCCTTACTTAGATGACTTCATGATTGTGTTTATAGACGATATCTTGGTTTACTCCAAGAACTAAGAGGAACACGAGGTACATCTGAGGAGAGTTCTACAGAAGTTAGGGGAGCAAAAGCTGTACACTAAGCTGAAGAAGTGTGAGTTCTGGCTCCCTAGTATAGCATTTCTAGGGCACTGTGATCAGCAAGGAGGGAATCTCTATCGATTCTCAGAAAATCGAGGCAATCATGAATTGGCCTTAACCTACGAATGTCACTGAAGTACGGAGTTTCATGGGGTTAGCAGGCTACTATAGGAGATTTTTCAAGGATTTCTCCAAGATAGCTACGCCTATTACCTAGCTAACCAAGAAGGGTGTTCTTTTGTTTGGACAGAGGAGTAGAAGAGGAGTTTCCAAGAGTTGAAGGAGCATCTAGTTACAGCTCCTATATTGACAGTGCTAGATGGAACCGAAGGGTTTGTAATCTATAGTGATGCCTCATTCAAGGGCTTGGGGTGTGTGTTGATGCAGAACAGAAGAGTGGTAGCATATGCTTCACTACAGTTGAGACCCCATGAGGGGAACTATCCAACACACGATCTCGAGCTAGCAGTCATTGTCTTCACTTTAAAAATATGGAGGCATTACTTATACGAAACTATGTGTGAGATCTTCACTGACCATAAGAACCTTAAGTATCTGTTTACACAGAAGGAGCTCAACATGAGACAGTGTCGTTGGTTAGAGTTGTTGAAGGACTATGAGGTCAGCATACAGTACCACTCCAGGAAGGCAAACGTAGTAGCTGACGCTCCTAGTAGGAAGTCATTAGGGAGTTTGGCTTGCCTGTTGACAATACAGACGGATATACTAAAAGACTTGAAGGATATGGAAATAGAGATAGTTCTACCCATCTCTGAGGCAATATGTGCCAACGTCACAGTCAATCTATCGATTGTGGACAGGATCAAAGAGCAGCAGACTCATGATAAAAAGTTGACTAAACTTAGTCAGGAAGCTGAGACGGGTATAGACTCTGAATTTTCAGTACGAGAGGGGATGTTATACTATCAGGGCAGGATCTGTGTACCCGATGTGCCAGAGCTTAGGAAGGAGATTCTTGATGAGGCACACAGTTCAAGATTTGCTTTGCATCCAGGGAGCACCAAGATGTATCATAATGTCAGGGATACTTATTGGTGGTCTGGGATGAAACGTGACATAGCTAAGTACATAGCACGATGTGCCAAGTGCCAACAGGTCAAGGTAGAGCACCAGAAGCCTGGTGGACTTCTATAGCCACTACCTATTCTCGAGTGGAAGTGGGAACATATCCCGATGGACTTTGTGTCAAGGTTGCCAAAGACAGCAAGAGGGGGTGATTCTATCTAGGTCATTGTGGATTGGTTGACCAAGACAGCTCATTTCCTAGCAACCAAGACGACACAGACCCTACAGTGACTAGTCGAGTTATATATCAGGGAGATTGTCAGACTTCACGGAGTTCCAGTATTGATTGTATTTGATAGGGATCCACGGTTTGTATCACGATTCTAGAGAGGTCTATAGGACGCTATGGGTACAGAACTGAGTCTTAGTACTGCGTATCATCCCGAGACTGACGGCCAGTCAAAGAGGACGATACAGACTCTAGAGGACTTACTATGGTTATATATCATAGACTTTGAGGGGAGTTAGGAGGAACAGTTGCCACTAGTAGAGTTCACATACAATAATAGCTATCAAGCTAGTATTGGTATGGCACCATATGAGGCATTATACGGCAGGAAGTGTCGGTCACCATTGTGCTGGACAGAAGTGGGTGAGAGGAAGCTCTATGGGCCAGAGATAGTGGAACATACTACAGGGAAGATACAGCTGATCCGATAGCGTTTACTAGCGACTCAGAGCCGACAAAAGAGTTATGCAAATGCTCACAGACAAGAGCTGGAGTTCACGGTAGGCGATTATGTGTTCTTGAAGGTGTCACCCATGAAGGGTGTAGTCAGGTTTGGCAAGAGGGGAAAGCTTGGGCCAAGATACATTGGGCCATTCAAGATCACAGGAAAGGTTGGACCCGTAGCCTACCAGCTTGCCTTTCCTTCAGAGTTAGCACATGAACATGATGTGTTCCATGTTTCGATGCTGAGGAAATATATATATAGAGTGCAGATCAGGTAATTGAGCAGAGCCATTAGATGTCCAAGAGAATCTGAGTTACACAGAGCATCCAGTTCAGATATTGGATCATCGAGATTAGGTTCTATGGAATAAGACTATTCTATTGGTCAAAGTTCTGTGGAGGAATCACCAGGATAGAGGAGGCTACTTGGGAGCGAGAAGATAACATGCACGCTAAGTATCCACATTTATTTTTGTAGTAGTATATGCTAAGTTTCGGGTACAAACTTATTTTTAAGGGGGTAAGAATGTAATATCCTGACCCGGGATATGGCATGTATACTGAGGTAGACCGGGTCGAGTAGTGTAACATCAGTTTTAAACCGAGCCGTTTAAGCTCTACACTAGAGTATTTTATGGAACTGTATGATTTTGGAATATCAATGGGTTATTTAGAATAGCTAGTGTCGGGCAACACCCGAGCACCCCAGGACCTAGCATCGTAATACGTGTATGCACGTATTTTCATGCACGTGCATATTTCATGGATGCGTAGTATATCTAAATTGAGTGTATGTATGTACGTATAAAAATATGTATGTAGATGTATAAATGAACGTATGTATACGTGTGTAATTATATATGAATATACGTGTACAAGTACGGTATTGTATAATATATTTATATGTATATATATATATATATGTATGTATAAAACGTAAATACAAGAAAAGAAGGGGCAACATGTGTGACCAGTGTGTGTTCAGTATATATAGGTGGTAGTGTGCCTGTGTGTCACATCCCGCACCCCACCCTATGCGGATACCGAAGATGTGATGCCAGTTAGCCGCCTTGCTGATCTCCCGACCGACAATGCGACCAACCAAAGGCAACTTCTAAACCGTACAATGAATCGTATTCCAACTGTAGGGTCAGAACAGCGGAATTTAAAACATTTTCATCTCGGAAACAGCAACTTATCAATCTACCATAATTAGAGGTACGTACCACAGATCAAGTCTATAATCAAACAGTTAATAATTCTAAACCGCAGATCACATCTATAACCAGACGTATAACACAGAGCATATCTAATCTCTTTCTAGATTACCTTTATCATGAGCCCTATCCCTACACGTTTATTATATATAAATAAAGTCAACTATATCATAGCACTCACCTGAATAGTCTAGGTCATCCACCAGAATCTAAGCCTTCCCAAATCAATGCTAACAGATCCGTACTTGAAATGCCTCACGGCCTACTAGTATTATCTCCTTGTACCTTCTACTCCAATGGAGTTATATCCTGAAAAACGTTGAATAAATGGAATGAGCTTAAACAAGCTCAGTGAGTAACATAGGTTCCTGCCATGGGTTTCAAAACCAGTTCATATATACATGTATGCTCCAAATGCAACTCAAATAGAACAATGTAGCTCAAATAGAACAATGTAGCTCAAATAAAATAATGCAGCTCAAATAGATCAGATCAGAACAAAATAGAACAGATCGGATCAAACAGAACAGAACAGAACGAACAAACAGATCAGAACTGAACAGAACAGAATACCAATCAATCAAAGGCGAAACACCAAATGCCTGAACCTTCCCCAGCAATGTGGGATGCCGCACAAGATAATCCGTCAGTCACCCACCCCACACATGGAGGCCCGCGTCCCCGCAGCACATTTTCGCTTGGGGTCAGTATCAGAGCGGAACATATCAGATAGGATTGAGCGGATGCTGAGTTCTGGGCGTCCCACAGAGTTAGCTATCCATCTACTGATATACTCAATCCCGTGGTGGGCCCCAAATAAGACTCAACATGACAAACAGAATTAAAGCAGACTCCAAAGGACAGGTAACAGAACAACAAACTTCAACAGAATCAACAGGATATATCAGAAGACAGGATAGAACAAAATCATGCCACAAGTAATGCAGATCAAGAGGTATGCATGAAAGCATATGCATTTAAAACAGTTCAGTGTATAAACAGTTCAGCATATTAAGCAGTTCAGTATACAAGTTTAAGTAATACAGAAAATATACGCCAAGTCAAGAGTCCGAGTTACTCATAACTTATGCTTATCTCCATTCACAGATATCATCCAGATACGTTAGGTACCTGCATGCATATCCTGAATAATCAATATCCTGAATATCCATCACCAATTACAGACACATCAGAATTTAACCACTCATATATTATTCATTATCTTAGGCGTCTATCGGATCACCTAAAATGGTCTAATGGCTCATTGCCCCACTCATTGGGTTTCAACTAAAACTATTATTTTCTCTAAATAAGCTTAGTAGCTATCAAGATTATGAGCTAAGTCATTTGGACTCTAATTATTATCTATTGAGTACTTATTTAATTTTTATGCGAGGCATTATAACTTTGCTAGGCACCAAACTAAATTTATCATTACATTTAGACCTCAGATTCAATATAATTTCTATATTAAATATTTGCTAGCTGCTTTTAATCTTGGATTTTTAATATCAATTACATGCCCCTCAGTTTGACTCTTTGGACCAAACCAACACCAAGGTTACAGTTGCCATCTACTCTTTGTTTTTCCTGTGTATAGGCGCAGTTCAGATCAATTCACATTTGGACATGATCTAATTTGGAACTCTTATACATAACATAATGCCGCCCAATGGCTAAAATTATACTCAAATTAATAGCTGAACTGTACTTAATTTAATGACTGAACTATATTTAAGTCAAGGGCTAAACTAAATTCAACTCCTCACATATTCCAGTTTTCCAACAGACCTCATGAATAAAATGTAATTCCATTAGAGATAGTAAATTCAGAAAATAAGTTTCATACCTGCTGGTTCTGCTGTCCGGATGGCACTCTACCATTATCCCTATTCACTTCCTTACTCCTGCTGCAGCTTCTGCCTCGGAAGAACAATCGCCAACACACCTGGGTTGTTCCACCTATTTTCCATAATTTTCGGGCTCCATGAAACGATCGAGAAATAAATAAGAATTCAGATCTTCATCTTCAGCTCTAGGCATTGACTTAGAATCACCTAAAATAATCCCTCACGCACCAGAATAATGTAGCTCAAAGGTTTTATTAATAGCCATTTCTGTTGCTTCAGTCACGCTAATATATTGCCTAATAACGTCCTTCAGCTGAACAGATATTGGTGATTTTGTTGTCACAAAGCACCTTCATACGAAGTGGAATTTTATTTGATCAAGGCATGATGAGTGACCAGAGATGACTCATCCTTAATTACAGCCCAAGTATCAATATTTTGAGAGAGTGTTTTGGCCCCCAGCGTCAAAACCTTTATTGCTTACAAATTCTGCAAGTCAGGATTCTATTTATAAATGGAATCCAACTCAAAAAGTATAGATCTGCCAAAATGTTGAGCCCACCATTCAACACCAACTTCCGTAAGCCAGCCACATAAGAAATCCTCTGTTTTCTCACTAAATAAAATAGACAGTAACAGCAATACTAAATCTCGTTAAAATCCCAATTTAGGCTTCAATTTCTAGCTTTCCTTTCCTTCAATTTTCTCAGTAACCAAAACGGAAAGGATAGCGACAGAACCTCTCTTCACTCCCTGTTGTTGTGCGCTGCTGCTGTTAGGGATCCCCCATTTCAACAAATCCTGTTGTGCAGCGGGGGACTCCACCAAAGCCCACATGTTTTCCAACTCAACCTCAAGAATTGAAACATCAAAGGTACCTCCTGCTGCACCGCCATTCATCCCCTGCAACGCTACACAAACACATACATAGACACACACAACCCTGCTGCACCATTGGTTCCTCTCCCATCCAATCATCTGGCATTAGTTCGACATCACAATCACCAAACACTTCACCCATATACCTCATAGAACCCAATCCACTACAGCCGCAACATCATCATCGCCCCAATAGAGCAGCTCACTCCTCCAAATCCCCGTTGCAACCGCTGCCTGCAACAACCTCCATTTCCTCTATTTTCTTACCAACAAAACAACAACCACAGCAGCACTAAACTACATAAAAAAAATCCCAAATTCAAGTACAGAAATTTGTTGTTTCAAATTTGACATCCACACGAACTAGCCCATCAAATTGGAAGGCAGGTGCTGCCGCACCGCTGCTGCTGCAGCTCCCTCTCTGCTGCAGCTCCCTCTCTGCTGCATTTCCATCTCCAATTTTCCTACCGAGATATATCAATCTCCCTCTCTATATATATACACACACACATATATCTAAGAGAAGGATAGTCCAGAAGTGTCGGTTGCCTCTCGAATTTTCTCTTCCTCGATTTCCGCTTCTAATAGCTTCATTCCTTTCTTTTCTTTTATTTTTCTTTTCTCGATTTCCAGTAGCTTCCATTGAAGCTTCTACATATTATATTATATTATATTATATTATATTATATTATATTATATTATATTATATTATATTATATTATATTATATTATATTATATTTTATTTTATTTTATTTTATTTTATTTTATTTTATATATATATAATATCTCTCAATTCCATAAAATATTAATTTATGGAATGCCGGTAAATTTGTCACAAGGTTGGGGCTCAATTATCATATTTATTGATTTTGAGTCCGTTAGTGTCTTTTATCATTTTATTACAATTATATAAAATATAATTTCTATATATTTTATATATACACTATTTCTATTTATCCGTTTCGGCACTCAATCGACTGGGTTAATTAATTTCCCGAGCATTTATTATTTTCAGTGGTCTGGATTAATTTTATATTTTCTAATAATTAATCCACTCATGGTTTACGGAATTTTGGGTTATCTCGAATTATCAATGTCATTGAACCCACTTTTATTAGGTCAGAATATAATCTGGGTCATGTCAAATTTTGGGGTATTACACTGTATGTGTGTGTCACTGTGTGAATGTGTATATGTCACTATATGGGTGTTGTGTGAAGGAGGTGAAGGCAGCAAGGCTGCAAACACCAAGGGCAAATGGGAGTGCAGCTATATATATATATATATATATATATATATTATACGAAAGTGATAAAGAAGAGTAGGACGGTGGAGTGCAGTCAAAGATGGCTGTAAGAAAGGGAGAAAGAGAAAGAAAGATTGTAGGCGTTGTGAGAGAAATTCTCCTATAAATACTGAAGTAAGGATGAAAGAAAATTTAGAAACTGAGGCGGAAAAGAAGAGGTTTCAAGGATTCATAAGTGGAGGCCAAGTGGTTCAGGAGAAGCTGCACCAAGAAAATCAGAAAATATAGGTGAGTTAGATATGGTTCTGTTTTAAATTTTAAGAGCATGACAATTAGTTTGAATATTAGGGTCTGAACCAGTATGAAATATAGAGTAAATTGGAAAAAGAATCAACAAAAATAGTGCCATGAAACGGCAGAAAACCCTAGTTGCAAGTTTGGATGATAATATGGGTTTCATAGATTTTGTGCTTAAAACTTCGTTTAAATGTTGGAGAAATAATCCCCATTGATGCAGGAAACGTTTAAGGTAAAAATGTGGTGGAAACCGTGGTCTAGAAGTTAAGAAAATAGAGGGGTAGACTCGGCCGGAAAATTGGTCGGAGATGTTTGACTTCCTATTCACGAGGATTGGGAGGCTTTTAAAGGGAAATGAGGGTGGGTATGTAATCTCCATGGAAGGGGCTATAAAACGGCATTGAAACAGGGGCAAAATAAGGTCAGGACTGGGTCGCCGTCACCGGAGATGGTGACGGAACCCTACTGGTTCTCACCGGAAAGACGAGGAAGGGATGATGAACAATGGGGCATGCGACGTCGTTTAGGTTAAGGGTTTTTAAATTTAAAGGCGGAAGAGGACTATTTGGTCATGAGCGTATGAAATCAATTGGGTTTTAATTTGGAACAAGAGTATCCTATTCGTGAATAAGTGGCTTAGCCACTGTTCGGTTTAAAAGAAATAAGAAAAAAATAACGGGGGCTGCTGCCCCCGAGACTCGAACATGGGACCAAGGGGAGAGATGGGATACACGGACGATTGAGCCATGGGCTCACGTGTGGTCATATAGCCACTAATTATATATATATATATATATATATATTACATAGTAAATAAAATCAGGAAAAATGAAAAAGGGTGTAGCCTAGGGAATTGAACCGTGAACCTGGAGTGTGGATAGAGCGCGTGTAACCTGTTGGACAAGACATTCCCGTGCCAACTTTTCCTACAAAAATATATATAGTATACAAAAATTATATTAAATAAGTAAATTTAATTACTTAAATAAAATAATACAAAATAGCCCGTTGTCCAATTTAAACAAGTTAATAGTGTATTTTTACTATCTTGGACCTTCTGAGTGCCAATGGTGAGGTTCGCTTCTCGAGATGAGGTCCCAAAAAATAAAGACCCGTAGAAACACTAAATGACCAAAATACCCCTACTGCTACTCGAACCCAAATGGAATTTTGCAAAAGTCTAAACCGATTTTCTTCGGCATTCCAGGACTCAATGGTAGAGTCTAAGTTAGTGATAGAGATACTTATGATAGCAAGGCATAAAATTTGATGAATAGCATTAATTCTGAGACGTATTTACTGATATATAGGGAACTCGAAAGGAAATGGCAGAATCACGGGATACTGATCTAAGAACGTATTTTTAAAGTAAGTAAATTCCCTTTCTCTTCCATGTGATGTTTCTAAGCCAAGTTATTCTATTTTACTGCCAAATTTGTATTATTGTTTTCCACAATGTGATATTGATCTATCTTGTGGACATTGATTGACTATTATATCGTTATTGTCACGTTAAACCATGCCTTGAAAGGCCTACTATTATATTTCACTGTATACTTGATAGTCCATTCTTATATTCTATGGAATCACATATGATCATGATATGTTTATATACCGAATTTGTGCTCAGTCACAATATCCATCTGATGCTTTCTGATACACTAGAGACCTACGGGTCAAGTCTCTGAATGGACATATGGCGATACATTGGAATTCACTAGGGGGTATGCCGGGCCCCAAAAGACCGAGGGTGTGCCAAGCCTTGACACAGAATAAATGCATCTCTTATTTGATTGTTTTGACTACGATTGTTGAGTTACACTATCTCTTATGATTATCTTGTATTGAGAGACATTTCCTTATTGATTTGATTGTTATCGGTTTATTGTGGCAGTATACTCTTATTGTTATATTATCATTGAGAGTTCCATGTTGATGTTACACCATTACTCTTGATTGTACATTGTGACCCATTATTCATTGGCTGTTATGGCAATTATTCTCATTGGCTATCATAGCATCTCTTTTATTATGATTGGCTATCATATTCTCATTCATGGATCCATATTCTTTTATGATCACCAATACCAATGTCAGAGATCTGTATTTACTTGTTGAGCTTTTGTAGCTCATTCCACCTTACTTGCCACATTTTAGGTAGCAACGTTGCAAGACCACAATAGGAGTCTGAGAGCATAGGAGGACATCTTGAGGAAATGTACCAGTTATGTTTTAGCTCTCTCACGTATTCACCACCCACGGGTACTGGTTACGTTTGGTTTTATTTTGATTATTGTAGAACCATATTATTTAGTGAAAAGACTTTCGCAAATCATTGTATTGAAAAGACTTCCGCTGATTTTATTATTGATAAGACTTCCACTTATTTTTGTTTTTAATTTTTAGTACAATTGCATATTAGTACTATGATACAAGAATGGAAAAGTAGGGAAGGCCTTAGGGTCGGCCCCGCGACACGAGATCCGCATATGGTGGGTTTCGAGTCGTGACACAATGTAAGTAAACCCGAACTCTAACATGTAGTATTCCTAGCCATGTCACAGTTTAGTTTCTTGATTCTGCCAATTTGTAATCCATACATAGCTGACATTGATGATCTTCACAATTTGATGTTTGTCCTACATTGTGGAGTCTTTGAGAATTTGATTGCTAATATCCTTGTGTGATTATTTGTCCATTTGTATACTTGCTTGGATATTGAAAATTTATTATGCCTCTCAGTGTTAAGAATTTGTTATTCCACAAATATGTACATTATCTGTGAAATTTTGACGATTATGATATTATTATGAGTGCGTGAAGTTGTGATCAGTCACAACATCTATCTGATTCACAGATTGCTTGTGAACCTACGGGTTAGTGATTGGGAATGAAACCGAACACCTAGTCCATGGAAGACATGATATATGTAAAGAGCTCTAGTGCTATCCAATAGCCCGATAGTAGGGTGGACCTGGATGAGTGCTTTTCAAAAAAAAAAAAAAAGAACAAAAGTAGGCCAAAAAGTGTTAGCCCAAGGAATTGAACCTAAAAGCTAGTCCACCAAGAGACTTATGCCAAGTCAAAGCCCACTAAGCTATCAGCACACGTGTTATGATAGCCCAAAAGAAAATGATATAAGGTAGAAACTGTGTGGGAAAAGTCTGAAACAATGAGGTGTCAACACCCCATTGCACCACTCTCACAACCAATGAGGGCTTATGTAAACCCTTCATCATTTGTACGCAAGCTTGAAGCTATATGACCAAAACTCAAACCTTGCATGAGAATTGGTGAGTGTCAATTCAAGCCAAACTTGCGACTAGAGAGAGAAAGATGGGGAAGGAAAAAGAAGGAGTAGAAGAAGAAGGAAAGGGAGAAAAGGAGCTTTCATGTAACCTAAAGCAACTCTAGGAAACTCATAATCAAGCCCAAGAGAGAGAAGACCCACTATTTGAAGGTAAAAATACATAAAAACCTAAATTTCTCTCTCTAGAAAAAATTGTTGTAACTTACTATTTAATGGATTTGGAATGCATACATGGTCTTTATTAGTGATATACCATAACTTGGGAGTGAAAATGAGAGCTAATAGGGCTTATAACAGAAAGAATCGTGAGAATTCGCCATTAATGGCAGCTTCAAGGTTTGGGTTTGAACCGACTAGAACTAATCTAGGTTTGTTAGGTTGGGACCTGAACCAGATGCTCCAAGAATCTCAAAACATCAAAGATCATAAAAAATAGGCCAGCAATGGAGGAGATAAACCGAGTTACAGTCACAGCAAAAATTTGACTTCTTGAAATAGAGCAATAAGCTTGATTCTTAGAACGTGGTTTTAAAACCCCTGAGAATATAATCAAATTAGGACAAGGATCGTAGAGTTTCATGAAGGAACGACCATGAATGAGGCCATTATCTAGAACTACCCCAAAGTTTCAACAAAGCTATTTAGCTCACCTCGACCTCCCAAATCAATGAGAAAACCTAAGTTGGGACATTAGAAGATGGTTAAAATCGAAAGCAGAGAAGAAACAGCCTCGAAACCTCATGAAATAGAACTTTAAAATTTACAGAATTAGGGCAACAATGACAGGGATGATGGAGAAAAAGATGAATAGTAAACGGGTTGGGTCAGTCGAGTCGGTTTTAGGTTCAGGTTGGAACCTACCCAAGCACATAAACGGTTAAGTAGAACTACGTCGTTTGGGGCATTAGGATTGTAATTTTAAATGAATTTGGTATGTTTGGCAACACGGATAGAGCCCCTGATTTGATAACCCAATCAAGAATTGGGATAACCTATTCAAGGTTTAACCCTTGTCCGTTGTTCGATAAATCAAAAATAAGAAGAAAAAAAAAAGGAGCCACAGCTCCCCAGGTTCGAATGCCCAACCTCTATACACGTGGAGACTTAAGGGCCATGCATGTGCCACTGTGCCACTGCGGCACTTGTGTAATAAAATAGATAATATATTATTAAATAAAATAATTTAATTAATTTAATTATGATAAAATGTTTAGTTACTCAAATAAAATAAAAATATAGTGTATTCTGACTTTTTCTGACATTCTAGACCCAATGGAGAGGTCTGTTTTGCGAGATAGAATCCCAAAAATTAGGGCACGTAAAATGTAATAATTACCATTTTACCATTAGCAATGCCTGAAGCCAATTAAATACAAAAAAGAGTCTATCTTGACTATTTTGGATGTTCTAGACTCAATGGTGAGGTTCATTTTGCCCAAACAATTTTGAAAAAAAATGGAACAACAAATGAAGTAATACCCATTGTGTCCCAAGCATTAATTTAGATATAAAATGAATTTAGAAAATGGGGCAGGACCTAACTTAAAGTTTTAAGGTGGCTAGACCCACAAATAGAATTTGTTAGGAAAAATTTAGTGACAAAAAATAATAAGTGACCGATAGTAATGTTTCAATTATATTCTAATACGAAGTTATGTGCATTTGACTTATGGATCTAGGAACTAAGGACAAAGGAAAGGAGATTAAGGAAACAGACTGAGAACTTGAGGTGAGCAATCCGGTATCTTGAATCAGTAGATTTCACATCTTGCTTCCAAATGTCTACCTTATGAATTTCTATATCTATTCAAAATACCTAATCTATTTTTGTGAGAAATCTTGTACTCTAAATCAATGAATTTCTATGTCTGCTCAAAACGTCTATTTTGCACTTTAGGAAATATCTGAGGACTACAATCTTTATGATTATATCTTGAAATAACGTTCTTATGTACTAACTTGAAAGATGTTGCATGCTTTGAATCCCAACTAAGTTCTTTAGCAAAAATGTCTGTAAACCATGGCACCCCTTCAATGATAAAAATGATTTGTGTGAACAAATTTTGTCTATATAACCCTGAATTATACTTGCTTTAATCCAATCATGTGACTATATGAGACCTACCCATATGGCCCTATAACTCTTGTAATGAGACCTACCCACATGGCGCTCTGACTCAATATGTAATTCGATTCTTGTGTCTATCCGAGGCCTACCCATGTGGTGCTTCGACTCTGGTGATGAGACTTACCTATATGACGCTCTGACTCAATTCATGTGTCTACACAAGGTTTACCCATGTGGCGCTCCAACTCTTGTGATAAGACTTACCCAAAAGCGCTCTGACTTGTTATAGAATTAATGATTGAGACTTACCTACATGGCGCTCTGACTTTTGATGAGACTTACCCACATAGTGCTCTAACTCAATATGTGATTCTTCGATGTGTGTAATATGTGTCTATCATTTGTCTCATGTTATCCATTATTCATAATCAGATTTCAGAAGTACCCTATCATGTGCACTTGTTATTCGATGTTATGTTATTCATTCCAGCATTAATTATCTAAACCATGTTTTAAGAAATGCATATGCTATTATACATTTTGTGAACAACTCTTCATCATCTGCTTTGTGTTTTGATATTCGAACTGGGTTATCAAAAATGATGTGTTTTAGAAATGCATGTAATATATCTGCTTGAACTTTCGATATGTTTTATGCATGATCCATTTTGAAAACGTGCTATAAGATATTCTTGAGTATGTGTTGTCTGTTTGAGGAAAGTTGGTGCCCATAGTATTTTGTGCAAAACCCTGCCTTTGCAAAACCTGTGACAGGATGCGAGAATTACTCACGAGCTTAATGAAGCTCACATAGATTTATCCAAACATATTTCAAGAAGTGGTAAGTCTACACATAAAAGCTAATAGCGTGAATGCGATGGACCTTTTGCACAAGAATCATGATTGAATGTGATGTGAGATCTTTTTGGTAACATATACGATGTATTTTTGGGCACAACGACAACTTAGATTTTTGGGAATTAATATTATGTACCTTTTGTTGGACACATACATGGATGTGCACATAAATGTTGATGAATTATGTTAATGATGGTGATCGCAATGACTTTACCTTGAGAACCCCTTTATAAATGATTGGTGTTGATCGGTTATCAGATGAGTTGTATATATGTAGCTTCCGTGCTTGATAAAATAAAAGAAAATTTTTTACTGTCTCGTGCAATTCATTAGATTTTGTACGGCTTGTCTGAGTGACAGTGTCGATCACCGACCCCTAATCCACATAGGGTGGGTTCCGAGTCGTGACAGAATAGGTTTGTCAACTTTTTATGACTTTTTATCCACATCTCTACTCTACCAACAATTGGAGGTACAATATTGAATTGATGAAGTTCTATGTAATGTACAATGTGTAATGCAATTAAATTCTTAACAAATTATTCAATCAATTCAATTTGCTTAATTGTTCAATCGCAAAAACAATTCACCTTAGTTGTTCAACCCCAATCAATTATTCAATTGATATAAATGTGTAATGCAATTAAATTCTTAACAAATTATTCAATCAATTCAATTTGCTTAATTGTTCAATCGCAAAAACAATTCACCTTAGTTGTTCAACCCCAATCAATTATTCAATTGATATAATTATTCAATTCTCAAACTAAATCAATTAACTAATCAATTTTCACAATTATCATCTCAATTTCTCAATTTTCAATTTACTCAATCAATTTAGCCACAAATTTAATTCCAATTATCAATTCACTAGTTATGATTATTCAATTAGGCGAAAACATGCTTGAATTAACAATTTCATGAATTGCAAACCAAATTAGGAAAATGAGAAATTCACACCAATTTTGGTGACGAAGAAACCATCACAATCACTTGTGATGGAAAACTCTAGGGCAATCCTTGCCTGATGAAGAAACTTCACTATGAGGAATGAACCAATTATAATATGGCAAGTATGAACCTAGCTCTCTAGCCCTGTTCAATCTCCTGATCTCGATTTCGTCTTGAATCCATAAGCATCCTCCAATCCAATGAAGTTCTTCGGTACAATCGTGAACTCCACACGACCTTAGACACCTCCAATCACTTACTCCTTGGAATCCACAAGAATGAACTCATTTGTTGATGATGATTGTGTTGATCTAGGCTCTCTAAATGACTTGGATCATGTGAGAATGATGCAAATCATAATGCGGAAACGTAGAGATATAGAGAAAGTATATAGAAATGTGTTAGCCCTAAAGATTTTCAACCAAGGGCATCTTAGTAATTTTGATGATCACAAAACATTATCTAATGGATTAATGCTTTATCCAAGTGACAATGCAAATAGGTCATCTAGGTCAAAGAAGATTGTTGACCAAGAAAATGACAAAATTCCATCAAGCTAAAATATTCCACTTAAGAATATGCTCTAAAGCAAAGATTAAAACAAGTGAAATGTTCTCATAATGATTCAAGCAAATTAGACGCACTCAAGCTGGAGGATTCAAGTGAAAACTTTCATTTTATTTATTTTTTATTTTGTGGGACATTAGGATTAAATTAATCATTGGTCGTGAGCTCTTATTATTTAAAATAATCATCTAAAAACTAACCTCAAATGATTTTTCAGAACAAAATGTTGTCATAACTTATGTTTTGAAAGATCAAAAAATTTTGATAAATGTACACTAAGAAAGATAAGTTAGAAGACACTCACTATCTAAACCAATCGACCATTTCAAAGAACTAGTCGACTGATTCTTGAAGCTTATTTGTTACACTAATCAAACCAATCGACTGATCCTAAGAACTAATAAACTAATCCTAAGAACCAGTGGACTAAGTGATGTTTTACAAAACAGCCTAAAGACTCACTGTCCAAATCAGTTGACCTCCAAGGAGATTCAGTCGATTGGTCATTAAACACAAAATTAATGTCCAAACAAAACTGGTTGAATGATTTATAGAACCAGTCGAATGGATGACCAATTGATGAATCGCCTAAGCATATTGTCCAAATCAGTCGACCTAAAGGTAATATCAATTGACCTTTTCTCAAAGGTAAATATAGTGTACAAATATAACTAGTTGACTGATCCTTAAAACTAGTCGACTGATTGTTCTTAACCAAATGAACCTTAAACCCACTTGATAAATTAGTTGACCTAATCAGTCAACTATTCCTCATTGTAGTTGACTAGTTGATGATTCAGTCGACTGATTTTGTCGATCTGGCAATTGCAAATTCAAATCTTGAACAGACAAAAAGGGGAGGAAACGGTTCTTTTTGAAAAGTAACGGACATATACTTTTATGGGCTATAAATAGAGGTTCTTTATGGATTTCTAAGCCATCACTTACAAGCTTACACTTTCACATCTTTGTTGTTAACTTTAGATTTAATATCTTCCAAATCTAGATCTGAAAGTTATAGTTATCTTAAATACTCAGAGCTTACACCTGATCTATCTATAGAAAGTGAGCATCTTATTGCATCAAAACTACTCTAAAAAAGAGTGTTATTTAGTAAACATTTTTATATCATCTTATTATGATGAGAGTTGTGGATAGTTACCCGATAAGGCAAAAGGGTATATTTTGTTGGGATAAGAGGGTTGCGGTCTTCACTTTGTAAAGGTTTGGTCTCCACTTGTAAGGAGGTCACAATAGTGGAAAAACTCAAGCGGGGATGCTTGAGTCGAGAATGTAGGAAATTTTCTAAACCTCGTAATTTTGATGTGCTTACTCTCTCTTTCTGTCTTGTTTATTTATTGTCATTTACAACTTCTATTAGTGAATATCTAAAAAGAAACCAATATTTTCAAATAATCTATTCACCCCCCTTAGGGTAAATATCTGGGTAACAAAATGCTCTCTAATGAATGCTCTTACTTCTCTCTAATGCTCTGCACTCAATTGTTGAATATCTCTATTTGAAATCAAAAATTTGACTATTTATATGCACCTTTGTGGATCTCAAATGCACTCTCCAAAACAAAAAAGTATTTTGTTTAGCACAAGGTTCGTTCGAATGAAGCAATTGCTTATTCGAAAAAGCTTCTTCATTCGAAAAAAGTATCGAATGATCATCAAATGAGAGGTTGCTACTCTTTGTTTGATCGAAATTCAATTGACCAATAATCAAACAATCAAAACAACCTGCCTTTCTTGTTCGTTCAAATAAGCCCTTGGTCGTTCGAACGACCAACAAAAAGTTGGTCTCCTTCTTGTATTGTGAACTCAATTTTCCAAAGTATCAAAACATAGTGTTTTCAAATATGCATTTTGAGATAATTGTTTCACAACACAAGACAACAACACATACAGTGACAAATGATATATACAATATGCAATGCATGCTATGTGTGCATCTGTGAGATCCAAATCACTACAAGAGTCTAAAATACCCAAAATACCCTTCATAAACCAAGGCGACCAGAAAACTTGCACAACAATGAAGCTTGGACCAACTTGGACTAGAATAGAACTTGAGAAACTCTAAACCTAGGACTAGTGTCATGATTACAACCAAAGCACATTTTGTCAAACCAGATTAGTCAATCACAATATCGGACCTCTAGTCCTAACAGGTTGAGAAAAGCTAAGTTATAAGTTGTAGATTCAAAATTGAACCCCTTGAAATCGAACACTAAACTAAGTTTTAGGAATGTCAATCAAAATCCTTTCGAAAATGATGAATAATAGTTTTTGAACCAAGAATTTTGGTTTCTTGATCGTGAAATACGAAGTTACAAGTGGGATATCAAAGTTATGGACCAAGCTTTCCAACTTGATTTGAACCTTGGAATTGATATTAAAATGTAAGTAAGAGTCTCATAAGTGTTTTAGGACCAAATAAAGTTGAAATGGAGGTCTGAAACGCCACAAAATAGAAAGCAAAATTTCTAGGGTTTACTGTTCATAGTAAACCCTAGAATTAGGATGATAACGAACAATGCATCGGGTTTGGGTTGGGCCTTTAATGGGATCGGGCTAACCCACACATAAACGAATCCTAACTTAAGTAGAACGACGTTGTTTTTGGGGCGTTTAAGTAGTGACGTGGCAAACCGGGTTGTACTGATCGATTTCTAATATTTAAGCCATAATTCACTTAATGTACTACCAAACCAGTTAATTTTCAGAGAAGAAATACTGGTTCACTCAAAATGGTCACTAGATCGGTTGGTTAATGGGGGTTTTAGACCGGTTTGATAACAAAGCCATTAAACTAGTGGGTATTGACCAAAATTGGTTAAACTATAAGTTTTGTAAATTGCATTTGGACCTTAAATTATTAAGGGAATCATGATCAAACCCCTGGGCCGATAAGCAATGTAATAAAGGCCAATTAAAAGGTAAGAAGAGTCACTTTAAACATTTTTAGGCATTTCGGACTCAATGGCGGAGTCCAATTAGGCAAATTAAACCCCAAAATATATGAACGAATGACTTGGACTAATTCTAATTAAGTCCTACGAGCTTGATTAAGCTATCAAATGAACTCCAAAAATTATAAGGGTGTTTACTCTAACATTTTTCAACATTCCGGACTCATTGGCAGAGTCCATTTCGTCAAACGAGATACCGAAAATATATATACACAAAAATGGGTAATTCTCAAACTGTAGTTAGTGAGATATGGGTTACCAGATAGACTAGGCAAGAATAGAAAGGGATATACCCAACATTATTGGATGCTTTAGAGCTAATAGTGAGGTCTAATTGAGCATTCGGAATCCAAAGATGGTTTTACATGAAAGTGTAGAATTATAAAAAGGTCACTGAGTATAAAATAAGCCATAGGAAGGCTAATTAAAAAGTGTAGAATTATAAAAATGTCACTGAGTATAAAATAAGCCATAGGAAGGTTAATTAAAACCCAAAAGAGGCTAAGTTAAGTATTTCTAACATTCCAAGCTAAGTTAAGTTAAGTATTTCTAATATTCTAAAAACGAATTATAAAATGATGAATACGTCCCTAAAACTTAATTAAGCTACCCGAAGAGTACAAGAAATAAAGAGGAGTCCATACCAATGTTTCTAGGACCTCTAAGTCTAAAAATGAGCTTTGTTTAAGATAATTGGGTCCTTAAAGTACAGAACAAGAATGGTAAAATTACCATAATACACTTAAGGCTTAATTAAGCAATCAAATTAACTCATAAAGTTAAAGAACCTTCAAAACTAAAAAATAAATTCTGATTGGGCAAATGAAGTGTCAAACAATATAGGACATAAAATGGGTAAAATGACCAAATGGCCCTAAGGGCTCAAATAAGCCACAAGATAAACTTAGAAGCATTAGGAACCACAATTAGAAAATTTAAGAGAATCCTAAACAGTAACACTAAGTTCAAAAAGGAACTAAGCATTAAGTAAAGAGATACTTTAAGCCATGATGAGTGCTAATGAAGTATCATTGTATGTTGACCCATGATTTAGGATCACTAGCAAGGAAATGGATATGAGATGACTGGTAAAACAAGTTTGTAAGGAATGTAACTGTGGACTTTGGACCATAGGTGAGTAACCTTATACCTTGAATTGGTACTGTTTATATTAAAATTCATTTTTGCAAATTGTTTTATTACCTAAATACAAACATGTTTTGATGGTGATATAAGAACTGTGATTTGAACATTAGCATACTTTTTAATTACATCATAAATTTTCTACAAGCTTGGATAGCGAAAAGTTAAAGTTTTGCAATATCTATTTTGAATGCCATCTCACATTACTTCCTGTACATTATTACACCTCACCAGGAGTCTCTTAGTCGAATCATGTTTTACAAGATATACCTACGACTGGGGGTCTCTTAGCTAGTAGGCATATGTAAGCCACGAGATCTAAATTACTTGTGTCCCCATATGACTACGTATGATCTAAATTAATCTATTTTGACTATCTGATCTGTCCTGATCTGACTATACTGTACATTTTGTCATAATGGCATAAATCGTTTTTACATGGTTATCTGAAGATTTGTCTAATATTTTGTTCTATTATATTCCGTTCTATTTGCAAAACTTACTAGCATGTTTTAAAAAATGTTTCTAAAAAGTTCTGTTTAAGTCTATTTGTATTGCTAGTAACTTAAATACTTTACAAATGCTATCCATGTAAATGTTATTCGAGTTTCGAAAACCCACAACGGGGCACCAACATTACTCACGAACTTTCACAAAACTCACATGGATTTATCCATGCACATTTCAGGTAAATTCTAGAGGAAAGAAAAGATTGTAAGATGTAAATGCAGGAATGTAAGGCATAGATGACACTTGTAGAAGAGCAGCCAGAGGTGTCCCAATATCGTGTGAGATGACATGCTTCAAAGTTTGGGTGACAGCTTAGAGCAAGCTAATGTAAGCAAATGGATAACTAACTTGTAAAACTAGTTAGTCGTTATGTTTATGTAATTGGGCTCATAATATTGTTAACTCTAAACATGTACAATGTATAAGTAATGAATTAGTAAATCTCTGTCAAGTGTGCATTGCATTCATGAAGAAAAAAAACCTAAGTATTTTTGCTGCCAATGAAAGGTTAAAAGAATGTGATAAACTTGAAACAAGTAAAAAATGGTCATTAGTTGGTTGCATTTCTCGTAGTTTGCACAAGATAGATGCAAGTGATGTAACTAACTAATCAGGTGGCGGTCCCTATTCCGCATTAGGTAGGATTTGAGATGTGAAAAATGCGTTCCTTTCCAATGTGAGAACCTTCTTCAATCAGAAAAGTTCCATTCCTCATTTTTTGTCATCTTTTTGGTTCACTCTATTGGTTTCTTTATAACTACAAGGAATAAATAAATGTTATATAGAAATCTCAATTTGATATAAAAACTACTTATAGTATTATTTACCAAAAGTGTAAAAAAAAATTATATCAAGTTTTAATTAATTAAATTAATATTTAATAAAATAATTACACTTACTTCCCCTATAATTTCTAACCATTGCATATATTTCTTCTATAGCTCAAAAACCTACACTGTCTCCCTTCTATTTTGAATTTCAGTTGCAAATTCCCTCCTTACCGTCAATTATCATAAATGACAGGATTAAAAGTGCTGATATAAGCATAAATATTTTACTAAATGCCTAAAATAGCCTTAAATGACATTTCTCAAAACTCTCTCTCTCTCTCTCTCTCCCCCCGCATGCAAGCACTTCAAGCTTTGTTACTTCAAGTTTTGTAATAGAGCTTTTATTAACCATTTATTTTTTTTCTTTTTAAAAAATATGAAAAAAATAAATATACACACACATAAATATATATATATATATATATATATATATAACTCATCCGTGAAATGTTTGCCAAATAACCTTGAAATTTGATTATTATTTCCAAAATTATCTAGATAATTAAAATAATAAATCCAAATAATTCAAATTCTCCGAACACCAACACTATTAAAGCCAAATAAATTTAAGAATTTTCATCTTTGGATGAACCCATACCACCAACGATTCTACTTGCTAGCAGTGATAAAAGCATGGCCAAAAAATTTTAAAATGTGATCAATTTTTAATAGTAAAAAATTATATGAAAATATTCATCTGGGGATGAACCATAGCACCAACAATCCTCCTTGCAAGTAGTGATGAAAGCATGGCCACTTTGTCAAAACCTTATGTCGGCAATACTTGTTCCTTGTGCCACCCATCACCACCACTTGGCTCTAGTTTTATCAAAAAATCTAATTAAAAAACCCTAATTGAAACTATTTTTTTTTTTCAATAGAAACTGATGGAGCAGCGGCAAATCCCAAAAAAAAAAAAGGTTCATGGCAACAGCAGAACCACCAAAATAGGAGCAGCTGCAAGGAAAATTGAGAAACTACCAAAAGCTAATTGAGAATTTCTGCACACATCATCAAAAATAGAACAAATAAACAACCAAATAATCATCAAAACCAAAACCCCTACAACATGGTTCAATCACCAAAAAACCTTTGCAAATTTTTCCTAAATTAAAGGTCCCAACGTCATCAATCTATCAATTATCAGAGAGGGGTTAAAAAGGAGAAACCTAGAGAGTGAGAGTCCAAACAATGTGTGACTGTGTGTGTGTACACTGTATGTGTTTGTAATTTATATTGAATGTGTGTGCATGTTTGTGTTTGTGTGTGTTCTCTTTGTATGTGTATCTGGTAGAGAGACAAACAGAGATTAGAGAGAGGGCTACCAATATGAGAGAGTGAGAGATAGCTAGAGAGAGGGGAGAAGAGTTTGTCATCGGCAAGGAAGAGAGACCCACTTTGGGTCTGCGGGTTGATCGTGGGGGCAACGGCGATAGTGCGTTGTTCAGGCAGCGACGGCGAGTTGTGAAGCTGCGACGATGGGCTGTGCAGCGGCCATGGCGGGCTGTGTAGGTGGTGTTGCAGATGGCGCTGCAGTGAGAGTCGGTGAGAAGGGGGCGTGAGCTGTTTGGGGCTTGGTCTGGGACTGAGGGAGTTATGGCCAAAGAGGTGTGCGGTGGAAGGGGATAGAGAAAAATAAATAAAAAAATATATTGTTTGTGTCTTTTATTAAAATAATGTTATTAAAATAGTAAGGTAAATATGTGAATTTGCATATTCCGTTAACACTAATCTGACCAATTTGACAAGGGAGATAATGTAAGTTTTTAAACTATAAGAAAGATATTTGTAATTAATCTATATTTAATTAATATAGAATATTGATTTAAATATTTTTATTTATCAATATAAATTATTGTCAAAGATGTTCTCTTATTAAATATTTAAGATCTTAAGTTCATGCAAATATTACGACGATAATAGTAATAACAAAAAACAAGCATCCACAAAAGATAGAGACACAAAGGGTACAAGGGAAACCCATCCTGGGGAATAAAACCCACACCGAGCTGTAAAAGATATACTAATAAAAGAGAATGCAAGTACAAGTCCACAAAGTTATCACCCCTCAAACAACTAACCTGCACACCCTAGTGGATTACTGCTAGTCTATCTGAAGCTTTTCGTTAGATGCTTCAACTTTGATTAGTCTTCTATACCTTCAGTCTAAGCAACATCAATGATCTATTGATCCACTTACTCCAATAGTGTGCAAGTCCCACGCAGTTAAAGTCCATGCTCTAATCCTTCGATATGCTCCTATTTGTACTATTCTAGCACTAGGTATATAGACTCACAACCACAAGGTTCACAACCTTCCAAAAAAGCTTACCATATTTTAAAAAAAAAAGTAAAGCAAAAGGTTTCTCCATAACCCTCTATACTTCAAGAGATTAGGGTTCTGTCTATGTATATCATAGTTCCTTATTTATAATAAAAAAATAAAAAATAAAAAAAGACTCATGTATGTAACCTAAACCTAGTAGAAAGAGGTTTAAGACATGAAATAAGCAAGTTCACAATCGAGCGACACAAACTTTGGACATGCATTCAAATGCAACAAGTGTTTCCGTTTGAACGATCATTTCGTTAGGACAAAGCCCTAGCTTCGTTCGTATGATCAAGCTACTAGAATTCAATTTTTTTATTTTTCATAGAAATAAATGTGAATTTCACAATAGCTCTCAAATTATTAACAAAATATGTTTTGAAATATCCCAATTAGAAATTTTCTTAAGTAGACTTAGCCTATACTCAAAACTAACTCACATTTAAGGTCAATTTAATCATGGTAAAGTTCAAATCTAAATTTAAACATAATTCAAAGGTTTAGTGGATAATGAAATGTATGATATGTAAGAACACATACCTTAAATTGCACACTTCTTCAGATATTGATAAAGATGTGAGGTTTCTTGAGTCTTTAATTTATGACTAGCAATAAACCACTTGACTCAACCATGGATCAACAATTAAAAGAATTACCAACATAAATTGTCTAATTTTCCTAACAAGCTCTCCTTTTATAACTGAGAGGGTCCCAATGTGATTCCAGATGCTAACAACAACCTAGAGGGAGGGGTGAATAGGTTGTATCACAATTTTACGCATAATATGACTAATTAAAATTTTCATGTAATTTATACAATTCAATTAATAAGAAAATTAACCGTTTACATCTTAATATTATCAGTTTCAGCAAAAACATTCACGCACTGATTAATTGGAACATTGAAAGCTTGTAAAAAGGATTTAAAAAAACAGTACAAACACATATGGTGACGAATAAACCACCACAAATCAACCAATTTGTGATATAAAACTCCAAGGCCCAAGCCAAAATGAAGAGTCCACTAGATATGCACCGATCGAATATAGACTTCTAATGATGCGAACTTTAATTCCTTCTAGCCCGTTCATCTCTCTAATTCGGATCAATCTTGAATCCACAAGGTGCTTCTTCGGGTGGAAACTCTGTTATAACCACATTTTAAAAAGATCACCACGCAGAATCGAATTCTGGGTCTTTTAACCAAAGGTCGCAGATCTAAAAAATGTGCCTCAATTGTTAAAAAGGAAATATTTGACGCATGGCTTATTCGAACGAGGGCCTATTCATTCAAATAAAATGGCCTTCATTTGAACGAACTATCGAACAAGTGCAATGAAAAATGCTACTGGAATTTTCATGGGAACGATCTCTTTAACCTTATCGAACGACCATATAATGAACTCTTATTGGAAAACTCATGGGAACAAGTTTTGAACCTCAATCAAACAACAATATTTTGTTGCTTATTCGAACAAGGGAACATTCATTCGAACGACCAACAAAATGGTCCAGTGGTTTGGAACAAGAAATATTTGAACCCCCAATGAAAGTTTGAAATAATGTTTTGAAATAAGGCTCGATGAAAAATATTTCATATACCAAATACAACACATATGCATGAAAAATATGAAATATGCAATGCATGATGTGTGAGTGTGTGAGATCCAAATCATAACTAAGTCTTTTATACCTCATAAAGAACAAGAAGACCGGAAGATGTGCATGGCAATGAAGCTTGAGTCTTCTTGAGAGATATACGGGGTTCAAGAGAACCTCAGCCTAAGACTAAGTTACAATTACACACAAACTAGTTTTGTCAACACAGGATTAGTCAATTACAACTATAGGCACCAGCACCCAAAAAAAAGGAAAATTATGTAATCCTTTTTGTGGATCTAAAAGGATCCCGGCTGTTTCCTTCCCTAAAGGTGGGGAGGAACGCCTCTTCTGGGAGATATAGAAATTGGGGAGATGCCAGCTCATTTTGTGCAATTAAACAAGCGAACCTGTTACATCTTGAATGATACATATAAAAGAAAATCCAAAGAAATAGAATGAAATTATATTATTTTGATTCTTAAATACATACTAAGAGATCTCTTGACATGGATCAAAAGTAGGATAAACTATTAAAATAAAGCATAAACACCAAAAAAATAAATTCAAGGGCTAAGGTACGGAGTGAGAAGGTGTTAGACACCCACCCCGCCCAATCTAGATGGAGTGGCCTTGTATATTCACTTACAAGGCTATTTTGTCATGAGAAAGTTGAAAAGAGAGATGTGAGTTTGAAAAACATAAATAATAAAGGATCTAACATGAAGAAATAAAATAAAGTAGAAAAGACGAAGAGAATATCTGACTCGGGCCCGAAGGCTTCCATGTATCTGTTTAGAAAACAGAATCAGAGCCACGTAGTTCTCTAGTTTACCCTATTTTATCAAGAATGATAAAAGAGATAAGATCGACCGGATCTAAAGAAAAACTATTCAAGGTTTGAGGGCATACCTTGTTCGATAATTGGAGTCGTGTAGATCTCTAGCTAGGAAAATTTGGATCGAAAGCTTTAGTCGGGCAGATTTCTGGCTTATTTTTCTATTTGGAAAGCATTGCTTTGGCTTGCTTCATGAAGGAAGGCTGTCACTTCGGCAGGGCTTCGGCCTTGGGAAAGGGAGAGTTCTTGTAGAAAGAACTCTAGAATTAAACTTACAGCATGAGGATACGGAAATCGCGTCCCTAAAACTAATGGCCAGGGGCTCTACTTATAGGCAAAATATGGAAATTTGATCCAAGTGTCTAAGATGAAGCCTTAAAATAAAGGTGTAGGATCATGTCTTGAGTGATAATCATCTAATTCAATAAATAGAAAACTAAATAATTATCCTAAGGAATGATTATCCTAACTAGATGAATTAATAAATAATTATGACAATAAACGAACCAATAAAATTGATGTCCACATACAAGAGCCAATGAGATAAAAGAGAAATAGAATTTAATTAGAAAATAAATTCTAAAATGAAAACGTCTAGGTTCGATGTATCTCCATTTAAAGAAATATCAAACAACCAGATTTATGGAAACTCTAAAAGTGAAAAGTCTTAATTAAGCCTAAATAGACTACTATCACTCAAGATTACTAAATTACCTCCAATTTGGTGCAGAATCTTTAGATTGCCACAAGACATGTAAAGAGACCAAATTACCCTCGATTTGTCATTAAAGGGCTAAAATTACCAAAATACCCACATGTCAGTAAAATGATATAGAAATTATGAAAATACCACTCAAGTGACTAGGAAGTCCTACTGAGGGTAGAATTGTACTAAAATTACCAAAATGCCTTTAGTGGGCAAAATGGTGCCAAAATTACCGAAACATCCTTCAATGGGCAGAAGTGTAACACCTCGACCTAATTAATTAATAATTAGTTTATTGATTATTAATTAGAAACAATATGAAGAATAATTAAAAAAATTTATCGAGACTTCCTGATAAATTACGATAGACTAAAACAAGGATTAAATACACAAAGAAGCGGTGTAATATGTTAATCTAATCGTTTGGGACAAAATTTGAAATACCATAATTATGAAATTAACAAGTCTCGGGAACCGCGAGAAAAATAGGTATAATGTGAAACTTAGAATATCGAAGCTAACCTGAATAGGAAACTACTAAAAAAACTATTTCACAAAAAATGTATATAAACCCAATTTAACCAAGCCCACCTCCCAAATGAGTGAATAGGATTTCATGAAACAAACTTAAATATAAAATATACACATATATCTATATAAGTCTATTGCGTATGGGATGTGTATTCAGATTTGCTAGAGAGAATTGTAGTGAGAGAGAGAGAGCGACTGAGAAAGAGAGACCGACAGTGAGAAGGTGTAGCAAGATCTTCTGAAGCTTCTAGGAAGGAACTGCCCAAGGCATTTTGGAAGGATCCAATCTCCATATACATCTGTGTATGGGCAACACAAAAAGGGAGAGCTCCGTTCGTCGCACAATGAACCACCAACCAAATAGGGCTTCTACTTTATGATTCGTCCAGCGGCCACCTTTACTCTCTCAACCTCAGACCGAGGCATCATCGCGAGTTCGCGACATTGACGTCTTTCTCGGTCTTTGAGAAAGAACGCGATGAGCTTGGCATAAAGGTGGAGTCACGGGTTCAACAAACAGAGGCAAACTGTTTGCTTCTTTTGATAAGCTCATAGGCAACGGAGCGCTGCAAAGAAAGAGCAGACATCTCAGTCATTGATGCAGAGGCCGATTCAGGAGAGCAAGTATAAGGAGTGTGTGAGCGCTGTATTTCACCGAAAGCCTGCAACTGCTGAAAAGAAACGGTCCGAATTGTTGGAAGCGGAGAAGTCGAGGGCACGTTCAAGGGCATTGCTTGTACAGAAGATAGCTAATTCTGTCTATAGTCAACGGGAGATTGAGAGGAGAAGATTGAAGGTTTAAATGATCTGTAGATTTGTAATTTACGGAGGCAATAGTCCCACTGTGCCACCTCCTGCTGGGATTTTGGATTGGAGAGCTGCATTGCGGAGGTAGAGAGCTTCTTGAAGAGCACAACCAATATGATGCAAATACAGGTGGAGGTTGTGGATCGGAAGATTTAGAAAAACTAAAATAGAGCAATTGAAAATTAATCGAATCAAATCCCTTTGGCCCAGCAGGTATGTAGATTGGGTAAACCTTAATGCCGCTGGTTCTGTTGGAGGGATGGTAGTTTTATGAGGCAAAAAGGGTGGTGATGTTAGGATAGGGAATTTTATGTGTCTTGCAGATCTCACTTTGTGGAAGATCACTATAGATAGTGTTCTTCAGAGTTTGTGGTCCAGCTGATGATGAATCAGGAACAGTTTGTGGAACTTGAGAGTACTCAGGGCTAAAGTAGCACACCTGTGCAACTGGACTCATCCGATGCTGCAGCAACAGAGGATGACCAAGTCGAATGCTTATGTATAGGTTCAGGTTGCTATTCCGTGTGTCAAGTCTCTGATAATCATGAGGATTTCAAACTGGGTATTGTAAAAATGGAAGGGAAGGGAGTTTATAGCAGGTGTGAAAAAGTGAACAGGTTGAAAGGGGGGGAGAGGCATGTATTGTATGTGATGCCAGGCACTGTAGAAATTGTGTGCTTAAACCCATGGGGTCAATGCCAGAAGGTCAGAAATGTGTGAGCTACATCGGCCAATCAATAGACAAGTCAAAGAAGTCGAGTCTAGGGAGAATATTTTCCTGGTGCATCAATAAAGCTTTTATGGGAGGATTTTTCAGATGTGTATACATGGGCTGATTTATCAGGAGAAATGATGATTAGAGTTTGTTTATTTTCCGATGGAGACATGGTCTACATTCTAAAGGGAGTCCTTGTGGACAATTGGACCATCAACTAGATTTAAAGGAAGGAACTGGACTGCCCGTTTCATCACAGTTTGAAATAGTTCTAGTGGAATATGTGCAAAATGTTCATGTTGCTGCTGCAGCTGTAGTTGTTGCATCTTCAATGGTAGTTGCTACTGTTAATTCAAGCACTGATTCGAACCTTGAACTGTAACAGCTGCAGCCACGGCTACAGTTGCTGCTGTGGTTGCAACAACTGCAGCTGTCAACAAGCACTATGAGCAGTTGGAGACTAGAGCTCATTCACTAAGTGGTGCTGCCATGTGCTTCAACCCAATGGATTGTTCTGATAACATTATGCTGTGACTCATATGATACTCATCAAAATTCTCTATTGCAATGAAAATCTGAAACTCTTAATATGAAGGAATTTCTGGTTGCTCAATTTCCAAAGGCAGCCTTATGGAAAAAGGAATGGGGGGTCTCGGATTGAAGTCATGGTAGGTATCCCCAATGACATGCTATACACTCTAGCCAACAGTGTTAATGCGGCTGAGCAATGGGTGCAGTAGAATGTCTCTCCTCATGTCACCTCCAATGGTGTCAACATTAGGTGATTACTTCATCTCCATCTCTGCTCCTATATTAATCCAATATTTGTCAAATGTTCCAAATTACATCTAGGATACTTAATTTCAACTTGCCCTGATCCTTGACAAATGGGAACATCTCTTATGGTTTTGTGGTTGTTAGTTATCAAGTCAATAATGATAAATTTAGTTTTGCGCTTAAGCTATGGCAAAATTGTAAAGCTTTGCATAAGGTCAATTTATATATGAGATATATGAAATATTTTGAGGCTCACGATAAGGTCCGGGGCAAGAATGATAAAATTACCATTTTGCCCCTAAGTTGAAATAAGTTATTAATTGATGACAAATGAAGTCCAGATGACTTAAAATATGAGTCTGAAAGCTACTAAGCTTACGTAAGGAATTTAGTAGCCTCAGTTGAAACCCAATGAGTGGATAATAGGACAATGGACTTAATTAGGCCATCTGATAGACTCCTAAGATGATGAATACAACCTAAATGGATGAATTCTGATCTATCTGTGATTAATGATGATTATTTAGGATATGCAAGGTTGTGCCTGACGTATCTAGAGATTATCAGTTTATCCATGAATGACGATAAGCGAACAGTTGTAAGTAACTCCTATCTTTTAATATGGGTTATTCCCAACCAGTTACATTTATTTTCATATGCTGCCTAGATTTGTACTCAATTACTACCTATTGAACTTGATTTCTTTCTTGTGAAGCCAATTGACTTGTGACTATTGGTTAGGCCTGTACCTTGGATTTGAATTGCTTGCTTACATCATTGTGAACTTGATTGATGATACTTGAGCATCGTTATGCCTTCATGTATGCCATGTTATGATCTTGTGATGTATCATTTTGATGGAAATCTTATACACATGATTATATATCCCATGTGATATTTTGTTGATCATGACATTTTGTATGTGCTCGGAGTTGTGCTCAGTCACAACGGTCCATCTACTCACAGATGGTATTTAGGACCTTTGGGTTCATTTGTGTCCTTTGGGACTTGTGAGGAAAGAGCTCTTACGCTTTTCAGTTAGCCCAAGAGAGGGGCGAAGCTGAATGTGCATTTTGGGGGTATGCCGGGCCCTGTTTGTTTACGCATTTGTTTTGTTAAAACTCAATATCTAATATTCCTAGTATTCATTAGATGATCATGTTCTATGTTTGTGAATGATCATATTATTGCAAGCATGATGTACTTTTGATTGGCTATCGTATTTGTTGTGGCAGCTAAACTTCATGATAGGCTAGATCTCAGTTGTTTGATTCATTATTACCATTTGCTTGTATCATATTTGGGATAAGCCTTTTAGACCCTCGGGTCATTGTTGTACATCTTGGTGACTGGCTATTGGCTATCTGTTATCTCATTTCTTCTATATTATTGTGGACTAACCCTGACCCATGTCAAAGCTGGGAATTTACTTACTAAGCTAAGTTAGCTCACTCCTTACTTATGATTATTTTCAGGTGGCCCGTGACGGAGAATATGCAGTGAGATAACTAGTGGAACTAATGAAGCACAAATGATTTACACTGACGATATGAACTTTAATTCAAGTTGACTACGTACTATATAAGGTTAAGTTTACAGTTTTCTATTATAATATTATATCATTAGTAACGAGGTTAGCCTAGTATTAATGTAACTCCCACTTTAAGTAATTCATTGATATAGAATGGTTGCATTGGAGCATGTATATTGATACTTTAGAAATTTTTGGTGACAGATTTTAGACGTGCTTTGATGTGTTTGGATGAGTTACATTTTCAATTTGAAAAGGTTTTAATTTTCACTGCTTTGACCCTACATTTAGAATGTAATTCATTGTAAAGTTCAAAAGTTTCCTTTGGTTGGTCGCATTGATAGTGGAGAAAACCGGCAAAGTGGCCAACTGGCATCACATCCTCGGGAGCTGCATAGGGTGGGTTTCGGGTCGTGACAAGAAGAGTCATAACAAGAGTGAGACTCTATCAGGAAGAGTCCTAGTCTAGGTGTCGAAATTATCGAAACATCATTCGATGGGCAGAAGAGTCCTAACAGCAGTGGGATTCTATCGGGAAGAGTCCTACTTGGATTGGAACTTTATCAATAGAGTTTTAACGGGAGTGAAATTCTATCTAGAAGAGTCCTATTTGGATTGGCACTTTATTAGAAGGGTCCTACTTGGACGAGGACTCTGTCAAGAGAGTCTTAACGGGAGTAGAACTCTATCAGGAAGAGTCCTACTTAGATTGTGAGACTGTCAAAAGGGTCCTACCAAGAGTGAGACTCTATCAGGAAATGTCCTACTTGGACTAGGACTTTAGTAGGAGAGTCCTAACGGGAATGGACTGTGTCAAGAGAAGTCCTAATGGAACTGAGACTCTAGCAGGAGGAGTCCTAATAGAAATAAGACTCTATGGGAAAGAGTCATACTTTGAAGTAGGTTTCTTGGCATAATTACCAAATTGCTACTATTTAATCAAGGGTCACAAAATGAGGTGTCTATAGAAAGTCCCTCATTGTTGGAACTTGCAAGCAAGTGAACGCCAACACAAGAAAAAAGAGACATCCATTTTGACCTTGATTGTGATTTCTTTGTTTGACATGGTTGGACTCATTCCTGTATGAGATTCCTACGTATCGCCCTCGAGCAAATTAGACCGTTCGTAATCCGTGACTAGTAAAAATGAGTGTCGTCCTTACTAGATTGCTCTATAGAGATTCATCTCGATACAGTTGTTGTGAGGTTATGCCCTCAAAAATGACTCCTCAGAGCCTTACTAGGTAAGAAATGCAACCTTAACAAGTCTTTCATGAGGTTGTGTTCTCATGAAATGGTCTTACGTCCTCAGACGTTCACCTAAAAGGGAATTTCATCCTAGTAGGTTGATAAGGGAGAATACGATAGATGGCTTAACTGAAAGGAACGCTATCCCAACAGGATGATAAAATGTGTTATGATAGACGGCTCACTCGAAAGGAACGCTATCCTAACAGGATGATAAAATGTGATGCGTGGACAGCTTACTTGAAAAGAATGCTATCCTGGCAGGATAATGATGTGATAGACGGTTAACCTAAAAGGAACGTTATCCTAACAAAATGATAAAATGTCCTTAATGAATAGATTCTCAAAATGGATTACATTCTGAGAGGATTTTGCCGAGATGGATTACGTCCTTAGATGGTTTTTTTTTTTTTTTGTGGAGAATAAAGACTCTACGGGGAATGCCATAATTTATTTTGCTAGAAAAATGAATTTCTCTAAGAAAATAATGATGGTTCAAACTTCAATGGGGAATCAACCGAGTTGACTCAATGATCTTGATTTGTTTGAGAAATGAATAGTTGTGTCTCGCTCGAAAAACGTAGCTTAGATCTTCAGGGACAACTAAAGAAAATGCTATGCACACGATCTTTTGAAAGAAATTGTGAGTTACTTGATAATGATTTTGGATTAGTGGGCCTATGCCACTAAATGACAAGTTAATCAACATTGACCGGATTTGGAAAATTATTGATTTGCCCTTAGATGTTCAGTGTTGAATTACGGCATATTGTTAGACACATTTTGATATAAAGGCTTGATTTTGACAAAAAAAGAGAGGTTAAAACGAGACAAAATGGGCCAAGATTCGTGTAAAATGGGCCAAAGCCCAAACTTGGTCTGCCTAGTCCTTGTACGCCAATCGGCACATAGAAATGGGGGTTTCCACCCTCTGTGTGCCAATCGGCTACCCTGTGAGTGCCGATCGGCACTCAAGTGCCTAGGCAGCATGCTTTAAAATGTGTTACAACTTTTGATTTTTCATTACATTCTTGACTTCTCTCGTACCCCTCTTGTGACCATTTTTTGCAAAGTTGTGAAGGAGGTTAGATTGAAGTATTTGGAACTTTTTTTAACCTTTCGAATGACCAAACAACTTGATTTCCAACCACAAATCCGAAAATCTCAAGAGAAAATGTCAAGTAAAGGCCATGGTGACTCGGACCCAACGTTTAATATTGATCGGGATTTGGGGATGCCTAGATCAATGCACAGCACAATCTTCTGATATAAACTATCCCTTGGCTTTTGAAACAACACGAGCTTTCTCCAAGAAGCACCGCACCATTTGTCGCAACAGTATCGCAATGGCCAAATATGGATTTTTTTGAGTTTTCTTCTAATTGTTTTGAGATTTTTGATGCATTTGGTTTTTTTTTTTTTCATGCTTTGAAATTGTTTTGAATGAAATTTTGGTTGCATGCATGCATGGGAATTTTACCCACGTGCTTTTTGGAAGGTGCGTACCATGCACCTGTGAAAATGCCTAAATAGGCAATTTTTTCTTTGTCTTGGCTTTTTGCATTTGGTTCATATTTGTTTGGCATTCTTATGGTATTTGAAAAGCTTTTCTAACATATTGGTTTTAATTCCTTTGCAGTCAGACTTGGAAATTCGAGCTCGGGGCTCGGCGACGGACATAATAGAGTGGTGGGCTAATTTGCCCCTCCAATGCCAAGGGCAGGTGAGAGCGGCTGGTTTTAGGCCATTCTTAGACCGGATAGTCCATGTTGACTATGACCGAAAGATTCTCTATGCCCTAGGGGAGAGATGGTGGGACACCACTAACACTTTCTACCTCCGGTTCGGAGAGGTAACATTGACTCCTCTTGACTTCTCAATGATCATGGGCCTTTGGGTCGGCAGTGATTGAGTGTCATGGGATAGTGAAATGCATAGCTGGGGTGATGTGATTTTTTGGCTTCTAGGGTGGCGGCCCATGTTGGCCTCCGATAGTGCAGTACAGGTTAGACATATCTTGGAAAACTTCCACTTCCGAGAGTACCGTAACACTTTTAAGAAGGACAAGTTGACTAGAGCCTTCATGCTATTTGTCTTTGGTCAAACCCTCCTGATTAACGCTAGTGACACCATCCACCTTTGGTGCCTCTCTACTTTGGAGGATGTGGAGAATTTCGAGCGCTTCAACTAAGGAGTCACCACGATAGCTATTTTGTATCGTTAGATATGTGTGTTATCCTGGGTGATCACCAAGGGACTTGGTGGTTTCAACATTGTTTGGGAGGTATGAATTTCTAAATTCCCTCATTTTTTATTTTGAGAAATGTTATGTTGATTGACTTTCCTACTTAGACAAATCTGAGACTATAAGGTCCTTCATTTATTGCTTACCCGTTGGTAGATGTAGAAGAAAACATGTTTCCCCGCATGCGGTGATGGTGTAAGGCGAATAGGCAGACTCAACGGGGGGTGAACATGGTGCACTTAGGGTGTGCCAATCGGTGGCGAGCTCTGTCCCGAGCAGTTTCGTGGCCTATTGCATGTTTTTGCGTGTTTTTTAAAAATTAGTGTCCTAAATCAACTTGGAAATGAACTTGCGAGTATTTTAGGATATATTGCAAACCCTAAACCTCCCAACTCATTATATTCAACATCTTGTCAGCTCATCATTGTGTTTTCTGCCTCACTGCACTATTGGCTTTTGAAATCATAGATGTGGCTATTTTTTATGATCATATCCATATATGGTTGTATTGCCTCTTAGGCTCGGAGAATATTAACTTAGGGGCATTAAGACTGAAAGCTATTTTCTCTTTTACCTAAAATACTGTAGACTGGCATCTTTTACGGGCTTGTGCTCACTTTTGGGATCTTGTTGATCACTGCTTGCGCTTTCATCTAGAAGAAATATATCCCACATTTGAAGAGTTATGTGCTCTTTTGATGTCACGATTCAAGGTAAACCGATCGTCCCTTTTGTACAGTGTGGTTATTCTTCTTCTCTATCTTCTTTACTTAACTTGGATCTAAGAAGGCAAAGGAATTGGTTCAAGGTGAATATTTTTCCCTACTTTCCATACTGGAAATTTTCATGAATCAAGAGGCTAGCTGCACCAAGCTGTGTGAATTTTCTTGGTTCATTATCCCGAGGTTCTTGATTGTCCAAGAGCCTGATCAAGCTGATGTTCGTCTAATTGACGTCATGACCGAACTGAAAAAAGGCAACAATATGATGGGTATCGTTCTTGTCGAGACTTTGAATGGCTTGGACTTGGTTCATAATGGCTCAAATGTCTTCAGAGGTAGCCCTTTGCTGCTGATGATGTGGTTATGTGATAAGTTGGTGATCTTGGCACCTTCAATTTCCATCCCTTATATGTCACGACATTATTGTTCAAGGGCCATATTAGTGACCAAAGATAATGAGAGAGATTAGTGAGTTCCTTACTTAACTTTCACTTTATGATATTGATTAGTCCATTATTCACTGGCAAAGTAGGGCCCCTCGCTTGCTGCCCTCCTGGTTATTCTTGTGTTATTTTGGCAGGCTTGAGAAAGACCTCTTTTTATTATCCCATCCGGATACTACGTCAATTTTGATGTATGCAGGTTGCTCCAAAGACTTGGAGTCCCTACTTCATTGCAGAAATATTGATTCCGTCTATAACCACAAAGATATCCAATTGTTGGGAATGTGCTCATGTTTCAGACTTGGATAATACAGATTATTCTAAAAAAATCTTATGACGGAAGAACATTTATGGTGGCTCTGGGACATAATCAGTGAAAATGAAAAACTTAGGGATTCTGTCTTTTTTTAAGAGACAATAATAGACACTAATGTGGACATAACTTCAAAGTTGGAAATGGTCAAAGAAGTTTACAAAGACTTTGAATGAGAAGGAATAGGAAAGTTAGATTAGGAAGTAGTTAGCCAACCATGAGGTGTGACGAAAACAGAGACAACAACCCCTTTAAGCTTGAAAAGGAAACGAGGAAGACCTAAGAAGGTACCAAGATTTAAGTGTAACAATGATGAGTTGGACTTTGGACATTTTTCTCTGCATATAGACTCGGCAAGGAATTACCGGGGTTTTATTGAGAAAGAGACAGATCGTACCTTTGAGCTAAATAGCAGGTTAGTGGAGAAGAAAGTTTGAGGCAAATAAGGGATCTGGGTATCCTATAGCAATGAAGATTTAGAATTTTTTCTTTTTTCTCTTTTTTTCTTTCTTTGTTTTTTTTAGAGGAAGTTAATTTCATGTTAGACTTAGACCAAGTTGATAGGGCTTTTACCTGCTATTGAATAAAAGATGATCTTTAACTTTTGGGTTTGAAAGAATGAAACTTTTATTGCAATTTTTTAGACCGCACCGACTAGTAACTTCATAAGCTACTTATGTACCCTCGTATTTCATGTGTACCAAAAATATGTAATGGGGGTTCAGGTCTTCGTAGTTTAGTACAATGGACAATTAGCCGCTGAACAAAATATTTCTTGAGCTGGTCAAGGTTAGTAGGTGATGAAACTCATCTCCATCCATATTGGTGAGCCACATTACTCCTCTAGTGGCTATAGATTTGATAATGAATGTGCCACTCCAGTTGGGCTTGAATTTCCCTCTCGGGTCAAGTACCAGTACTCGGTTTTCCTTTAAAACCAAATCTCCTATTTTCAGGCCTCTCTTTTTCACCTTCTTGTTAAAGGATCGGGCTACCCTTCTGTGATACCTATGTGTCTGATATAAAGCTTTGAGCTATCTTTCATCTAGGATGGTTAACTCATCGTATTTATTTTGTAACCAATTAGTTTCAATAACTTGATTCTCGAGAAGTACCCTAAGTGAGGGTATTTCTAGCTCGATAGGTAACACTGTCTACATCCCGTATGTTAGGGAGTATGGGGTTTATCGGGTAGGCATTTTGATAGATGTGCAATACCCTCATAAAGCAAATGGGAGTTTCTCATGCCAGTTCCTGCTGGTTTCTATTTTTCTTCTTAATATGTTCTTTAGAGTTTTTTTCACGGCCTCTACCGTCCCGTTTGTTTGAGGTCGGTAACGTAAGGAATGATGGGTGATTCTGAACTTTTCGACCAAATCAGTGACTTCCCCTTTGAGTACAAGCCATTGTCTGTAATTAGTTCATCGGCTACTCTATATCGGCAAATGATGTTAGCCCCAATAAATTGAGCCACTTTCCTTGCATTGAGGATAACATGGAAGCAACCTCTACTCATTTAGTGAAGTAATCAGTGGTTACCAAAATGAATTCATGGTCGTTGGAGGCTTGAAGTGTGATTTTGCCAATAATATATATTTCCCAAGTTGCAAAGGGCCAAGGAATTGTCAAGTTGTACAACTCCCTAGGAGGGAGGCATTGAAGATTGGTATGTATTTGACATTTGTGGCACTTCCAGGTGAAAGTAGAACAATCTTCATCTATGGTATTCCAATAGTAACCTTATCGGACTATGTTTTTGGCCAACATATGTCAATTCATATGAGGTCTACAGACTCTTTCGTGGATTTCTGTCATGACATGTTCGGCTTCATGCTTATGCAAGCACAATATGTGTATTCCATTAAAAGATCTTTTGTAGAGTTTTCCACCACAAATGATGAATTGGGTGGCCCACCATCTCAAGGCTGCTTTGTCCTCCTTGGTATATCCTCAAGAACTACATCTTTGAACTTGGTAATTACCATCTCTAAGTATTGGTGGTAGGGTAAGGGCTTCTCCTATTTGATTTTTCATTTCTTTTGGATTTGGCCAATAACAAGGGCTGAATCCCCGTATACATCTAAGAATTTGACTTTCAGCTCTAAAGCCACTTGTAGGACCACTATACAGGTTTCATATTCTATGGTATTATTGGTAGAGGGGTACTGCAACTTCATAGCTAAAGGCGTGTGTCACCCATCTAGGGCTACTAGAAACATGCCAATTCCATATCCCTTCTTGTTGGCGGCGTTGTCAAAGAAAAAACACCACATATCCTCGTGAACTCGTATGATTTCTTCATCTGGGAATTCAACTTCCTTAACAACCTCACCCTTAATTAGGCAGTCCACTAGGTAATCGGCTATGGCCTTTCCCTTGATGGATTTCTAAGTTATGAGCAATATGTCAAATTCAAAAAGCAATAGTAGCCATCAAGCAGTACGGCTTGATAGAGCCGATTTTTCAAAGAGATACTTCACAATGTCCATACGAGAAACTAAGTGTATTGTATAGGCCATCATGTAATGACGAAGCTTTTAGGTAACCCATACAAGAGCAATGCACGTCTTTTCAAGGGACTATAGTTTTGCTTATAGGAGATCAATTTTTGACTGACATAGTAAACGATCTTCTCCTTTCATTCTTGTGTTTGATTTTGAGCCAATATAGCTTCAACAGCTATATCAGTTACCGTGAGGTCCGGTAATAAAGGAAATTTAAGTTGTAGGGGAACCAGCAGTAGCGGGTTAGTCAGATATTCTTTGATCTTTTCGAAAGCCTCTTGGCATGAGGGGTTCCATTTTTTAGGAGAATCTTTCTTTAGAAGTTTGAAAATGGATTCACGGATAGTGGTCACCTACATTATAAATCCGCTGATGTACTAAAGTCTCTCTAGGAAGCCCCTAACTTGCTTTTTTGTTTTGGGCGGAGGCATTTCCATGATGGCTTTAATTTTTGCAAGATTCATCTTTATTCCTCTTTGACTTATCATGAAGCCTATAAGTCTTCCTGATGTGAGCCCAAATACACATTTTTGGGCGTTTAGTCTCATTTTGTATTTATTAATTCTCTCGAAGAACTTTATTTGGCAGTCAGAATGACCTTCTCTACCTTTCGATTTTATGATCATGTCATCGACACATACTTCGACCTCTTTATGAATAAGGTCATGTAAGATGGTAATGGTTGCCCTCTGATATGTAGCCCCTGCATTGTTTAGGTCGAAAGGCATGACTGTGTTGCAATATGTGCCCCACTATGTTGTGAAGGTAGTTTTTTACACGTGATTGGCGTGCATCTTGATTTAATTATACCCCATAAAGCCATATACAAAGGACATCATGGCATGTTAAGTTGTGTTGTCTACAAAAAGGTCTATGTTTCGCAAAGAAAAGTCATCTTTTGGACAAGCTTTGTTGAGGTCCTTATAATCAACGCACGTGTAGACTCGCCCATCCTTTTTGGGGATGGGGACAATATTGGCTAACCATTACGGATATTCAACCATGGCCAAAACCCTACAGCTAACTATTTCTCGGCTTCTTCTTTGATTTTGAGGGACCAATTTTGCCTAACTTTCCTCAATTTCTGTTTGATTGGTTTGGCATTTGGGTAAGTCAGGATTTTGTGTTGGACTATGTCTATGTCCAACTCGAGCATGTCCTTGTAGGACCATGTGAAGACATATCAGAATTCTCTTAATAGTTTAAACATGATTTCTTGTTCACTTTGGCTAAAGGTTGTGTCGATCTTGACTTTTCTATTCTCACCTTCTAACCCTAGGTTAATAGTCACCATTTGTTTTATGACAAGTTGAGCCCTATCTTGAGATTTGGTAACTGTTTTGGCCAAGTCTATTAGAAACTTTGTAAACTCTATGTTAAGATTATTGTATTCTTCAAATTCATCATCATGTTCATTATTTGTAATTAAAGGATACTCAGAAAAAGAATTTATTTCATCAAAAAAAGGAAAAATAAAATCAATGAGTTCGTTAAGATTAATGAAATCTAAAGAAAGAGAGTCATCGAACTTGGAGTCAAAAGCATTATCAGAAGTTGTATCAGTCAAATCTAAGTAACCGAATTCCTACTCAAGTTGTTCATCTGAAGCTGGCACCTCTTTACTAGGAGCTAATTGTTGATTGGAGCTTGGATGGGCATAATGTCTTTGACTAGATCTTCTCCCATGTTGCTTATAGAGATAATGTCAACCATATCATCAGTAAGCTCCATCTTGGCGAAGCATTCTGTCAATTCTCCGAGCTCTTCAATCCAGTCCTTCTGATGTTGTTTAATTGGTACCACCACCTCCTTGTGAAAACCAAGGGTGCAATCACCGAGTATTTCCCAACCGGGAACTCTAGTCTTAGCCTTAACATTGTACCATGGCTCAGGGAATCCATAGTATGGATAGTCCTTTCTTTGCTTGACAAAGCTCATGTTCAAGGTGAGACTTTATTTCTATAAGTTTAGGGGGCAGCCCCTATTCTCTAGCAATTTACTTAGCTCGTGCGGCCAAGGACTTGTCACAGAAATCTTCCTCGGTAGGTGAGTATCTGAGCCCAAATGTGTATTTCCTTTGTAGTGGGCAGGGTGGTGTAGGTAGACCTTATAAATTGAATCCAAGGCCCTTTCCCTACACATATCCCATGTGGACTATCATGTTTATCACAACTTGTTTGTATAAGCCTTTGTCAAATACTTTTTCTATCTCAAGGCTCCCTATACGGTCGAAGCTTGACAAGGTAAATCATTGGTATTGTTGGATCCCTAGTAAAGGGAGAGCATCACTAGTGGGATCAACGTCCTCATGTATGGTAACAACCCATATTTGACAAGTGAATTTAAGCTTCTGATATAAAGAGGATGCCATGGCTTTCATTTCATGTAACCATGGCCTTCCAAGTAGCAAATTAAAGGATGTCTAGTACTTGAAAATATGCGGTGCTTTCAACCGGACTAAGATTCATGGTAAGTGTCATAACCCCTACAACTTTCCTTCGAGTATTGTCATATGCCCTAACTACTTGGGTTGATGGAATGAGAACGGCTACCTCTAAGCCAAGGCATTTTGTCGTCCTGAGAGGACAAACGTTGAGAGTCAAGCCATTGTCAGTGAGCACCATAAGTATCCATTTTTCGAGGGCATCCATAGTAATATGCAAAGCCTTGGTGTGGTTAGTCCCTCCTTTTGGTAAGTCGTGATCAGTAAAAGTGACAATATTGTTGAATTGGACACCTCCAATGATTTGCATGCATTGTTCGGGGGTAGTGGTGGTCGAAACTTGTGCTTCATTGAGGTGCCTCAAAATAGCTTATCTATGTGGAAATGATGATGTCAATAACCCCCATATTGAGATGTTGGCTTGTGTTTTCTTGAGTTGTTTGAGGAGCTTATCTTTGATAGGAACTTGAGGTGGGACTTCTATTGACTCTTTGGGTTTTAAGAACTCTATGAGTAGGTCATCTACTTGTAGACGAATAGGCTTGAATGGTCTCTCTCCTAATGTGACATGTACTGCATTGGTTGAGCCAAACTGACTTTTCTTTCTAATGAGTTTGTCTTAAATGATCATGCTACACTTGGAGACATGTGGAATCATTGATGAAGCCACTTGGATCTGAATCTTCGAGACTTAACATGTTGATAATAAGTCACGCATTATGGGCCGGCAACAAGTTGGGGGTGACATTAGGCTTTGCTAGTGGAGCCCCGATTGTTCCTCTATCAATTTGATCTTAAATTGTGTGCTTCAGAGCTCGACATTGATTTGTGTTCTGTCCATAGCCATAATGATAAGTTAGGTAAAGGGTTCGAAGCCAGTCATGGTTCTAAGGGTTGAAAAAGCCCCTTCTTTCGGAGGTTATTGTATATCTCACCCATTGGTGCTAGTAAATCTGAGAATTGCCTTTAAGGGCATTTCTGTGGGACACCTTGTGATGTTGGCCATGAAAATGACCTTGATGTGTTGACAGTAGTGATCATGTGGGTCAGGCCACTTGGCTTTGAGATTAAGAAGATTTTGCGAGGTTTTGGGTCACTTACTTTGAGAGTGTCATTATTAACTGCAATTTTTATTTGTGTTCCGGCCCCTACCAATGCTTTGAACGTCTCAAAGTATTGGGCGAAGAGAGTTTCATGATAAACCAGAAGTAAATTCTTCTTTACCATCTGAGCATGTTCGGCCTCATTCGGCCAGTTAATCATTTGAGCTACCTTAGTCCGCCACGTAGTGATGAATGTGGACAAACTTTCTTTTGGCTCTTACTTGGTGGTCTCCAAGTCTCGAAAAGTGATATTAAGTTCATTGTTGTACTTGTACTGCTTGACAAGGGCGTTGCATAGTTCCTCTCAATCTTTGGAAAGTGCATCCTCTAGGTTTAGGTGTCATCGCAGAGCGGCTCCGACTAGGGTTTGATGAAACATCTGGACCAAGACATCGGTGTTGACGTCACATAGTGACTCTTAAGTAATTTAGAGCTCTTAGCTTACTATGCCTTCCGAATTCTTGACTCTCAGCGAAGTCTCGCTATATAAATGTCCTGCTAATGGTCTACTGACTCTTATCCCCCATTAGGGTTTGTAAGGAAAGTAAAACTTCATATAAAAACATGTTTGCAAAACATTCTTTAAGCTATCCAAATCGTATAAAAACATTTAAAGAAATGCTTATAAAAACATGTAGTTAAAACATTTAGCATAGTAGTTTGAAAAATGTCAAAAACTATGGATAATTGTATTTAATGCAAATAATCTCCATTTCAAGGTTCAGGGTTTCTCACTTATGATCCAAAGTCCATAATTACTTACTTACTTGACTTGTTTTTACAGTCATCTTGTCTCTTTTTCTCTTCTAGTGATCCTAAATCAAGGATCAAAACATATTGATACTAGATCAATACATATCATAGCTTAAATCTTATTACTTAGTGTTCTTAGTCTCTTCCGAGCTTAATCTTATTACTTAGGGTTCCCTTAAGTTCTCTGATTAGGGTTCGTAATGCTTCTTAGTTCATTTCATAATTCACATTAGCCCTTAGAGGCATTTTTATCATTTTGCCCTTTAATGTTTTATACTGTTCGATACTTCATTTACCTTAACAGACTTCATCTTTGAGTTTAGAGGGTCTTTTAATCATAAGGTAGGTCCCTCTTTTACTTTCTAAGTTCATTTGATTGCTTAATTAAGCTTTAAGGTAATCTGGTAATTTTACTGTTCTTATGTTGTGTCTTAGGTACCCAATTATCTTAAATAAGGCTCATTTTCGGACTCAGAGACTCCTATAAACATTGGTATAGGTTCCTCTTTACTTTCTAAACTCTTTAGGTAGCTTCATTAAGTCTTAGAAATGTGTTCGTCAATTTGTTTCGGTGTTCTATTTTTCCCAAACGAACATCACCATTAGGTCTGGAATTTCAAAGATACTATATTTAGGCTTTTTCGAACCTTAATTAGCCTTCATGCATCTTACTTTAGGTCTAGGGCATTTTCATAATTTTGCACTTTCATGCGAGACTATTTTTTGGGTACCCAGATGCTCAATTTGACCTTATTATCAGGTCCAAAGTGTCCAATAATGTTGGGTATGCCCCTTTCTAATTTTTCTTAGTCAGTCAAGTAGCCTCTATATCGTTAAGAGCAGTCTAGGAATTACATATTTCTATGTACATGTATTTTTGGTACCTCATTTGACGAAACAAATCCCACTATTGAGTCTGAAATGTCAACAAACTTCAGTGTAGGTACCCTTATAGTCATTAGGGTTCATTTGATTGCTTAATTAATATGATATGACCCATTTGGAATTAGTCTAGTTTGTCCATTCATATATTTCACGGTCTAATTTCCCAAATCGGGTACTGCCATTGAGTTTAAAGTGCCCAAAAACGCTGGGTTAAACTCTTCTTGCATTTTAATTGGTTTTTATTTGACCAATTCTAGGTTAGGGGTAAAATAATAATTTTACCTATTTATTTAAAGGTTTTAAAATAATTACTAAATTATTTTATTGGGTCTGAGTATGATTTCCTTAAAAATTCAAGGTCAAAGAATAATTTGAGAGAGTCTTGGTTTAGGGTTTTAGGGTTTAGGTGTCTGCTAGTCGACCGGTCCATAGCTTTTATAGGTGAACCGGTCCATAAACCTTAAGAGTCGACCGATTCGTGCCGGTCCAGAACGTCAGCACTACGTTAATCTTGCATCAGCAAAATGACGTCGTCTTACTTATTTCATTAAATCCTTCTATGTCAAAATAATGTGGTTTTGGTTCTAACTCAACGCTCCAATATGACATCATCTCTCTTAAGTTATAACCCATTTTACGCGGGTCAACCTAAACTTGATTTGGACCCGACTCACGACCCAACCAGTATTGTTCATCATCGTCACTATAGTTATCAACCCTAGGAATTTCAAACGTTGTTTCACATCCATCTTTCCTCCCTTGTAATGGACTTCAGTTCAAAAAGACTCAAATCTCTCTTCTCTTCTCAATTTCTCTCCTTTCCTCTCTCTCTCTCTCTCTCTCTCTCTCTCTCTCTCTCTTTTAGTTGTTGCATGCAGTTTTTTCAGGCTGCTCCTACCGTGGCCACCGTTCTTCACCTATCTCTACTTTAAGGTTAAGCAATATGGTTGCCGCCTCATGCTTGAGTCAAACATAAGGTGGTAGCCCACTGCCTTCCCATCCATTTTTTGCACACATACACACGCGCACACACACTCTCACTTACTCACACACGAGGTGTATGTGTATGTATTTTTATACATATTTTTTTGTATGTATATACTCGTGTATACATATATATTTATGTGTCTATATATATATATATATACACACACACACACACACATATATATAGATATATTTATCTTTATCTCTCTCCATTCTATATATTCCATACATATATGTATATGATAGGTTCTAGAAGTCCCTACCTTTCCTCTTTGCCCATGGTTCTAGAGAGAGAGCTTCCCGCCATCAATGGCTTCCACCGGACTAGTCACTGTGCCAAGTCCTTCTTCTTCTTCCTCTTTCTTCTCTTTTTTTCGTTTTCTTTTCTTGGTCAGCCCACTATATATATGTGTGTCATCCCACACGTATACACACGGACACACCCATTATTTCATACATACACACTAGCTCACTAGTTCACACATTCTTTGCCTCTCTCTCAAACACATACACAACACACATTATTTATCTCTTTCATAATGCACACAACCCTCACTCATATCCAAAAAAAACACGAATTACAAAATTGGCACCCTAACTAATTTCGACACACCGATTCCAAATATGTCCTATGTTTCTCCAAATTCTTTCATTAGAATTTTCATTTTTATTTGTGTCCCTTATATGACTATGTGGCCCCGTGACTCACACCAATCCTGAATAAATTACCAAAACTCTAGTTTTGCTTCACTGTGTCATACTGATGACTTATCAACTCATTTCACAATATTTCTAACACTTCTCCCTTAAATTACTTATCTGACATCAGTTTAGGTTGGCAATTTTCCGAATCTTTACATGTAAACTCTTCTAACTCTATCTCTAAGAAACCTCTACTTGAGACATCTAGTCCACTTATAATGGAAAAATAATCTCAAGTTCTAAACGAACTCTTTTAGAAAAAGGGGGTTGTCATGCCTTAATAACTACTTGAAACATTTTCTCCCAAAGATAGTTCATTTCATCACATCTGCTTTGCTTATAGTAAAATTACACTATTGACTCCAACCGAGTCCTATCCTAAGATTAAAGGATTATGTTGAGTCTTTGAAACTAATCGAGGTCACCGCAACAATCCACACAACTAGGCTTTTGAGACACATTGTGGCCTCTTTAGATTTCCAAAGATTTTCATCTTCCACCTCATTCGACTAATACGATTCGGTTGAGTCCCATTCTAATTGAAATACAAATAACTATGGTAGAGAGGAAGTGTCATTCATTGATGTCAGCTCCTATATTACTAAGTGATGGACACTTGTAACAACGAACCTAATACAAATCTAACACTGCCACATCCTCACCACTTCCATAACTATCTCCAAAACCTAGGTACATAACTATTGCCAGAAAGGAGAGTGAACTACCTATTTTTCTATCACAATGGAAAGAAAATAATAATGACTTATGTGTACAACTATACTCTTATATCATATATTTATAGAGGTTTCAAAAAACAAGGGCAAGATGAGAGAACTAGTATCCCACCAAATTAGCTTCAATTAGTAATTAATTACCCAATGGAATCTTAATTAATTAATGACAAATTAATTCTATTAAATAATTAGAATTGAACTCTAATTTCATAAAATAGAGAAATAACCCCAATGTCACTACACATTCATAGTGGGCCCCCTTTACTTGAATACCAATAATTAAGATTTAGACATATACATTTTCAAAACAATTCCTAATTACTTTTAGAACCTAATTCACCATTAATTAATCACTTCTAATTGGTCACAATCTTAATAAACAATTTTTTGAGAAGACCTTATCCAGATTTTAGTGATTAATTAATTCAATTAGCACATGAGTAATATCCATTTCTTTAATTAAGAGAGTGTAGATTTTATTTTGACAATATGTGTTCACACAACCTAAATAGTAATTTTTCAAGTACCAAGGTGTTTGTCTAAAAGATCTCACTTATTGATAACTCAAAGCCACCATCATTAATATCTTGAATCCACTATTCTCTCAAGATTAAAATCTTACTGCGAATAGTGAATATAAAAATCACACCAAAGATGACCACTTTATATAATATGTTTCTTATAGTGATCTAGTTAAGTGTATACTAAATAGAGAAAATACATTAACCTAGAGTTTACTACTCTAATGGTCGAGAAAAATCACCCTATCACTTAGAGTTTAAATATATTACAATCTTATAGATAAGACATCCAATCTTATTAATGGCTAAAAACAATTCTAAAATTGTTATTTCATAAGTTCATATATCCTGTATTTAAATCTCATTTATATACATAAATTATTTCCGATGACAATTCAAGGCTAAACATCATTAGTACAAAATAACAATATTCACATACATGGTAATATAAAACTCAATAATAATAAATTAAATTTATTAAATAAAAGCAAATTGTCTAAGGCTGTACATTAAATTAGAAAGTAATTAAAGTCTTATATTAAACTAGAAAGTAATTAAAGTCTTATATTATAATTTGAAAGTAAAGAAAAGTTTTAACTAAATTAAAAGATATCTTAAAACCTTGGGATAATTATATGGGGTTTAAGTTATTCAACTAAATTAAAAGAATTGAAAACCTTGAATTTAATTAAAGAGAGATCAATTATTTTTATGAAATTATGGAAAGACTAACATAGCTTTGGTTAATTAAGGAAAAATTAATTTACTTGTGACTTAATGAAGTGAGACAAATTAGTTTTAAAGTAGCCTATTTAAGTTTCCTTTTAACCTTTTGATCAAATTTAAGCCTCGTTAGGATATCAGGAGATCGAGGTGGTTCCACCTAAATTAGCAAAATGATGGTATTGCACCAAAAATTAAATTGAATACTTGAAGGACTAATTAAAATTTGAAAATGGCACTTCTAAGGTTTTTAGATGCCCTGAAACCAAATAAAATGTCAATATTATAAAATTGGGACATAATGTTAGTCCCACATGAATATGTAAAATTATCATTAAGCCTCTAGGCATAAAACAAATATCTAAAAGAGTTAATAAAATATAAAGAGGATATCTTTAAGGTTTTTGGACCTTCTAGATCCAATTCCAATATCGATTTTGTGAGCCAGTGTCTCGGTAGATGCGTAACTTGTCCGATAAATTACTAAAATGCCTTTGTAGGTTTAAAAGACATTCAAATGACTTAGAAACAATACGATAGGGCCTCTTTAGGATTTTTTATGCCTAGGAACACGTTTTTTTTTTTATATCTGTTTGGGCAAACGGGTAACCGATATTTAGGCTAATGTGTAATTAGCTATAAAAAACTTTAAGACATGACAAGATACCTTAGTGTTAAGGACTAAAGTGGTCTTTGGAATGGAACAGTGAGTGTGTAAGACATTCGAGGCACATTATGAAAGACACAAGTAGTGTCTCTTTGTAGTGGGTGACGATTCGAACTAGGGTGATGTCCTGACTTATTGGCATAGGTACCTGTTATTTGATTTATTTGATATGTCTGTCATTATTATTAGATATCTTCTTATTAATTTATCAGTATGATACGATTATTGTCATTATTTTCATGGTGTTAGACTTCTGCTTGATCTTATAGGGTGAATGTGATTATTATGTTGATGATTATTGTTATTTACATTTATGCTATAGATGTGTGTGTGTGTGTGTATATATATATATATATATATATGAACTTTGTGGTTTCTGTGATTACTGGTAAATTGAATATGTTGTACTACATTGATTGGCAATGGTTGTGAACTTTGATGTTTATTATAATTCATATTGTTGAGCATACCTAAGTGGTGTGAGATTTAAGTGGACATGATGATATTGAGCATACTATATTGGTATGAGATTAAATGGATATGAAGATATCGAGCATACCAGAGTGGTACGAGATTTATGTGGAATTGAGAATTTTGATCATACTAGAATGTTATGAGATTTGTGTGGATTGATGGTGCAGACTCGTATGACATTGAAAGGATGTGAGCCTCATTCTATTTTGGGGATGGAGACTCCCTTTGGTTGCGGGCCATAACCCTGTGTAGGAAGTTACCTAGACCTATGAGTTAGATACTCATGAAAAGGCGAAATACAGGTGCGTTAAGGGCCCTACGCATCTGTTAAAGCATATCATTAAATCATAACCATATCATACTTCATTCATGAAAGTGTTTGCGCATTAGGCATTGAATACTTGAATCGGCTATTTGGATGAATGCAGTAGATGATGATTAACTCGTTGTGTTATAACTTGTATTTATTATATACTAAGACTGTGTGGTGATCACATCTTGCTTATTTATCTTACTGATGACTATGAGGGTATATTACTAATCTTCTTTGTATATGTACTATCCTTGGATATATTGTTCTTGTGACTTTAAACAGGAAATAAAGGTGCGTCGTGAGATTGGAATGAATATACTCATGTCATATGTTCGACCTTGTATATATTGATCGTTTGGTTATTCTATTATACCACATGTAGTGGTGCCACATAGTCTTGATTGATTATACCTATACTTGTGACTAGTAGATGTTGGTATTGTGTGCTTGTGATGCATACTAGATATTAGGGATTGTCCTCTTCGGACTTCCATTAGTTTTTACATGTTACTTGCTTATGTGTTTTGGAAAACCCTATTAAGTGTTATAGCTCACCCTTGCTGTTCATGGGAATGATAGGTATTGGACTGAGGGATGACTACTGTTGAAGTATTTCAAGATAGACAAAGGCTTTTATCGTGTTAGCTTACCCTGGTGTACTTACTCATTTTATTTATTAAGGGTGCATATACCCTTTCCAGGCTTTATTGTACATGTGATGTATATTGGATTGTAGAGTTAACTCTGGACATACCTTGTTCGATATTAATTATAGATGTTTGGTATAGCTACCTTAATAGTAGTCAATTTCATTTAATCTTATTACGAGATTTAAACAGGTTTAATCATGGAAGAACTAGATCTATTAAAAGGAAACTATTAAAAAAAATGGTATGTATTTTATACAATTAACTAGGATGGTTAGCATATTACCTGGGATCTCAATGACCCTTTAGTCCAGCCCTCCGGGTTAGGGATGTGATAAAGTTAGACTCAGTCGACTGAAATGAACAAAAAGCCTATTTTGCTCTGTATTCTATTGCACAGACACCACTGTTGGTGGACACTTTATTTACATTAAATGTCATTTTAAATAAATGATTTTATTTTATTTTATTTTCATTTACTTAAGACGTTATAATGTAAATAAGAAAGTATATTTCATCTGGAACTAATAAAAATAGTCACAAGACCTAATTCTTTAAAAATAAAAAGCCAATTCTCCTTTCCAAGAACAAAATTTCTGTTTTTCTAAAAATAACACCTTGGGCCATAGCTAGTTCGATGGATTACCTTATAGTTAAAATTAATTAAAAATCGCTTTTAAACTATTGGATACCTAAAGAACAATTACTGGGACTTTTGCAAGACCAATTCTAAGGATTTCAAATATCGAATTTTTTATGCCTTAGCGCAATAGCGCCTTGGTCAAACCTAGTGTTCGGAAGTCGAGTTGAATTCTATTGACTTGATTGACCATGTAAACTTGATTATAAATGTTTTATGGTCATTTTACATCACTGCTTGGGTCTTTAAGGCCCGGGTTATAACAAGAGGTGATGGACAAGTGTCCACAAAAGTTCCTTTATAAAAGTTCAAGCATAGGAGATTGAGAAGTTTTCTATTATAACCATAGAAACTAAGGGACTGGAGAGATAATTAGAGTTGAAGAAGGGTTGAGGTAGACCTGAGGAAGATAGAGAAAAAAGAGAGAGAAATGAAGGAAATTTTGAAAAAAACCAAGCATCAAGAGGCTAAGACCAATTCATTTTCATTATTTAAGTTCCTGTGTAGCTTATGAGCATAATAAACTATATGTATGTGTTTGCATGTGCCTAAAATGGCCAGTTCAAGCTAAACCTCCATTAGTGAAGCTTAAAAGCTTGCCTAGAAATGAACTTAAGAGAAACCCATTTTTGAGCCTAGGATATGATCTACGCAAGAAATCGGTTAAGAAATCACTTGATTGCGATCAAAAAGCTCATGAATAAGCCTTTAAAAATGTAGTTGCGGGTTTGGCCATTAATAGCAAACCCCAAAAAATGAACAATAACTTTGCATGTATGAATGAAAGATGAAACCTCGTGACTTAAGAAACTTAATGCGACAAACCTTAGTTGAAATGGTTAGGTATTGATTCTTGAATGATTTGATTATCAAATTAAGATATTTTGGGTGAATATCTGACTATTTTTGGGAATACATTAACATTGTCATTGAACTCCTTTTATTTTGGACTTGGATATCTATTTGGTATTTAACTATTTCTTGTTGTAAAAAAGAGTAAATATTTTATCGAAGAATTATGTAAGTAGTTTTCAAACCCTCAACATGTGACGAAATTCTCACAGTGCTTAGTGAAGCTCATTCTTGTTATGTACACCATTTTAAGATTGATCTCATGAAAAAAGAATGAAAATCTAGACAGTGGGGCTATTAGAAGCCCTTTTTGAATTAGTAGATAAGAATGGGAGTATGCGGGCAATGGGATGACATTTTGAAGTGGATTATCTTTTGTAAAAGTTTCTGAAGTATTTAACAATCTTGATATACTAATTATGTAACTTGTAATAGTTTTTCTTATTAGTGATAGCTACTCCACGAATATTTTATTTTAGTTGAGGACTTAATGAATTGTTCCACATTAATTAAAACTAACTACTTGATAAATATAACTTACTAAAGATCTCGTATGGTTGTCTAAGGGATGAGTTAGTTGTGATTCTAAATCCGCATAGGGTGAGTTTTGGGTCATGACATGTAGATACTTTAATTTTTTTTTGTTCTATTATTTTTTATATCAAAAGATAAGTGGGTTTTTGCATGATATGGTTTTTTATAATAAAAATTTGGGCTTTTGCATTGATTATATACACAAATATGACAGGTGTCCCATTATATGGTTTATTTTCACTTTACTATCAACTTCAATAACAAAACTTCACATTTAGGCCAAATATGGAAGCTGGCCCACTTGTTCTTTCTAGTCACCATCCAGAATGGAAAACAACACAACAACAATAAAAAGCCAAAGCAATATGATTTTCAATATTTTCGATATAGTCTCTTATATAACAACCTTGGTCCCAACCACCAAATTTATTTTCTATAACTTAGAATTTTGGCTTCTAAGCTCTTCATTCATAATTTGCAACAGTTCATTCCTCCCTTGCAACATCAAATTCATCCTATGCAAAGCTTTATTCCTCCCTTGCAATTCCACATTGATCCTTTGTAGCTCTATGTTCTTCCTCAAAAAATTTATTCTAAAAGTCTTCCCTCTTTCACATGTAAAAGGATCAATCTAACCAAAATGCCCATAACTTGTGCATGTTGACAATTTGAAGGGAATTATGTTAGACAAACAAAATGATGAAGTTTTTAATTAAACACAATGGGAGAATTTTTTCCTTATAATTCAAGCAACCAACAAATCACCCCTCTATATTATTTTCTATATATGATGTTTCTTAATGAAGCTAGTACCCCATAATAATAACCCATGGCTACTGTGGGATCTGATGTTTGAATTGTGTTCTTTGAGCCATTACTAGATGTCATTTACCAAATTTATACAAAAAATTACCTACCAAATTTGTAAAAAAAAACAATCAATGTGATAATGATTAAAGAAAGAAGGACAAAGATAATAAAGAAAGAAAAGAAATTTGGGAAAAAAGATATTTATTCTGATTACTACAACCTCATATATATATATATATATAATACATTCCTAACTAAAGAAGGAAAGAAATCAAAGAAATACAGAGAAAATAAATGATGGTCAACATGACTTAAAATAGGATAAATTTCCTAATTCCAACACTCCCCCTCAAGCTGAGGCGAAGATATTGACGAGCCCTAACTTGACAAGAGATGACTGTAGTAACGACGAACCCACTGACTTGGTGAACATATCGGTCGTCTGATCAGATAAGAGAACAAAGCTAGGGATAATAATACCCGAACGAACTTTTTCCCTAATAAAGTGAATATCGACTTCTATGTGTTTTGTTCTTTCATGAAGTACTGAGTCTGAGGATAACATAATAGCGGACTTATATCACAGAACAAAGAAGATGACTTCGACATGGGAAAACCCAGCTCAGTCAGAAGAAAACGAAGCCATAGAAGCTCACAAGTGCCCTGGGCCATAGCACAGTACTCAGCCCCTGCAGAAGATCGAGAAACCACCGCTTGCTTCTTACTTTTCCAGGATATGAAATGATTACCAAGAAAATTACATATACTAGAAGTAGAGCGCCTATCACTTTTAGAACCTAAGTAGTCAGCATCTGTAAAATAAGAGAGATTCGACTATGCTCCTGTCGTATAAAAAAGCCCAAGACCAAAACAGGTCTTGAGGTACCGGAGAATATGATAAACTGCATCCAAATGAGAGGTACGTGGTGAGTGCATGAACTGACTCATAACACTAACAACAAACGTGAGATATGGTCTTGTGTTCGTTAAGTAAATAAGATGACCCACAAGACGCTGATAAACGGATGGGTCTGATAATAACTCTCCTGATTTTGCTGACAACTTATGATTTGGATCCATAGGAGTAGAGGCAGGCCTACACCTAAGCGTACCCGTATCCTGAAGGAGATCAAGAGCATACTTCTGCTGAGATAGAGATATACCAAGGCGAGACCGAGCAACCTTAATGCCAAGAAAGTACCGTAGAAGACCCAAGTCCTTAGTATCAAAAGACGCCCCAAGATCACGCTTTACTGTAGAAATACCAGGTGAATCATCTCCGGTAATACTAATATCATCTACATAAACGGAGATGATAATACACCGCCTATCTGAATGTCGTCGAATAAAGCATGTATGATTCGAATGGCATTTGACAAAGCCCATATCCAGAACAACATCACTGAAGCGGCTAAACCATGCTCGGGGAGATTGCTTAAAACCATAGAGGGATTTTCGGAGACAACAGACTTTCCTAGAATACTCCCCTTAAGACCGAAAACCCAGTGGCGGATCCATGTAGATAACCTCTGTAAGGTCACCATTGAGGAAGGCATTCTTGACATCCATCTTATGAAGAGGCCAATAATAGGAGCAGCAAGAGAGACAAGAAGATGGACTGTAGTCAACTTAGCCACGGGAGCAAAGGTAGCACCAAAATCCTTACTTGGAACCTGAGTAAAACCTTTTGCAACAAGACGAGCCTTATACCTTTCGACAGTGCCATCTGCCAAGTACTTCACATTGAAGACCCACTTACAGCCAACTATTCTCTCACCAGCAAGTAAGTCAACAAGCTCCTACGTTTGATTTTGAAGAAGAGCATCCATTTCTACTTTTATAGCAGCCACCCACTTAGGATTTTGAAGAGCCTTAGAGATTGACCCAGGAATGGATACTGAATCAACCTTACCAAGAAAGGACTGATACGAATCTAAAAGACCTTGATAAGATATAAACTTGGCAATAAGATGATCAGTACTACTAGGAAAACCCAAACGGATGGGGGGACGACGATCACAGGGAGGATACCGGGGAGGTGTGATATTAGAAGCTAAGGGAAGAGATGAAGTACCTGAGTCTGGAGAAGCGTCTGGCGGAGGAAAATGAGAGCGCAAACGGTAAGGAACAAGAGAGCGCGGACAGCGAGGAACATAAAGGAAGGGATCAGTAGTGTTTACTAGAGGAGGGGACCTGCTAGGAAGAGAGCTTTTTTAGGCTTTGACACTAAAAAGAAATTTGGGAAAAAATATTTATTTTGATTACTACAACCTCGTATATATATACAATACATTCCTAACTAAAGAAGGAAAGGAAATCAAAGAAATATAGAGAAAATAAATTATGGTCAACATGACCTAAAATAGAATAAATTTCCTAATTCCAACAAAAAGAAAGAGAGTGAGAAAAAGTGGTTGAGGGTGAGAGAAAACCCATGGAACCTGTAGACAAAAAGATAGTTTTGATTGAGAATGAAATATCATTTGATAAAGTTGAATCCTTTTGGCATCATTGGCTGATCTAGACCTTAAGTTTAGGGGGGGGGGGAATACAAAAGTTAAATTTTAAGATGGTCTCTTATAAAAATATGAAAACTTTTGGGAAGAAAATTCATAATTTTTTTTAAAAATTCAATAGAAAATATAGGAAAAGTCAAAATTTTAAAACTTTGGGGAGATCATTGTCCCCAAGGATGGAAATTTATCCCACCTTGCCTCTAATGGAATGAGTTTGGGGAAGGTTAAAAGGGGATGGGGAGGGTTTGGGAAAAAATTCAAAACCTATCATGGGTTTAGGGTTGGGGTCGGGGTTGGGGAAGGGTCACCTCGCCCCACCTTGCCTGCCCTGTCCTGCCCCACCCGGCCTTGCCTGGCCCACTCCATCTCGCTTCGTTTATGTATTAATATTACTAAAATATCCTTAAGATACCTAGGCATATAAATATTTCTTTTCTCCCCTAGGGTTTGATAACACATTTAACACCCACTTCCCATAGTATTCAGTCTATTCACACCGTCACCGCCTCACACCATTTGCCCTTTCTCATATTGTCATGTGATTTTCTCATGCCGTTGCCGCTGTGATTTTCTCATGTTGTTGTGTCGTTTTTATTAATCTCATCGTCTACTCGTCTGATTCGCAAGTAAGAATCCATCGTCAAGTTACGAATGTGCATTATATATATATATATATATATTCAAATGTGTTATACATGTACACTCTTTTGTTTGCAAATATGCATATATGAATGTGGTTTTGAACATTTGATTTGGAATCATTTTTGTATGGGTGGTTGTATTCATTTCTATTTCTTGCAAATATTTTTTTTATTAGTTTTTTTACAATATTTGTCATGATCTCTAGATCCATTTCTCAATAATCAACCTTAATGGATTTTGTATGATCAATCTAGATTGGTTGTTGTTATTTCTATTTCTCAAGCCATTTCATGGATTTTAGTATTTTATTCATTGTGAAGGACTCAAGGTTCTCCAATTAGCTTACTATTGAATAATGTTATGGAGACGGAGTTGGGGTCGGGGTTAAGGGGAGATGAGTGGCGGGGTAGGGTAGGGTCGGGGAAAGGGGTCCTCACCCCAAACCACCCCCCACCCCATTGCTATTTTTAATTGCCCCTTAGCCCCCCTCCCTTCGGGATTACCTCTGTTTAGCAGAAATCAAATTTTTTCCTTCATTAAAGAGTTGTGTATATAGAGCAATGGTAGATACACGCACACACAAAGACTTGTGTATATTGGCAATGAATAAAAGATCATTTTGGTTATATTTAATCATGTGAAATATACAAGCATTTTCATCATCTATTTCACATATGAAAAGCTGACAGAAGGCGAGAAATGTCAAAAATATATACATGAAGGGGTCGACCCATCAAGTTTTAAAGTTTAGGGGGTTTAAGTGTCAAAGGTTAATTGTTTAGGGATGTTAAGATAATTTTTCCTCAAAGTTTTTTTTTTCTTCTATAATGTTGCAATAAAAATAAAATTATTTCTAAAGGCATGTTTGGTTGGTTCTTTGAATTGAATGGTTTATTTCACATATAAAATTCATTATTTTTAGTGAAGTTATTCATAGAAAAAAAAAAATTCTTACCATATTTTTTTCATATATCATAATTTTTAAATTTTCTTAAAATGACTAAATTCATAATTCTAAGCATAATTTTTAATATAATATATTTTTTGAATATATGTTAAAGATGATATATTTTATCACAAGATGTCACATTGAAGTGAATGAAAACATTAATTCAAAGAACCATTTACTTTATTTTTTTGGAGTAATGCAATACTTTTGAAATTTCTATATCAAATGATGTGATATTGACACGACATGTATTACACGTAATATTTGAAAAAATAATGCTATACTTTCCAAAATTGTATTCCAAATGATATAACATTGATATGACACTAAATTACTGACAATACTTAAAATCATATAATTAATGTGATTCTATCACATTAGTGCCACATTACTTGGGATTAGAATTTGGGAAGCATATAGCATTTCTATATTTAAAATCATGTAATTAATGTGATTTTACTCATGAGTATCATATCAAAATTGTATCCAAGTTTTTTTCTCAAATGATATAGATTGATATGGTATTAGATTACTGATAATTATGTAATTAATGTAATTCTACCCATGAGTACCATATCAAAATTGTATTCTAAATTTTTATCCCAAATGATATGGATTGACATGGCATTGGGTTAACAATTATGTAATTAATGTGATGCATCAATCACACATCATTTGAAAGACATAATATTTTCTTAAAATAATGTAATTAATGTGATTCTTTCCTTTAGTACCACATCATTTAAAATAAGAATTTAGAATACAAATTTGAGAATGATAAAATTTCTCAGTTTTAAGTAATGTTATTATAATTTCGAGCTTGCATAAAATATGATCTTTTAATCATTAGAAATAAAATAAGTAAAATAAATAAAAACTTAATCACTTTATTATTCAACGGTTAAAAAAATTATTTATTTTCTTAATTTATTAAAAAAATTCGTAAGTTGAGTACAGGGGTAAAAGAAAAAAGACTAAAGAATGGTGAAGTGGTGATTATACTGGAGAGGTATATATAGCAAGGAGGAAGCCGACCCCTCCAATTCGCAGCAGTCAGTAGCTACAGAACCTTCGCCGGAGAGAAAGCACTCCGTTCACACTATAGCTCTATCGTTGAATCTATAAATAAAAAACAGCATCTCCATTTCCAATCAGCAACTGTATAAACACCCAAAGTTTCAGGTTGACTATTACTACATCAAACGCTACTCATTAGGTCTCAAATTCACCGATCTGACTCACAAACACGTTTCGATTTGCCTATCTCAGGAGCATTTTATTGATTGATTATAATCAGCCATGGCGCTTTCTGCTTCTGACCTACCTGCGGTGTATACGATGCTCGCAAATTCCTTGAGCGGCGAGGAAAGCGTGCGCAAACCGGCTGAAACCGCCCTTTCTCAGTCTGAAAGTAGACCAGGTTTCTGCTCCTGTCTCATGGTAATATTTCCGATTCTCTATTTTCTAGGGTTTTAGAGTCGCAATGCTGCGGTTATACATATTATGTACATATTCATTATACTTATGTACTTATATCATTATGTGTATTTAACTTAATATGCACGCATATTCGAATGGAGTTTGTGTAATGAAGGTTCATACTGATGCAGGAGTTGATAAGTGCAAAGGATTTGGCATCTCAGGTGGATGTTCGTTTGCTGGCATCAGTGTATTTCAAAAATAGTATTGACCGGTATTGGAGATTCAGGCGCGATTCCTTGTAAGATTCCTGTCATTCAATTTAGCTTTCATTATGGTACAATGTGATCGGTGAGAGCTTATGTTATAGTTCTTGCGGCCAATTTGTTGCCTGGAGCACATTTGGCATTCAAATTCTTACAGCTTGTTTGGAAGTTATGGAGAGAAAAGAAGAGAAGGATAAATTAAAATAGAAGACAAAGGAGAAGAAAAGAGAAGTATTCAATTTTATCTTGTTTGAACATTCAAGAGAAATGTCTTATTTGAAGGAAAAAAAGAAGGAAAGTGTATATAAACTATTTGACAATTATGTGCATACTTTTCTTTCTTGTTTGAATGTTAAGAGAAATGAGAAGAAAGTCATTAATAGTCAACAGGAGAGAAAAGAAAAGAAAGTGCATATAAATTATTTGACAATTATATCCACTTTACTACAATAGCCCTAATTTTTAACACAAGCATTTAAGGGTATATTTAGAATTTTAAAATTCATAAAATAAGGTTTCTTTCTCTCCCAATTTTGTGACATTTGGAGAAATTGGAGAAGCGAGCTTTTATCACTTGGTCTTTCTAGCCAAATCTCTATTTAACGATTATATCCATTTTATTACAATAATAATTTTTAGCACAAGCATTTAAGGGGGTTTCCTTTCTCTCCAAATCTCTCCACTTTTGGAGAGATTGGATAAGTTAGCTTTTATCACTTTTGTATTTCTCTTTGAATCTCACCAAACCTTCTCTTTTCTCTCATTTCAAAAAATTCAAACAAGATATTTTTGTATCACTTTACCTCGATCTTTTGTTTTCTCTCCAAATCTCTCCATCTAAACAAACTATTAATGGCTTATTACATGATAGGGATGACAAGAATGTAATGATGACATGCACATGTATAATTGATTAAGTGATTAAACTTATTAGGTGCCTGTGGTGAACTCTATCTCTAGCAGGGGCATGTTGAGTTAAATATTTTAATAATGGTAGGAACTGACCTCTAATTAAATTCTTTTTTGATAAGCAAACGCTATATTTAAAACAAAAAGGCCAAAAGGGGCGCATCCCATATACAATATAAAAAGACCTATAAGGTCCCATCTTTACAATTTTGATCGCCCAAAAAATAAAAAATTGTATACAAAGAAACAGGGTATTACTTTGAAACCCAAATTATAAAGTGTATATATATATATATATATATATATATATATATATATATGCATTTAACTTAAGGATGGAACCTCCACTTCCTCAAAAGTTTGCCACTTTCTCTCCCACCAAATACACCCAAACACACAAAGCAGCTTGCTTACCAAGCTTGGTAGACACTTCTAGAAAGGCATACAACCCCTCAACACCTCAAAAGCTCAACCACTAACTTCAGCATGGTCCAAGACAGTCCAAAATGAGTAAATAGCATTGCGTATAGACATCACTAACAACCATACATAGAAGTAGAAGGAGATTGGACGACTCCTCTGCTTTCTTGCACATACAACACCAATTAGGGGGAAGCTTCCCTTCTTCCCAACGTATCCAATGTAAGGATCACCTCCGAGGTTGCTATCCACTCAAAAAATAAATCTTTGAAGGGATTGGGCCTCTTCGAATACCCTTCTAAGGAAAACCAGCCCATTACTCCCTTTTAGCACCTTGAAATATGAGCGAACATGGAATCTCCATTAGCCCCTGGCTTCCACGTAAGCCAGTTTTCCTTGTCTATCATCATACGAGCCCTATATGAGAAAGCTATCAACTCCACCACTGAAGACATTTTCCAATTTTGGAAGGCCCTCATGAAGCGGGGATTCGACACAATCCCTTGATCTTAAGTTTGCACATAATTGGCCACATAAGTCTCTTTATCCTAAGCAATACAAAACAAGTTTGGAAATTTTTACTTCAACAAGCTATCCCCACACCAAGGGTCGTGCCAAAATCTAACCTTGTTCCCTCATCCCACCAAATATTGAAGATGCACCACAAACTCGTTCCAACCTTTTTTTTTTGATAATTTTCCATAATTTAACTCCATATGAATTACTCACCTTCGTAGAAGTCTAACCCATTTGGCTAATTCCATCCTTCCCTTCGACCACTCTGCAGCAAAGATAATCTTTCTCTACCGCAAAATACTACAGCCACTTCCCAAGAGAGCTTTAGTAAATTGCTTAAGAGAATGAACACCAAGAGCCCCACAGTTAAGAGGAGAGCACACCTTGTTCCAAGCGACGAGATGATACTTGAACTCCTCACCCAACACTCTACAAGAAGTCCCTCCGAGCTTCTCCAACCTCTTAGCCACTAAAATTGGGATGGAAAAAATTAAGTGGGAAGGCTTGATAGAGTGATTTTGATTAAATTCCCCTCCCGACTGTTATTGTCTCTTCCACCCATCAATCTCTTTTCCATCTTTTCCACAATTGAATCCCACACCGCTGTACCCTTAAAAGCTTGAGAGAAAGACCCAAATAAGAGATTGGTAATGACACTCCTTCTACCTTGTTGCTTTAGACCTTAGTTGGCAAACTTGAAGTCAGAGGATCAAGGGATGGTAGAGAGACAAATAAGAGATAGGCAAAGATTGCACCGCACATCAACTATTTTTCACTTAAGCAACCACACCCCCCACCTCCCCCCTATAGGAATGATTTCTAACTTCGCAAGATTGATGCATAACTTGACACCACTTCAAAACACATGAGAATGCATCTTAGATACCGAACTTGAATCTCCTATGCTCCACAAAAGGTATCATTCGCAAACAAGATATGAGAAATTGAAATGGGTGCTCCCCTTACATGTCTGACCTCGAACCTATTAGAAAATTTCCCGCAACAACCCTTGTCAATCATTCAACTCAAAACTTCCATCACCAAGGTAAACAAAAGAGGTGATAAAGTGTCCTCTTGTCTCTGCCCTGTGAGCTAGCAAAGAAGTGTTTAGGCACTCCGTTAGCGAGGATAGGGGAATGAACTGTGGAGATACAACCCTTAGTCTACCTTCTTTACCTTTTCCCAAGCCCCATACCATCTAGGACATGCAACCAAAAACTCCAACTAACATGTTCTAGGAATTCTCCACATCTAACTTTCAAATAATGTCTTCTTCTCAATTTGGAATTTGTACCCTCATTTGTTGTCAGCAATTTGTTTCCCCCCTCCCCCCAACCAACAAAAAAAAAAAAAAAAAAACCAAAAGGTGTTATGGGAATGAAAAACCATTTTATCCAATACGTCTTTTAAAAAGAAAAATGACAATGTTTTGTCAAGTCTAATAAACACTACCCACCAAGATAATAAGCTGAAATCCTTCAACTCTGATGCACCTTCCTTCTTGGGAATCAAAGTAATAAAAGAGGTATTTAAGCTTTTCTCAAACAGTCTTGGACTCATGAAAAGAATGCATCAGAGCCATGACATCCCCTCAAATGATCTCCCAACAGTGGTGGAAAATGCAATGGTCATACCATCCGGTCTTGCAGCTTTATTTCAATCGCAGGTCGTCAAAGCCGCCTGAACCTCTTCCTTATGAAAGGGTATCTCCAACAACACCTTTTTCTCTGAAATATAATTAAGCTCTGGTGCTTCAATAGGTGGCTGCCACCTCTCCTGGGTCTCGCAATAAAGATTTTCATAGAATTACAAGATTCCCTACCTAATCTCCTCCTCTTTCCTCTCCTTCCCATCAATTGACAATCTCCCATTTTTAGTTAATCGGCCTGTGTATGGTATTCCGGCCCCCCTCTTTGAGCCACAATGATATGGAGTTCTGTCTCCAACTGATTTCATTCACCAGTCCTAATTTCCCCAATTCTGCTTTTCTTTCCTTTTGTCTTCATAGTTTCCTCTGAGGATAGGCCTCCATCCCTTTCTTTAGTATCTAACTTCTCGATTTCCTGAAGAATTGAAGTCTACTTCGATTCTACCTTTCCAAATACTTCTTTATTCCACTTTCTCAGGTTTTACTTAAGCAATTGAATCATAACTTTGCCACCAAGTCTTTACCAATTCAAAGAAACCTTCCTCTTTCAACCACATTTTCAAATCTAAAAGTATCCTTCCTATTATGGATGCCCCCATAGTAAAGGAGAATGGGCACATGACCTGAGACGGGACGGGGGTGGGTGGTGTGAACCACATGTATAGTCCTGCCAAATTTGCTGAAATAAAAAATCTGTCCAACCATGACATCGAAACAAAAATTTTGAGATCTGAGGCACGGGGAAGGGTGGTCTAATTGAATCTTAATGGAAAGATCTCTAAATTGGTGCACTTTTAAAGAATAATTTTGAGAGATCTAACATCCAAAGATGTAATCGAGTTAAGATCTTATGAGTTTAAGCTAAAACAAATTAAAAAATGGAAAGATATTCTAAGATCTTCAAAATTTTCAAATAATTTGGAAACTTATAGATTTTATCAACCCAACCATTAGATCCAAGATCTAAGTAAAGATCTATAAATTTGTACTTTTTTTTCAATAGATTTATTCTTGCCTAAGTTGTTTGGAGCCTTTGGTTTGCCAAAACAAATGGGAAAAAGTACTGAGGCTTTTAAAACTCAAAGAATTTTGCTAAGGACAGTCGCGGAGGTTGGATCTCCACGACCTCGTCGGTCCGTGCAATACATATGTCGTATTCTATGGTTACGATTCTACCATAAATGTATTTTTCATTCTGTTGAAAATCGATTTTACTATATAAACGCTTATGGCCTCCCCTTCTATGCCCCATGGTAATGATTCCTCTGGCATTATGAATTTTACCACGTGTGTATTGCATGGACAAATGAGGTCACGGAGATCCTACCTCCGCGATGTTCCGAAGCGGTCCTCAAACTCAAAGGGAAAACTGGCTGTTGCACTCATGATTTTAATTCTGGCCTCTAATGGGGCTTTTCTCCTGCCAAATCTGTTACCTAATGGTTGTTATGCTATGTAGTAGTTGTTAAAACCTTGATTGTCACATAGATTAGTTGTTGCTTTCACTTGGTCACTAAATTCGTGTTATTTGTACACAAGCATGAGTAAAGAAGCTAGTTGAAGATGGTAGGCTTAGGCTACCAACTTGGAATATAGGTGCCTTGACATGTAAGAGGATGGAACTTGTAGGAACTACAATTAGAAGGCTAATTAATATAGTTTGCATATAATGAACTAAGTGGGCAAGGGAGAAAGTTAGGGAAATTGAAAATATTGGATATATGCTTTGCTAGAAAAGATAGACAAAAAATGAAATATGAATAATATTAAATAACGATATAAAAGGAAATGTTTTAGCTATTACTAGAAAAAGGGATAGGGTAGCACTGATAAAACTAGTCTTATGTGAGAATATAATTAGTCCCTGGGCACCCCAAGTAGGATTAGACAAACACATTAAAGTGCAATGTTGGGAACATATAGATGAATTAATTCAAGGAATACCTGATAGATAGAGAATATTTATAGGAAGAGACTTTAATGGTTATTTAGGAAAAAGGTCTTATAGGATATGAGATGGTGGTGAACATGGATTTGGAGATAGGAATGATGCTTGAGAGGAGGAAATCTTATATTTCACAGTGGCATACGAACTTATGGTAGCAAATACATATTTTAAAAATAGAAATGAACATAAAAAATAGAGATGAACATTTAATAACCTTTAAAAGTGGATCAAATGGGAGTCAAATAGATTATTTCCTAACTAGAAGAATATATCGTAACATGCAAAGATTTTTAGGTTATTCTCGGATAAGTTTGACCCCACAAGATTAGCAATTTTAGATATATATATATATATATGTATGTATGTTAAAGGACAATTAAGAAAAGGAAAAGAATTTAAAACCCAAGAACTAGGTGATGGAATCTAAAAGGAGAGAAAGTAGAATCATTTAAGAATAAAATGACAGAAGACATTACATAGAACTTAGAAGATGAAACTAGTGTAATGTGGAATAGGATGGTCAAATGTATTAAAAGAATAGTAAAAGAAGTGCTTGAAGAATCAAAAGGAAAAGTGTCATTATCTAAGAAAACTTGGTGGTGGAATGAGGAGGTCTAAACTTTAGCAAAAATAAAAAGGGAGTGTTATAAAATTTGGTAAAGAACTAGAAATATGGAAAGTTGTGCAATATATTAACATACCAAAAAGGAAATCAAAATCGTAATAAAATATGCTAAGTATAAAAGCATATGGTGATTTATACTTAAACTATATACAAAAGAGGGAGAGAAGAATATATAAAAATTAACTAAGAAGTGATGCAGGACAACCCTAGGAATCTGCACCTAAGGGAAATAGAACTCTAGCCATTTGGACCTAGGAAAAGTAATGGAATCCACACCAATACTAAAGGAAATTTTTCATTCATCTAAACTAACTATTCTAGTACATTCAACCTTTATATAGGCAAATTCTAAAAGAAGGCATATTACCCAAAAGGACAAACACTAAAAATAAAATAAATATATCAAATCCTAAAATAAAATAAAGTCCTATCCTCCAGGATCAAAGAATGAATAACTTGTGGGGTGGTCCTTCATGTTCCCCGTCAGAAAGAGAGACAAAAACTAGAGATTTTGATGATGTTAAGTATATGAAAAATGAGGATATGGAAAGTCTTGGTGAAAGAGGAGTAAATTAAGGAAAGATGGGAAAGTTACTTTGAGAAGTTGTTGAATGAAAATCAGATAAGAAGATTTTGAAGAATATGAAGAAACTTTTTCTCGCTTTATTTGAGCATTTGAGGTGAACAAGGCATTAAGAAAGATAAAAAGAGGAAAGGGCTCTTGGTCTAGATGGTAATTTTATTGAGGCGTGGAAATGTTAAGGAGATGATGACGTGTATTGGTTAGCAAAATTATTTAATACTATCATATTAACTAAGAAAATGCTTGATGACAAAAAAGTATTTTGATATCTATCTATAAAAATAAAAGGCATATTCAAAGTTGTACAAATTATCATGGTATGAAATTAGTAAGTCATATTATAAAACTTTGGGAGAGAGTGATTGAGCAACAACTAAGATTCAAGACATCATTTTTCAAAAATCAATTTGGATTATGTTGTGGAGGTTCACAATATGAGCCATCTACCTACTAAGACGATTAATGGAAAAGTGTTGAGAGAAGAAATCACATGGTTTTTATAAATTTGGAGAAAGCTTATGATAGGGTTCCTACTTCCTAGAAACATAATATAGTGGACGTTGGAAAAGAAAGAAGTCACAAATAGGTACATCGATATGATAAAGGAGATGTATGATGGAGCTATTATTATGGTTAAAACATCTGTAGGAGAAACAAGTAAATTGCCAATTACTATAGGCTTGCCTAAGGAGTAAGCCTGCATTGGGAGTTTGCCTTCAGTGTTGGAGTTCATAGAGGTGTTGCATAGGGCTAGAGTGGCAATTGAGAGGGAGGATTCCCTTCGTTGGAAGCCTTAGGCTGTAGGGAGGTTTGGTGTGAGGCCTTTATTACAAGGTTTCAGGTGGTGATGTAGGGGTTTATTTTGTATTTGGAAGGTTCTAGTTCCCTCGAAGGTATCTTTTTTTGCATGGATGACATCACAGGAAGTAATTCTTACATTGAATAATCAAAGGAGACAAGGTCAACTTCTCCTTAATTGGTCTTGCATGCGTAAGAGATCGGAGTCCTCCAATCATCTTTGTCCTTCATTATATGATTGTGAGGGATATTTTTTTCTATGATTTTTACTATTTTTGGTGGTTTTTTTGGATCATGCCTAGGTCAGTTTAGGATCTTTTGGTGAGTTGGTTGCAGTGTGCCCTTCTAAAAGGGTTAAGATTGCTTGAAAGTGGTTCCCCTTTGATTGATTTGGTGTATACGGTGGGGGCGTAATTAGTGAACATTTGACAGAAGGATACCCTTGTATAGATTAAAAAAAGACAAATTTAGATACTTTTCATTTTTGGATTTTAGCAAATTTTTTGCTTTTTGAGGTTGATTTTTAATTTTTTGGATGTTATGAATTGTAATGGGGAATCCTCGTAGATTCCTTGCTTTTCTTAGTACATAGGTTTTTCCCTATTAGGCGTCTTTGTTTGTTTATAATACATTATTAACTGTGGAAAAGATGAAACTAAAGAGGAAATAAATAATAAATTAGAAATTTGGAAAGAAACTTTAGAATCAAGAGGGTTTAAGATAAGTGGGACTAAAACTAAATATATGGAAAGCAATTTTAACAAAACTAGCTGTATAAATGAGAATGTAGTAAAGATTAGAGGTCAAGAGATACCAGAAAGTGCCTAGGGTTAATTATTCATAAAGGGAGTTTGGAGATGATGTGTCTCATATAATTAAAGTAGGATTGGGTTAAGTGGATGAATGCTTTGGGTATGAGTATCCAAAAATTAAAAAGAAAAAATTCTATAAAACAACTATTAAACCAGCCACACTCTTATGGGACAGAATATTGGGTTATTCAGAAACCTCAAGTTCATAAAATGAGTGTAGCTGAAGTGATGATGTTGAAATAGATTCGTGGAATAATAAGAAAGTATAAAATTAGAAATGAACATATTCGTGAGATGGTGAAGGTCCTATTGGAGATAAAATGAGAGATGATTGCCAAACATGATTTGGTCTTGTACAAGAGTACATTGATACATATTGAGGGTAATGCTAGGAGAGGGCGAAGAATAAAATTAATATTCGTTGAAGTAATAAGGAAAGACATGATAACTTGGGGTGTAACTAAATCTATGGTCCTAGAATGAGCAAAATAACAAAATAGGATCTATATAGCCGATTCCAAATAGTTGGGATAAAAGGCTTTGTTGAATTGAGCTGAATTGAGTTATATTCTCTCAGTTTTACCTGAGTATAATGTATCGGAAGAGGCAAGCAATTAGGAGAGTTAATATTTATATATCCTTAAGGTAAGAAATAGATTAGCTTTTGTTATTTGCTTAGGATATCAGGAGTTGGGGGCCGTTAATATGCAATTAAGTATAGTACACATCCTGGCAAAAAACAATGTTAGGATCATTTTTTACTCAAGTTGGGATTTTTTTTTTTGGTTGTGTAAGAAGTAAATAATTCCTAGATTAGAAAGCTTCTTTTAATTTTCATAAGAAAATAATTGCAAACCTTTTCAAAGGAATTGCTCCAAATAAGTGATTGACAATTATGCCATGTGCTGCTTGAAAAGTGATAAAGATCTTGATGCAATGATATAACAACACCTGCAGTAATAGATATTTATAGTTTAAAGTGACAAAATCTGCATCTTCTTTTCACTACAATAGACATCTCACTGCATCCTCTTTTCCCCATCTCTCTCTTCCTCTACTTTTTTTTTTTTTTCTGGGATAGGTTCTTCCCCTACTTTTTTTCTGTTTTATCTAATGGTATTCACTTGTTCTTTTGTCTTTTCTTTTTTTTCTTATTTGTTCTATATTGCAAGTATATGTTCTGGTGAGAGATATTATTATGTTTTCTAAACTTCCAACGGACTCTGAAACATTTGTGCAGGGGGATAAGGAATGAAGAGAAAATATATCTGAGGCAGAAACTGTTGTCCCACTTGAGAGAGGAGAATTATCAGGTGGTGCTGAATGATTTTTCACTGATTTACCTGTTCTTTTGGTTATTGACAAGTGTGATTGCATTTATGTGTTTGTATATGTAACATGTGGCATTTGTCAGACCATGAAGTATTAAGCTTGAGTGTTATCTGCTCCACCTCTCAAAGAAGAGGTCAAGGATTCAACACTTAATTGGGACAAAGTGGGCGTGTGTGTCTTACTTATCAAAAAAAAAAAAAAAAGATCTTTGTTTATTATGAGGTCACACCACTTGAAATGCTCCAATTATCTACTTAACTTTAGAAATTTTTTTGGGCTAATTTCCTGTGCTTTGAATTTTATGTTCAATATAGATTGCTCTTACGTTGGCTGTGGTCATCTCAAAAATTGCTCGAATTGATTATCCCAAAGAATGGTACGCTTTTTATCCTTATTTTCTTGATCTATGCTTGCACTTTTTTGAAGAAGAAATATTGAAGAACTATATTTGCTGCTACCAAAATCCGAATTTGTTAAATAAAAAATAATTTTTAGTTTTTTATGGAAATGTATTTACATGTACCCCTTGAAGGTATATTCTACATAACATCTATTAAACTAGCTATGCTGAATAGGAAAGAATGTTGGGTAGTTGAGAAACGATACATCTATAAGATGAGTGTAGCCGAAATGAAGATGTTAAAGATGGACGTATAGTTGTAACTTATAAGACAAGAAAATATAAAATAAAAATGGATGTATTGTAGCACCTATATGAGATAAAATACGGAAAAATCGATTAAGATCGTTTTGCCATACGCAACGAAGATCAATAACTGCACCAGTTAGCAATAGTGATATGATTCACTTCGAGGGCTATAAGATGAGTATACTTGAAATGAGGATGTTAAGATAGATGTATGGTAATAAGACAAGAAAAGACAAAATTAAAAACGATTGCATTTATGAGATGGTTAAAGTAGTACCTATAATGACGAAACTTGATTAAGATGGTTTGGCTATGTGCAAAGAAGATCAATAATTGCAGTAGTTAGGAATGATGATATTCACTTTAAGGCCACACTTGGAGAACGGAAAGATCAAAATTAACACGGATTGAGATAATAAGAAAAGATATGATAGCATGCATGTTGTTAATTGAAGGAATGGCCTTATATAGAGTAGAATGACAAAACAAGATTCATGTAGCTGACCTTATATAGCTGGGATAAAGCTTAGTTGAGTTGAGTATGGAAATGTAAGAATTGTTATATTGAAGTTGGTGTACAGACTTGCATTTATAAGATACCTTTATGTTACTTATCAAAAAATAAAAGAAAAAAAGACACCTTTAAACTAGCATTTGCTTAGCCTTTTAAAGCAGTTTTTAACTTGGACAAGGACAACTAGGAATGGCATGGTCTCTTGTACTTTTTGACACTTAAGTTGGCATATCATCAATCAGGTGCATCAAACACAAATTAAAACGCGTAGAAGAGAAAGCAACATTGTTCCAGTCTTTGAAGCATGGACATTCTATTTTGACTCACGTGTCGGACACCGATACTCTCGGACACTTTCCAGACACGTGTTGGACATGCAAAAAAAGAATGTCCAAACTTTTTTATTTTTTCTGATTTCTGAATTTCGGACACATTCCAGACACATTTTCTATTTTTTTTCCTCTTCTCCTTAGTTCTTTTTTTGGTTATATATATACATATAAATGTTCTATGTAATAGTTAGTAAATTTGTTTTGAAACTTGAATCATGGATGTTGATGATTAAATGAAGAAGTCTATGAATTTTTATTTAATGACTTTGTTATTTTAATATCTTAATAATATTTTTTGTGATTTGTATTTTTATCGTAATTTTAGTTGAAATAACTTTAGGTTTTTATTATATATTTATATAAAAAAATTATATATATTCAACATGTCCCTGACGTGTCCGTGTCCTACATTTTTGAGAAATGATGTGTCCTCGTGTCCGTGTCATGTCATATCCGTGTCCCAAGTCTGTATCCGTGCTTCTTAGGTTCTAGTTGAAGACTGCAAACAAAAATGTCAATTTAAGGTAATGATAAAAGATTTCATGACCTATTATTTGACAGATATGACCCTGGTAAATAGGGGAAATAGGATTTATGCAACTGACTGGCTTTGGAGATGTCTGGGATAATTGAGTATTCATTGATTACTTATCAAAAATAAAATTTAGTATTTGTTGATTCAATATGGTCTCATGGAGCAGCTGATTAAACAATAGTTTTATAATAGTTTCAGAACTGTTTTACTGTGAGCATATAAATTATTTTCTATTGTCGTTTTGTGAAGGATTTCTCTATTCTCAATGTGCATAGTTTGGTTTGGTTTGGTTTTGCTTCCCAAATGTCATAAATGTTCTTTTATTTATTTTAGACATACGTACTGACATGCCAACATGATCACACATTCAGGCCAGATCTCTTTTCTGTTTTAGCACAACAGCTTCATTCGGCAGATATTCTTACTTCCCACAGGATTTTTATGATTCTCTTCCAAACATTAAAGCTGTTGTCTACTAAACGTCTTGCACCTGACCAGAGGAACTTTTCTGAGGTATAGGCTATTGCACCATGTTATTTACATTTTTAAAGTTCTTTTCTTCTTCTTTATACTGAACACAAGATGTACTTCTAGTCCTGTGATTTACATGATATGAAATAATTGCTTGTTACTGGGATGAACTTACCAATAGAAAATAATTTTGATAGTTCCTGGCAGGCATTGATAATTTCCTCCATTACATTAAAAGGGCTAGCATAGTACATGAGGTTTCTGCTATTGTGAGGTTTGGGGAGGGTTAGATTTACCCTGGCGAGTGGAGAGGCTGTTTCCTCCATTACAATGGATAATTTTTTTTTTCACAAGTCTCCATTACTATGGATAACATAGTGAACCTTAATAATTTTGCTTAAGGTATGAAGACTTTTGAAGTAAAATTGTTAACTATTTTGGGACCATTCTGTCTTAAGCTGGCCCACTGGTTTGAGGTTCTTGGGGGGATGCCTTGGGCTCTGAGGTAGTGAGCTGAACTTTCAACCTTTCTGTTTTAGCTTTATCTTTCCTGCAATCAGCTTTATGGGGTGTGAATCAGCAGCTGTCTCTAAACAATACTGGCAACTTGCATGGTGTAAAGTCATTAGTCTGTTTTGGGACTATTCTTTAAGCTGGCCCATTGATTCAATTTCTGGGCAGAGGCACTGGGCTCCTAGATAGTGGGCTGAACTCTGAACCTTTATGTTTTTTCCTTCATCTTTCGCGCAACCAGCATTGCGGGGGTGTGAATCAGTTTCTGGCTGCAAACAATATGGGCAACTTGCATGGCATGAAGTGTCAAGTCAATAAAGTGCAAAAAGAGAAATATATGTGTTGTACAGACCCATTAAAATTTAAATGGAAAGATTAATATTGAACATTACGGTTGCTGTCATTGAAGAACTCAATATCACCGGAATGAAGGATTTCGCAGAATTATTGTTGGATGCAGTTCTGAAGTGGTTGTTTAGAAGTTGGAAAAGTGCCCTTCAGACTTTGATCCAAACAGTGTTCTCGAAGAGAAGTGTCATAGGCTGATTGCTAAGCTATGGGAATGCATTCATACATGTTACAGAGAGGTTATTTTCTGTGCTGACTGCTACTAGTGATAAACAACAGTTGTGTTGCATGCATGTGCAGAGGATATGGTGTGTATACAGACACGCAAACATGAAAAATTCTACAAAAACATGATATGAACATGATGAGAAATGTTATTAAATAAATATAAATTTTTAATCTATTATTAATTTAAAAATGGAATTATATCTCCTTGCCTCGATCCTTCTCTACCTTAAAAACACTCATTCTCCTACGGAGTTGGACTTTAGAAATTCATTAGACAAGGTGCGGATGAATTTTTCAAGTGCATTTCTTTTGAAGTTGGCAATGGAAGAAGAATCAAGTTTTGGAGGGACAAATGGTGTGGAGATATGCTTTGAAGGATCGCTTTCCCCGACTTTTCGAATTTCCTCTATTCGGGAAGCTTGGGTGGAGGACTATGTGGTATTCAATGAGAATGAAATTGTTTGGGCTCCTCATTTTAGAAGAACTTTTCAAGATTGGGAGGTGGATGAGGTTGTTTGCTCGATGTCTCTTCTATATAGTGTTCACTTGAATAGAGATAATAAAGACTCTTAAATGGAAGATGGATCCTAGGTGCAGGTTCTCGGTTAAGTCCTTTTATTTTCATTTGGCTAGTAGAGGTGTGAAGGAATTTCCATGGTAGGAGATTTGGCGAACCAAAGCTCTCACAAAGGTGGCCTTTTTTTGTGTGGATGGTGGCTTGGGGGGCTATCTTGACTCTTGATAATTTGCAAAGAGGGGTATCCATTTAGCAAATAGGTGCCTCTATGTGCTTGATGGGGGAAGAAACTATTAACCATTTGCTCATCCATTGTAAGGTTGCTAGAGATGTATGGAACCTTGTTTTCTTTTTTCTTTTTTTTTTTCTCTTTTTGGCTACTCTTGGGTGATGCCTTGGTTGGTAGTGGAGTTGATAAAGATGTGGCATGGAGCCCACATTAGGCGTAGGTGCGTAGCACTAGGAAAGTGTGGAGTTTAGTTCCGCTTTGTGTTTTTTGGTGTACTTGGAGAGAGAAATAGTAGGATTTTTGAAGGCGAAGCCACATTCCTTAGTTGTCTCAAAGATAGGATACTAAAAATTCTTTACTTTTGGGTTCTTGAATCTTACCCGCATTGTATAGATTCTTTTGTAGAGTTTTTAGGGGGGTTTAAGTGCTTTTTTGTAAGCTGCCCCTTTTTGTAATTATTTCGCCTCTCTCGATGATATTACTCATTACTTTTAAAAAAAAATGTTTTTTTTTTAAATTTTTTTCTTTTGAAAAATTCTTACCACGTTTTTAATATTCACACTTCATTTCAAGATAACAGTCCACCAATATAGATGTCCCAAAATAATTGTTCCATATTCAAAAAAATCAATGAGTAGTTATTACTTAATTTACCATCATAACCTTTTTAACAAAATAAATTACAAATTGATTACACATAAGACCCAGCCACACAAGGGCAAAGACACAGTACTAGAATATATTCAGCAAGTGTGAAGTACAAAGTGATTATTTGGGACCAAAGGGATGTTCCTTTTTTTGTGGTTTATCTATAAAATATCCATGCCTCAACTTTTTCCCCTTTTTGTTCCACCTATGTTCCTAATAATTTAATCTACAATTTTGAACATGTTCAGAATACGTTTGACACAAATCAGTGGAGCCTCATCTCTGACAGTGTTTGACACGGGGATGGCTTCTCATTAGAAGCGTCATGCTACTTAGAATAGCAATCTCTCTTTTTTACCTGATGCAGTATTCTTGTTTGTCCTTGATTAACAGAAGGTCTGTGGTGTGCCTGTATGCGATTTGGATCTGGACGTTTTAACAAGATATTGATGTTGGATATACATAATTATAGCCATTTACAGTTGATCTTGTGGTCGGAGTATTTCATTTCTTACTGAAGTTTTTATGATCCCATAGTACATTATCACCTTTTTTCTTCCTCTCATTCTCATGTGGGACATACTCTTTGATAACTTGTGCTTCTGTTCTATTTAAGAGGATCAAACCTGGTTCTACTATTATTTCTTACTATATGCTTTTCATGAATGTTCTTTTGACAGATATCATCCCATTTCTTCGATTACAGCTGGCACCTTTGGCAGAGCGATGTGCAAACTATACTACACGGATTCTCTGCACTCACTCAGAACTTCAGTTCAAATGCCTCAGATCCACATCATGATGATCTTTATCTAACATGCGAGAGATGGTTATTATGTTTAAAGATAATACGCCAGCTGATAATTTTTGGGTTTCCGAGTGATGCAAAATCTATAAAGGTAACTTATATAGTCACCTTTTTTTTTTTTACCGATAAAAAAAGTAAAATAATATAGTCACCTTTTTTTTTTTCTCAATAAATTTGGTGGACCTTTGTTTAGTACTTGAGGAGTGGTTTAACTTCTTTCTTTCCCTCCCCCCCTTTTCTTTTTTTTTTTAGGAGGTGTGGCCAGTCAAGAAGGTCTGTCCTGTGCTGTTGAATGCCATTCAGTCATTTCTTCCATACTGTGAGATTTCTCTCTTGTTTCCCTATCAAGCTTCCTGAGTTTTAAACAGTTTATGCATCTTTTGAGCCATTCAGGATTATTTATCGTTTTTTTTTTGGCAGTTCCTTTCTTGTTGTTTGAGTCGCATCTGCAGTATCATTATGGTGTTTTGCATCTTTCTATGTGTTGCTTCAAAACCTTTAGCTTATTGATTTTGCCCCCAGATGGATGGAATTTCTGGTTTTTTTTAGGGCTGGGGGCTGGGTAAGCAAGTGTAAAATCTTATTACAAAATATTGAAAGATAGTTTTGCTAAACTATTCAGTGATTCTTGAATTGCATATGATAATAGCAAGTTCTTATTTAGCTAGGCTTCTAGGTGTGAAAAAATTTCACAACCATCCATCAAGCATTAGCTTGAATGGTATTGCCTCTATTTCCCAACGAGTAGGTTGAGGGTTCAAGCCCCAATTGGGACAGTGGGTGTGTGTGTCTTACCTATTAAAAAAATCACAACTACTGGACCCATTAGATCCTTTTGCACATTTTATTTCCTTTTTGGGTTCTCCCACCCTTCCCCCCTCCTCTTTTTTGTTTTTGTGTTTGTTTTGGTTTTGGGTGGGGAAGATTTGGGAAAGTTATGCAATAGTTTTCATAAGAAATTAGAAGTTAGAATGCTTTTTAAATTAACATTTGCAGAACATATGTTTAATACAAAAAAATAAAATAAAAAATACTCTGAATCATTCAAATATACATGCCATGTATAAAACTCATATGAAATATATCTTTTTTTTCTTTTCTCTTCTATGATAAAAAGTAAAAGGAGCCTTGTAGGCATGGAATTCAAGTAGCTTTGTTTTGTTCTTCATATTACATATTTACATGAAACAAAATGAGTGTGATAGCAACGTGTTGTAGCCTGTAATATTTTTTTACATACGTTTATGGAGAAATTGGCTTTGGGTGAAGTGGAGAAAATGGATTCTACTGTGTCCTCAATAATAAAGTTCTCTATTCTTATTCATGGACCATCATGATTCTTTAGCAGTTCGAGTGGACTTAAATAGGGTCCCTGTATCACCCATGGTATTAAAATATCAACAGTCATGTAATATATTGGCTATTACAAACTGTTGATTAGGTTACATACCAATATATCCGGTGTGCAGAGGCGTAACGTTCATTATATACTGATATGTAACAGACGAATGGTAATAGTACATTTTCTCTTTTTTCCAGCTCTTCCAATAGCTAGAAAACTCATTTTTGGGCGTGGAACTATTGATTTAAAGTTACCAAACACCACTGCCGGCTCCACCATAAAGCAGGTGAAGCAATGGCTTTAGGCCCCACCTAAAAAGAAGGCCCCAAATCTTAGATAATTTATAGTGTAATTAGAAGTCTAAGGTTTATAAAAGTTTAAATCCCACGAATAAGGCTCCATAAAAATTTAAGTTTAAGTAGAATAATTCAAGTTAAACCAATCACATTTGATAAAAATACATGAATAGTCTTTTTGTATTGCCTAACTTATACATTTTTGTAAATTTTTGTAATAGAGTCCTATTTCAGGTTAATCACATTTATACTATTTATTTACATAAAAAAAGACGTGAATGGATCTTTTTTAGTAGCGAGTTTATAGTTTTTATAAATTCTATTAGTAGAGTTCTATTTCAAATTTTCTTTACTTGTTGAATTATGTAAGAACTCTATTCTTAGAGTTTTATTCAACATTTATATATATATTTTTATTGAATACTATTATAATTTTTATACTATAATATGTATTATTTAATATTAAAAAAAAATAAAAGCTTCATTTACATTATCGCTTTAGGCCCCAAACTGTATGGAGCCAGCCCTACCAAACACAAGATTTCAAATCATGGATATTATTGAAATGGTTGGTAGGGATATTTGATTGCTTAAGATCTCACACCCAAGAAAAAAATCCTATATCATTGGGTTATTTCTATAATTATTATTATTATTTTTAGTTTTAAGAATTATTATTGTTTTGCCATTTTTATTTTTCTATTATAATTATTTTTTTTTGCTACAAAATCGTATATGATGGTATCTTTTTGTTTTCTATTGTTTTTTTTTTGTGCGTGGTAGAAAATGTGAGTATTGTAATATAAGCGTTTGCTTCATCACATTTATTTTCTTTTTAATTGCTTGTTAATTTTAATTTTTTTTCTATTGTTCTTTTTTTTTTTTTTTATATATTTTTTGAAGTTATTTATTTATTTGGATTTAGGCCGATTAGTCAAAATTTAATATTCAACACTTACAGTGTATTCAATGTTTAATGTTTGTCCTTTTTTTTATTTTTGATGAAGTTACTTGTAGTTGCATTTTATTTGTTCCTTGAAATAGTCGGTGCAATTTTCCTTAGAATAGATTGTACTTTGTTTTTAATTTAATTTAAAACCAATACAATAAGTAAATTTTTGTAGGTGTTAGAAAATTGACTATAGATAATTCAAAACATTAAAATGTGACAACTGGGTCGAAAGCATGTTTATCAATAACTTTTAAGGGACTTTTTAATAATTGAAAAAAATTCATGGAGGGGGTTTTCCGATTTTCGTTGCGTATTGACCGATACTCCCAATATCATTATACCACAATGGTGACCATTAGTTAACACTATACCACTATTTAAAACCATGCTATCGCCTTTCCTTTTGTTGGATGCTTTCAGCTATATGATGGGGAGGGCCATAGTTGTAGATGTTACGAGAGGGTTTCATTTTGGGGCTATTTGAGGGAATTCTCTAGCTGTTTTATGCTTATTATTTACTGATGACACTATTGTTTTCTGTGGGCTGGATGCAGATAAGTTGAAATGTTTGGGGTGTATTTTTATGTGCTTCCAAGTAGTTTCAAAATTGAAGATCAACAGTGAGTTGATTCCAGTGGGAGAGGTGGAGGGGTTTGGTGGGTTAGGAGCTATCTTGGGGTGTAAAGTCGGAGAATATCTAATTACTTATTTGGGTCTTTCTCTGGATTATTCTATGTTCCTACCATTACATGTCCTTTTAACCTATTCCAGCATCTGCAGTGAAGAGCTTAAAATAGTTTCAATGGGACTTTCTTTGGGTGGTTGTGGGAATGAATTTAAATTCCATTTAGTGAGTTGGAAGATAATGCGCCAGTCAGTGCAAGTGGGTGGGTAGGGGATTAGGGACTTTGAGATTGTTTAATCAAGCCCTTTTGGGAAAACGGTCATGGAGTATAGAGGAAAGTGGTTATGGGAAATATGGGAATGAAAGGAGTGGTTGGTGTTCTAGGATGTTTCAATTCTTCTCTGGAATAGGAGTTTGAAAGAGCATTGGAAAAGGGTGGAATGAGTTCTCAAAACATGTTATGTTTAAGGCAAAAAATGGTCCTCGTATTTGATTTTGGGATGTTCTGCTGTGGTGAAGGTCCTTTGTTCTGGTTGTTTCCAAGGCTCTTTAGAATTGCAGTATATAGGCAACCTTTGCTAATTGAGTACTTCAGGCAATTAGGTAATGGGGTGCTATTGGACATTTGTTTTGATTGGTGACTTAAAGATTGAGAGGTGTATGAGATTGTTGCGTTGTATAAAATTTTGTATGGCCTTGCTATGATGGAGGGGGGAGGATGAATTGAGGTGGGTGAGTTGGGAAGAATGTTTTTGAGGTGAGGTCGAATTATACAATGTTGAAGGGAGGAGACTGATTTGGGTTTCCCCTGGAAGGCTCTATGAAGCAGAAAAGTTCATTTGAAGCAGCTTTGATTTTTTTTTTTAATGAAATTTTACTTGTTAAAAAAATCTTTTATATAAGTTTGACTTTGTTCTTTCATTTCTAATTTTTCCAATTGTGTTTTCCCTAATATTTATGAGCAATATATATGTATATATATTGCATTTTACAAGGAAAGGAAATTGCATTTTGTTGAATCCTGAAGGCAATGATTCTTTTGGCTAAAATGTTTTACACCAGAAAATACTTCCCATATAAACGCAAGGAAAAAAATTTCCTTCTTAATAGCGTTTTGGTTGATGTTTTGAAAATAGTTTTACTAATTCTAAGAAGAACGCACGCACGCGCACACACACACACACACATATATATATATATATGTTGGCACATAAAGAGGAGCTCTGTATATGAATATAAACATTGCATATACATACACACATGTAAACATATGTTAGGAAATAATACTGCTCGCATATATGTGGTATATATGCACTTTTATAGGCACACATAAACTAGGGTATGTGTGTATAAATGAGCATATATGGGCCCTATATAGGTTCTTTTCTATATGTGTACATATAAGTATGTTTCTATGCATACTTGAATATATGCCTCCTGTTTGCATTTGGTGGATTATATGGCATGAAAGGAATAATAGATTATTCGAGGCTGTAGAGTCTCCTTTATGGGTTGTAAAGGCTTTGATGTTGAACACCCTTTATTTTTTGTTGTGAGGTGGCTCAAACCATGTCTATGATTGATTTGCAACTTTTTTGCTCTCAATGAGTTTTGAGAGAGTGTTGTGTGTATGTATCTTGTAAATGGAGCTGTTGCTGCTTCTTAATGAAATTATTACTCATCAAAAAAGAAATCAGTGGACATACAGCAAAGGGGGCGATGACCCCTCTCCCAAAAAGAGGTCTAGATTTTTGCCACTGCGTATAGAATTGCATAGGCTAATGTACGTAACACCAAACACATTTATATGGTGATATAATACACTAAGTGTTGACATTTCCCCTGGTTTATTATTTTTGTATCCTGTAAATGTGCGAAAGTTGACATGTGTAAACAATCAAATGACAACGTGAAGAAACAATGATTGAGATGTATGAATTTTTTAATAAAAGGAAAAATCAAATACTTTCGAAATCATAAATTGTTCTTTTGAATGTATGACATGTAATTAAAAGCTCTACCATTTATTGGAATGTGTTCATTTTTTTAGTGTCTCAACTTTGTTCTTTTTAACTGTTATAATTGATGTTTGAATGCTATAGTTTTTTTTTTTTTTAAGTTATGTTATATAAAAACAGCCTATGAAAAACATTAATATTTGTGGTTCATGTAATTTGATAATATTACGCTTGCAAAATTTCGGTATGTGTTTTCTATAGTGTAAAACAATTTTTTAGCTTGTTTTATATGTTCTAATCAAGAGGATATTACATTTTTGTATTGTGTTCATTTCACATGTGACAATGTATTCATTGTATTGGGTCCATGTCTGTGATAGTGCCACTTCGATGCCACACTTAGTCCCAAATTCCAATATGTTTCCTTTTGTCTACACTTTTTTTTTTTGAGTTCTGCACCATAAATCATCTTTGACTTTGTAATAGTCATATAGAATTTTAAAAGTCCTATTGAACTTTCCTTGTATATGGTAGGTATTTGACAGTTGCTCGATACCCTGAAATGCTTCTCCATTTCTTCCATTCTACCTGGGAAAAATTTATTCACCCACTTCCTATCTAACATATTGCTAACAATTACATACATTGATTCCTACTTCTACATTTTCCCCTTAAAAAGTTAATTAAATTATGTTCCATCTTAGTCTTCTCAACCTAAAACATTTAGATTCCATGATATCTTTGCATGCTTCTGAGTTCTAACATAGAATTAATCCTACTCCAGTTTAGTTAACTAAGATTTCTGTGTTAGTAAACAACATATACTACAGGACATCCTCTCAATTTGTCCAATAAATTTATCAAAGTCACAAGCTGGTATTATTTGTTGTTAGAATGTTTAGCTCAAAAGCACAAAGAATGTTTAAATACATGAAAATCTAATTTTTATCTTGAAAATTAATTCTTGTGGCAGTCTTATGTTTCGTTGAGTGCATTGGTAATGGTATTGTCTCCTTCGCCTTGGCGGAATTGTTAGTTGCTGCTTCTAATTGCACATTTTTATGGTAATTTTGGCAGAATTGTTAGTTGCTTACTTTATGTATGGGCTCACTTTTATTTTTCCTATACATATTTGTTTCTATCAATGGCATTATGCACTTCCTAAGAAGCACGGATACGGACACGGGACACGGACACGACGCGACACGACACGGGCACGCAGACACGTTATTTCTCAAAAGAGTAGGACACGGATACGTTAGGGATACGTTGAATATATATAAATTTTTTATATGACCATATAATAAAAACTTAATGTTATTTCAATTAAACTTGGCATAAAAGCACACAAATTTAAAAAATATTATTAAGATATTAAAATAACAAAGCCATTAAATAAAAATTAAAGAACTTCTTCATTTAATCATCAACATCCATGATTCAAATGTCCGGACACGTGTCCGGGAAGTGTCCGAGAGTGTCGGTGTGTCGGACACGTGAGCCAAAATAGAGTGTCCGTGCTTCTTAGTGCACTTCTGAATGGTGGGGGGCTTGGCTTTTTAATTTTGAAATGATTGTATTTGTCTGATATACAAGAAATGTCACTAAAACAAAATAAGAGAGTAAGGCTTGTTACGACCCGAACCCCAAAGATTCGAGTAATGACGTAAGACTACTACATTTTATTCCTAATTAACCTCCTAGAGGTGACCAAGTCAAAGGAAGTCAATCAAACTCCAAATACTTAGGTTTGACCATGGTGTTGTTGAGCTAACGTTCCCAAAAATAGGTATTTGAAATACTTTGAATTGGACTTGCAAAAGTCCCAGTTATTGTTCCTTATACATTCAATAGTAAAAAAATGATTTTTAATCAATTTTAACTGAAGGTTTACATATCAACTACTTAGTGACCATGGCACAAATTTCAGGAAATCCGAAATTTTGTTCTTGAGAGAGAGCAGAAGGGGGGGGGGGGGGCTTGACTTTTTATTCTTTAGGAATCATGCCTTAAAAATATTTTTAATGAATCCAAATGAGGGTATTTCCTTATTTACATTTACTGTCTCAAGTAAATCGACAAATATTAAATTACTTAAGTAAGATTTAATGTAAATAAGGTAGGCTAATTAATAATATGTAGTGTAAGAGAGTAGTAGGAAAAATTGAAGGCTAGCGGTCATCCGCTTGCTACCTAGTGGTTGTCTGCCTAGAGCCAAGTGGACGTCCGCCAGCTCTAAAGCGGTCATCTGCATTTAGTCTAAGTTCTGATTCTCAATTCCAGTGCCTTTGCTTGGTGGACTTGGGAGGAGGCTCTGGGGGTGGACGTCTGCCAGTTCGAGAATTCCTAGAAAATGTCCTATTTTAAGTTTTCACCTGCTTTCATTTTTACTTGCTCTTATTCCGAACTCAAAATACACCAAACCCAAGGGTTTTCGTACATATTAATTTCCAACATGATCATTTTCTAGATTCTCTTGCTTCCCAAATATTTGCTTTAGCAACTTCTTTGTCCTATCATGACTGATAAATTGGACACCAAGGACAACAAAGAGTATAATTCTATTCTTCAAAATGCCAATGCCTCTTTTACATCCACAACCAATTTGGTCTCTTTAGGTAAAACATGTCTTGATTCTTCTTCCAGTACTTCTTGTATTCTTGATTCTAGAGCGTCTGATCATATGACAGGTAACTTGTCTCTTCTTTCTAATATTTTTCGTCATTCTTCTCACTCCTTTGTCACTATTGCTAATGCGACTAAAGCTTGTGTTCAAGGAATTGGTAGTGTTTGCATGTCTGATCTCACTTTTTCATCTGTTTTATACATACCCCAATCCCAAAGTTTTTGGATGTGTTTTGTTTGTGCATAACTTGCAACCTGGTCGTGACAAATTTGACCCTCGTGCTCATAAATGGATATTTCTTAGTTACTCACACACACAGAAAGGTTACAGGTGCTACAGTCCTATCTTAGATAAGCATTTTGTCAGTGCTGGTGTCATTTTCTTTGAGACTATTCCCTTTTATTCTCTAGAAGGAAGTCAGATACAGGCACCATTATTTCCTGACCTTGTTTTACCTACTAGTGTTCCTACCTGCCCTCCTATTTTTCAGGTGTATGTTCGTCGTCACCAGGCTACGACTCTAGTCACTCTTCTTGCTGGACCTTCTCTCTCACATCCTCCACCTATCTTGTCGTCTGCCGATTCATCTCATTCTTCTGACTCTGATCTTGATCTGCCCACTGCAGTTTGTAAAGGTTCACATACTTGCACTACTCATCCTATCTCTAACTTTGTCTCTTATGATCATATATCTTCTTCCTTTCAAGTTTTCTCTCTGTCCCTGTTATCTCTTGTTGTTCCTAAATCCTGCAAGGAAGCTCTTTCCCACCCTGGTTGGCGGACAATAATGGAAAAGGGAATGCATGCTTTGGAATTAAATCGTACTTGGGCTTTTGTTCCTAAACCTGCTGGTGCTAAAATTGTTGGCTGTCGTTGGGTCTTCACAATCAAGCAGAATCCTGATGGTACTGTTGATCGACTAAAGGCTTGCCTTGTGGCCAAAGGTTTTACCCAAACCTATGGCATTGATTACACCGAGACTTTCTCTCCTGTTGCCAAATTGAACTCTGTTCGGGCTATCATATCTCTTGCTTCGAATCTCGATTGGCTTCTTCATCAGCTCGATGTCAAAAGTGCATTCCTACATGGTGATCTTGCTGAGATTGTGTATATGGCTCAACCACCTGGTTTTGAGTCTAAGGGGGAGGATGTTTGTCATCTTCAGAAATCTATTTATGGACTGAAACAGTCTCCCCGAGCTTGGTTTGATAAATTCAGTAAGGCAATAGTTTCTCACAGTATGACTTGGAGCCAAGCTGATCACTCGGTATTCTTTAAGAAGACGCAAAGATGTATCGTGATTCTAGTTGTCTACGTAGATGATATTGTGATCATCGGTAGTGATAAGGTAGATATCTAAACATTGATTTAGTATCTTGGTTCCATCTTTCTCACCAAAGATCTTGGAAAGCTCTGTTATTTCCTTGGCATTGAGGACGCAAGATCAAAAGTAGGGATTAGTTTGTCTCAGAGGAAGTACACTCTTGATATTTTGAAAGAGATAGGTTATCTTGGCTCCAAACCTGTAGCTACGCCCATGGAGATCAATCTAAAGTTGATGCCATATGAGGGTGATTTGGTTGAGGATCTAGAGATGTATCGAAGACTCGTGGGTAAACCCATTTACCTAACCATTACTCGACGTAGTATCTCTTATGTAGTTAGTGTTGTGAGTCAATTTATGACTAGTCCTCGAGTTTCTCATATGGATGCAGTTACTCTTATCATGAAGTATTTTAAGAATGCCCTAGGACGTGGTCTTCTTTATCTATCATTTGGACATCTTTGGATTGGGGGCTATACTGATTTTGATTGGGCAGGATTACATTCAGATTGCAAATCTACCACTGGTTATTGTACTTTCTTAGGGGGTAATCTCGTGACTTGGAAAAAGCAAGAAGCAGTCGGTTGTGGCACGCTCTAGTGTTGAGATAGAGTATCAAGCAATGGCACATACTACTTGTGCGTGGTGGCTCACGAGCAATATATAGACTAAGGTTGCCCATCACTCCCTCACTCTTTGACTTGGTTAAGAACACTGTGCAAGAATTTGATGTTCCAATATGTGATCCAACACCTCTCCATTGTGACAATTAAGCGACGATTCGTATTGCCAACAATCCAGTCTTTCACGAATGGACCAAGCATATTGAAGTTGATTGTCACTTCATTCGATCTAAAGTAGAGTCCAAGAAAATCACCACTCCGTTTGTTCCTTTTGATAGTCAACTTGCCGACATCTTTACCAAATCTTGTCATCGACTTTATTTGTAACAAGTTGGGAGTTTGTAGATATATAATCTCCAGTTTGAGGGGGAGAGTTGTAAATATTGATTGTAAATATTGATTTAATCTGTAGCTTTATTTAAGCATTAGATTGATTTTATTGATTGTATTGATTGATTGATTGTAGGAATTAATTTAGGATAGTTTTGTTACTTACTTGAAAGTTGTGACTATAAATATTGACCTCCTAGAGAGAAGAATATAGCTTTTTAATTCTCTAAAATACTTTCGACACTTATCTTGAATGCTGCATGTCATCCTGATTGTAATTGACCATCACATGTTCTACCTCTGCATGTTTAAGGTTTCAATGCCAGCAATCTCATTAGACGTTATAGTATGCAAAATTATTCTCCGACTTCATATTCCTGCAACTATAACAGTCATTTTCTGTCTGTAGTTGACCTGTTTTTAATATTTTGGACATTCTGACATGCTATAATCTGAAATAGAACATTCCATCTGACAATGGACTCCATAATTGCACAAGTAACTTCCAATCATAGTTGTTATGGGCGACCATTTGGCCGCCCGACTATAGGAAAAACGCCTAGGCGATGACCACTTGAAACCAAATAATTTGATCTCCCAACTATTTATTTCTTCTTGTCAAAATAATACAAATTACATTTATGACCCTTTAATAGTCATTAATTGCTCTGAATTTTGTCAAGTTTGTTCTATGTTGCCTTTTGAATTATCATCAAATATTATTATTTGAATGGGTTAACTTCTATTCAAGTGCTTTCTACTGTATTGTCCATTCTATTTGATTTCTTTGCATATGTTACAATGTTTCTAAAATTCAAACTGTATGTTTGTTTGTTGTCAGAAAATAACATTAGTAATACATAATTGCTATTTTTTTTCCTTCATATTTTTACGTAGTAATAAGAATGTTATTTTTATTGATTTAATTTCTTATTAATAAAATATATTGTGTGAAATTATGAATTAAAATAATGATTAGATCATTTTATATCATGTTTTTTGGCTGGGTAGTCACCTAGGCAGTAAGTTAGGTCCATTGCCTAGGGTCGCCTGCGCAATTTGACAACTATGCTTCCAATCACAACTGGGAAGTTTCCACTTTGTATTATTGAATTTCTTGAAGAAATATATGATGTTGATCTCCTGGCTTAATACTGCAGATTCATCTTTCCGGGAGCGACATCCTAAGTTATGGGACTTCTTGAAGAGGGTATGTACTAAAATGATGAAGGTTTTAGTCGCAATTCAGCGCAGACATCCTTATTCCTTCGGTGATAAATGTGTCCTTCCACCAGTCCTGAACTTCTGCTTAAATAAGATCACAGATCCTGAACCTGATCTATTGTCATTTGAGCAATTCCTTATTCAGTGTATGTCAATGGTGAAATCTATACTGGAATGTAAAGAATACAAGCCAAGCTTGACTGGTCGTGTGATGGATGAGAATGGAATTAGTCTTGAGGAGATGAAGAAAAACATGTCCAGTGTTGTTTCTGGTGTCCTTTCCTCCCTTTTGCCCAGTGATCGGGTTGTACTCTTGTGCAACATATTGATAAGAAGGTACTGAGGAAGTCATCTTTCCTTGCTCATTGATTTGCTTTGGCCCATCTGGTTGTATTTATTAGATACATAATATGTTGCCTCAATTTACTGCATGCAAACACTGTTGACAATGCATGCTAATCGATAATGTGAGATTGATATTTGGTCATATTTTTGTTAATTAAATGTTGATCTTTGAAATTATTTTCTCAGTTCTTTTATGTATGATTCCTTGAATGCGGTGCTTGTTATTTTTCCATGAGCCAAATAGTTGGGATAAGGCTTCCTTTGAGTTGTTGAATTATTTTTCAATGAGCACATATAGACTTTGTGCCTTTGGAGTTGGTTCCTACTGTAAGAATCTGTAACAATCTTATCAACCTCAGTGATAATAGAATTATTGGATTATAATTGAGGCAAAAGGTTGGGCTTATGTAACAATCTTATCAACCTCAGTGATAATAGAATTATTGGATTATAATTGAGGCAAAAGGTTGGGCTTATATATGCAATTGCTTCACTGTGGGCATGGTTTTCAAGTTGCGAATCTACAATTTGTTTGGATGTCTAATCTGAGTTATAACTTGTTCGAACTATCAAAATATTGGTTGAATTTTTAAATCCATTGTTTTACGGTATTTTTAATAATTCAGATGGATGGTGCTCTAGATAATTCAACAAAAGGGCACTGAGTTTCAACAGTTTTGTATAATTTGGATTAATTTTTATCTGCATTAGTAAGTATGTTTTTTTCCTTAAATTTTAAATCTGAGATTTTCCAAAATTGGCAACAATAGCCTTAGAATAGGGCCCTATTGAGTGTCTTTAAATTATCGTTTAAAGCCTTTCTTTTTAGCTTCTGTTTATTGTAATCATTATTCTTCAGTAGCTGTTCCAATGGTCAAATGGTGCTCTGCCTTCTAATTTTCTTCAAAATATATTTATTTGAACTTCGTCTCGATTCAAATTAGGTGGTCCAGTATGAATTCCAAATTTCTCAAAATTTTGTGAATGTTTGGTGAAATTTGAACTGTGATTGTGGATGGAGGGTTGCATCATTTATTTCACGGTCTTTAGTTTTTCAGTTGGTCCTTCAAATTCCTAAGCTCATCCTATTTTTTCTCAAAACAGTTATTTTGTTTTAACAACAAGTGATTTGGAGGAGTGGTACCAGAACCCTGAGTCTTTTCATCATGAGCAGGATTCAGTTCAATGGGAATTAAAACTGAGGCCATGTGCTGAAGCTCTATACATTGTTTTGTTTGAAAACCATAGCCAAGTAGGTGGATCTCAACTCTTGGCATTCAACTCTTCATATTTTTCCAGTAACATATCTTGTTGAAATAGACGCTTGAAAAGTTTGTTGGATAAAGAAAGATGCAAGCTCATTGTTATTTTCAGCTGTTAGGTCCTGTTGTAGTTTCCATTCTTCAAGAGGCAATGAATGGTTGCCCAGCTTCAGTGACTGAGATCACTCCACCCTTGCTTCTCAAGGATGCTGCCTATGGTGCTGCCGCATATGTTTATTATGAGCTTTCAAATTATCTGAGCTTCAAAGACTGGTGTGTTCCTCTCTTACTCTTCTATGTTCTGTATTTTCCATTTGGTTTGTCATGCACAACTCGTTTGACTTTAGGTGCTGTCGATATTGTGGCATTTAATATGCTGATGATTTGAAAGAACAAATTCTAACCAGGAACTGAAATATGTTTTTTTTTTCCCAATTTATTCTTTTTTGTGCTGCATGTGCTCTATTTGTACTATATTTGACAACTTGAAATGGGGAAATTACTTGGAATTTTGTTTTCGTGGTTTGCCTACTCTATTTAGGAAACTATTTACAAGAAAAATCCCTTGCTGGTTGATTTATTTATTTATTTCTAATGCTTGTATACTTCTCCTGATCATGGGCTGCCGTGTTGGTATCCAGAAGTGTGATTTGGTAAACACATTTTTTTTTCTTCTAAAATCTCAGATTTAATTTTCCATCAATACCGACATAGAAAAGCATATAGACATCAAATCTAATTTTAATAGTCCAAAATTTTGTCTTTGTGCTGTAGGGTTCCAAGACACAGATTTTCCTCCTTGTCCTCTTAATGCTAAACAAGTATAGTGTGGGCTCTTCAGATATACTCAGTCTCACAATGCACTCAAAATATGAGAGAAGAGAGAGAGTACATGCTGCATAAAGAATCATGGTGGTGAAGAAAAGAGACAGTAATCCTAAGTCCACTATAAAATTGTAATTGCACTCTAGAATTAATGTGAATTAAAGGAGAACTTCACGACCGACCACAATACAGACCCCGTGACCTATGAATTTCTTGCAAGAGTACTTAATTTATCTAATGATCACTTTTATGATTTAGTAAACATTTTCCAGATACCAGTCTTGATTCAAATGACCAAAAACCATAAATTTCCTCAAGATATGTCATTCATCTCAAATAAGAGGTCATGGATTCCATATTGTGAATATACATTCTTTAATGGCATCACATCAATCACCTAAAATGGAAAGGTATTGACCTACAATAGCTCTCACTCATTGGTAAATTAAAGTAACCAATACAATGGCTTTGAGTTCACTATTCTTTTAGGATTAAGAATTTATGTAATTTAGTAGCAGTGAGAACATTACATCTGGCGACAGTGTATTCATAGATGTGTTCTCATATGCATCTTTGATGCACCAAGACACTAATTTGAATCACCACTTCAATAATCAAGACTGACCACCCTATCTCATAAAAAGTGAAGTGCTAGTCTGTTAAATGAAATGCTTAATTTCATAAAAATATGAAACACATGCTATCAGAAACCTGCGAATAAGATCTTCCCATACACTTAATGCACATGCAAAATGGCTAAAGGTTTCCTAGTCATCTTATGAAATATAACATACGTAAAATACATGACGATGATTCTCATATAATATCCAACTCAACTCAACAAAGCCTTATTCCAATTATTTGGATTCGGCTACATGAATCATATCTCGCCATTCTGTTTTATTTAAGGTCATTTCTTTAGTTAGACCACACATTATCATATTCTTTCTTACTATTTCTGCCAAAGTTAATTTGGGTCTTCTCGTCCCTTTAGACTTAACCTTGATGTGAGTCGGATTGCCCTTCTTTACTCGTGCATATATTGGTCTTCGTTGTGCATGGCTATACCATCTTAATTGGTTTTCTCTCATTTTATTATCTTATACGGGCAACTTTCACCATCTTACATATGTGTTCATTTTTAATTTTATTTTCTATTATCACTATACAATGTATACATCCATCTCAATTTTATCTTATGGAGCAAACTCATTTTATTAACATGATTGTTAAACTGTCCAATATTTTGCTCCATACAACATTGCCAGTTTAATCGCTATCCTATAGAACTTACCTTTTAGTTCTAAAGTTACACGTTAATCAACAAAATGCCAAATGCACTTCTCCACTTAATCCACACTATTGTAATTCTATGAGCAACAACATCTCCGATTTCTTCTTCTTGATGGACAAGTGAACCTAGATAATGAGACTTTTCACATTTTGTATTTGTTGATTTTTAATTTTCACTACATCCTCGTTTGTGTTCCTAGTTTTACTAAAATTATACTCAATATATTCACGTTTTGTCCTACTTGTCTTGAACCTTCTTGATTCTAAAGTTTCTCCAAACCTCTAATATACCATTTATCTATCTTCTAGTTTTATCAAGTAAAACAATGTCATTAGTAACAAGCATACATCATGAAACTTCATCTTGTATGTGCTTAGTAAGCTCGTCCATTACTAAAGTAAAAGGGCGAGGACTTAATGTTGGACCGTAAGTAAGCCTATTGTGATGGAAAATTTACTTGTTTCTCTTATGATAATCCCATCATACTTTTATTATTTCTATATACTGTTTTGTAATTCATTTCTTTTCTTAAATCCACCATATTAGATCTCGAGAGGCTCTATTATACATTTTCTCTAAGTCTATAAAAATCATGTGATGATCTTTCTTCTTCTCTTTAACATTTTTTCATTAGTCTTCTTAATAAGTAAATAACTTTCACTGTTGACCTCCCTAGCATAAACCTAAATTGATTCTTCGATACAGTTGTCTAAAGTCTTAACCAGTGCTCGATCACTTTCCCAAAGTTTCATAGTCTGATAAATTAATTTATTACTACAATAATATGTACAATTTTGGATATCCCCTTTATTTTTATATATAGTTATTAAAATGTTTTTTCACAATTGATTGATATTTTCTTATTTATTATAGTCTTATTAAATAAATTTGTTACCTAAAGCCTTCCAAACCTTAATAGGAATACCATTTGGTCCTACAGCCCTAGCAGTTTTCATCTTCCTCAATACGTTTTTTAATATTTTTTTATACATCAAACACTTTAATCTTATGAAAAAATATATTTTCTCTACTACCCCTAGAATTCTCTATACTTAAGTTTTCTATATATGCTTTTCATGTAGTAACTTCACAAAATAACTTCTCCACCTGCCTTTAATTTCATCATTATTTGTCAAGACTCTTGAATCTTTAATCTTTATGCACTTAATATGACTAAAATCTTTGGCGTTTTCTATCCCTTAACTTGGTAAGTTTGTACATATTCTTTTCTCTATCATTTGTACCCAATTTGAAATAAAAAATATCATATGCCATTTGTTTAGGATTTCTCACAGTTTTTTTACTCCCTTTTCTAATACACTTCCTAACTTTCTTTAGTTCTTACTATTAAATAGCTTTACTTTCTCCTCCTTTTAAATTTAACCACCTAATTCATGGTTTTTTAGTCTCTTCACTCTTTCGTGCTTGTCTCTCAATATATACATCTAGAATCATAAACCTATGTTGTGAGGTCAAACTTTTGCTAGGAATAATCTTACTGTCTTTGTATAATAGCCAAACTATTCTTCTAATTAGGAAAAAGGCTATTTGAATTTTATTGGATCCACTTTTAAAAACTATTAGATGTTCTTCTCTCTTTTTAAAATTAATATTTGTTCTTATAAAATCATATGCTACTGTGAAATCTAGAATTGCTTCTTTAGCATCATTCCTATCTCTAAATCTGTAATCCCCATGTACAATCTCATACCCTCTGCGATCTTTTTTCACATGCCCATTAAAGCCCCCTCTTACAATTATCTTTTCTTTTAGAGGCATGCCTTGAATTAATTCATCCATATGTTCCCAAAATTGTGTTTTAATGTGTTCATCTATTTCTATTTGGGATGCATAAGCTTGGTGCTATTGTAATTCATTTACTTATCATATGATGGGAAGCCGAAAAAATAAAAAATAAAAAATCTCCATATGCATGGTTCCTAAAACTTGCTTGATAATTATGCTAGAGTTACTTATTTATTAAAGCTAGAATGAATTCTCTAAATTTATACCAGTTCTCTAAATTTATGCCTTGTATATTCTAAGTATTTGTTATGTACTAATCAAGCTTGTAATCAACTAAAATTTGTCCCTTCCATCGATTATTTGAGCAGTTTGGGCAAGAGTCCTTTGGACAATACTTATCAAGGGGATGGAGGCTAACCTTTATCAAAAGTGTACTCTGTAGTATGCCTACATTCGTTATGTCCTTGTTCTCTATTTCTGTCACAGTTGCAAATGGGATGGAGAAGCTTCGGATAGAATTCATTTGGGAAGGAATGGGGGAGGAGCACAAGTATCACTTAGTTTCGAGGAAGAAAGTGTGCTCTCTAACTAGATGCAGAGCTCCAGGGATTCGGTTGCTTAAGCAGTTTAACAGAGCTTTGCTTGGAAAATGGTTATGGAGATATGGGATTGAGCGTGATAGCCTTTGGCGCATAGTGATTAAGAGGAAGCATGGGAGTGAGGCTCGGGGGTGGACTTCTGCTGAAGCTGGGGTGGCCTTATGGGGTGAGTCTTTGGAAGTGCATCAGGAAAGGTTGAGAGGATTTCGTCTCTCGTCTAGAGTTTGCAATTGGAAATGGGAGTTGGATTAGTTTTTGGTATGACCTTGGTGCGCACCAATGTCGTTGAAGTGTAGATTTCCTAATCTATTTCGCATTGCTTTGGATAAGGGCACCGGAGTGGCGGATTATTTTTACTTCTCGGAGAATGGAGTAATGTGGAATCCTAGTTTCATAAGAAGAATTCCAAGGGAACTATAACCCTCCAAATGCCTTTCCATAGAAACCTAACTGCAGAATTCCCACAAAGCACATTGTAGTAGGACCTAATATTGAACTTGCCATTAGGACCCCGGTTCTATTTAATTGAATCTTCTCTCTCCACCACAAGCCTACATCCATATAAAAAAGCTAGGAATGCCTCAACATGATCCAATTCCCAATCCTATGCGTGGTCAACAATTTTAGAGGTGATTCCTACTTTGAACAATTTGGGGAGAAAGGGGAAGCTCCTTACTAACTGGTGATGCATGTGTAAGAATGCGGAAGAGTCAACCATCCTCCATTGTAAGGTAGCTAGGGAGGTGTGGGCATTACTTTGTGTTGTTTTTGGGGTCCTTTGGGTTATGCTTAGATCGGTGAAGGAGTTTCTAGCTAGTTGGGATGCGTTTTGCCCTTCAAAGAGGTGTTGGCATGTTTGTAGGGAAGCTCCTCCTTGCTAATGTGGAGTATTTGGTTGGAACATAATCGTTGTACATTTGTGGAAATAGTGCTTCCTATTCATAAGTTGAAGAAAAGTATTTTAGACACTTCATTTTTGGGTTTTAGGGAAATATCCTTTTTCTCTCAGGGAATTTTATGGATGGTCGAGTGTAGCTCTTGTTTTCTGTGTATGGGTTATGCCTCCTTTGTCATGTTTGTTTATAATACAATACAACAATTTATAAAAAAAAAAAAAAAATTTGTACTCCACCTTTTTGAACTCAATTAATCTTAATCTGCCACTGAAAAATTTGAACCATTATCCAAATCTACCTTCTTGAAATTCTGTCTGAGCTTTGTTTCTTCAATTTTTTTTTTTGGGTTATGCATTGGCCTATTGACTTATGCTTGAGTACCCATTAAAGGGTGATCACTGTCAAATGAAATTCCATTGGATATACACAGTGAAATCATGAATCAATATGTACCTTTCTGGAATTATATTACTGGAAATATATTGTATAAATATATATAATCCTACAAAGCATGAGATTAGAACTTCCTTGTGTATGATTTCATTTTACATTGAGGCTTGTAAGAAGTTTGGGGCTGTTCAAATGGAAACACCCCTGAATCATATTGCGGGAAATATATTGTATAAATATATATAATCCTACAAAGCCTAAGATTAGAACTTCCTTGTGTATGATTTCATTTTACATTGAGGCTTGTAAGAAGTTTGGGGCTGTTCAAATGGAAACACCCCCCACTCCCGGCACCCCGTGGAACTCAATAAATTGTAGTTGGGTTGGGGTAGGGCGGCCTAACTTAAGGTTGATTGGGCCTTGTTCCTAGACCCATTTATGTATATGAGTTGCGGATACGACCCGGTACGGACACGCGGATATGACATTTCTCAAAAAAGTAATACACAGATATGTCAAAAACATATCTACATTGACCTCCCTAAAGGTTAGGTGATATTTGTTAAACCATCAACTCATCTAAAACCTTAAGCTATTAGAGAATGAGCCAACAACATATATCAAGCTCTCAACACTCTCCCTTACGTGTGACTCCGGACTCGCACTTGGAGAGGCAAAAAAAGAAACCATAGGGAGAAGAGAATGCAAATGCGAACGGGAATTAAATGCAAATAGAGAGACTTCGACCCAAGACCTCTCACATCTAAGGCTATGATACCATGTTAAACCACCAACTCATCTAAAAGCTTAAGCTATTAGAAAATGAGTCAACAACGAATATCAAGCTCTCAACAATATTAAACACGAATTCCTCATGGTTTGTGAAATTACATTAAATTCCCTTGAGGTTTATGTTTCGTAACAACTTTCCCCTTCCGTCAATCAACCATTAATAATCATATCATATTTTTTTAAAAGACAATTTTACCCATGTCTGTACCCTTCTACTACTGTCGAGTGCAAAACTCCATTGTCTCTCTACTCCACCAATTGCCGTTGCTCTCATCTCTCGAGTTCCCCGCCGATCCATGCACCTCTCAACTCATCTCTGGGTTCTCTTACTCCGATTGCCACTGCTTCTCTTCCTCCACCATTGTTCGACCTCAATCTGGCTGCTCTGGCACATCATGATGGCAAGTTTTGAATTTTCAAGCTTGTTGGTTAATTATAGATAGAGGGTCGGCTTCTTTGGCAAGTTGGTTTGGAGCAAAAAGAATTACCAGATTCTTTCTCTCTCTACTCATATCCAGATCCCAAACTCAATTGTTAAAACCCACTATTTAACCAACGTCAACAAGAATCCATGGGGTTTGGTAGGACTTTGGGGATATATATGGATGTGTTTGTCTATACATATATATTAAGTAATATATATATATATATTACTTATATATATAAGGAAAGATGAGATAAATATGTGTTTGATGGTGGTTCCTGGACCATGACTTCTGCTATGGTCTGGGATCTCTCCCCTCTATTTCATTTATATAATACAAAATATAAAACATAACTCATTTCACACATACAAATATAGTACATACATACATACATACATATATATATATATATATATATATATATATAATCTCTTGCTGTTTATTTATCAAATCAGTTTGAGCTTGCCAAAATTTTATGATGGCTTGTCGGAAAAAGTTTGGATGCGTTCGTCATAGGGTGTGGAGATGTTGGGCAGTGGAGATCCACTAAGCGATCAGCAAATGTGGTTTTTGAAGGAAATTTGTTGTGTGGAGGAATTGAATTTGGCAGATTGTTGGCTAAAGATGACTGATACAGGGGGTGATGATTGCAGTAATTCATTCTCTTAAGAGACTGAAGTTATCGTGGTTGATAAATTTGGTGGTGCTTGAGTTGACGAGTTGTGAATCAATTACTGGTGGTTCTAGATAGTGGCTGATCTGTAGTTGTGGTGGTTCTAGACAGTGTGCGGTGGCTATGGTGGTGGGGTTTTTGCACTAGGCAGTAGCAGCCCCTCCCATTGATCTTTTATCCTGTAGAAAGATGTTTTCCATGCTAATTACCACAGCCTATTAATTGGGACAGACTTGAAGAAGATCTTTCTCAACATCAATTGAGATTAATTAGAGAGATGATTTTATATATATATTACGAAAATTGGGATTTGGGCAAATTCAAGAACTAAGATTTGGCCAAATTCAATTGGATGCATTGGTTGTGAGGTTAAAATTGTCTTTTTGAAAAAGTTAAAAGATGATGTTAGCTATTTTTGTTAGGTCCAGTGTCGGCTGACTAATGGAAGAAGAAATATGTTACGAAACATGAACTTCAAGGGAGGTTAGTATAATTTCTCAAACTACAGAAAAATTGTGTGTAATATCACATAACCTCAAGGATGGTCTGTGTATGTTACCCTATATATTTTTTATATGACTACATAATAAAAACCTAACATTAAATAAGAATTCAAGAACTATAGTAATCAACCTTCGTGATCCAAGTTCCAAAACAAAATTGTTAATTATTACATAAAATAGAGAAGAAGAGAAAAAAGAAAAAAAAATAAGAGAAGAAAAGAAAAACTTGACCTAATGTGTTCTGGACGTGTCCAAAATTCAGAAAAGTAAAAACAAAGGGAACACTTTTTTTGCTTGTTCAACATGTGCTCGAGACGTGTACGAACGTGTCTGTGTCTGACATGTTTTCGACATGGATATGTGAGTCAAAATAGAGTGTCCGTATTTCATTGGTGATATCCATTCCTTTGCTAAGCCTACTGATGTGCAACCCTACATATAGCTTGCACACTCAAACATCAGTTGTTAGCTAACTTGTTTCTTTAATTAAAGGTGACTATTTCAGTGATGTGTTGTATTGTTTGGTCACAGTATAAATGGTTTTGTTTTTTATTTTTATGGTTTATATCTTTTATATTTGTGGTCATAGTGATTGCATTATGTGTAATGCTTAACCAAATCTCCCATCTTGTCCTTGTTGGTAATTGTTAATTTTTTTTTTTTTTTTGGACTTATTTCCTCCTACTGTCATGCAGGTTCAATGGTGCATTATCCCAAGAGCTCACAAATGATCATCCAAATATGCGCATCATCCATAGGAAAGTTGCACTAATACTTGGGCAATGGGTTTCTGAGGTATGGTATCTTAATGACTTGGATTGTACATAGGCTGTAATTTGCGGTTGGGTTGGTGGAACTCTTGTATGTTATCCTTGTGTGTGTGTGCGCACGTGCACTCACTTGTATAAGAAGGTTTCCTATTATCAAGGCTATTCATGTTAGAATAGTCACTTGTCATATATCTCCAATCTTCTGCTCAAACTCAACATAGATCGATTATATACCCCAAAGCTACATTGTTTCCTTTGCTGGCTTCTCCCCAAGAGGAACCTTCCTGTCCATGATATCTTGCATTTGCATGATGTCCTGCTCATGAATTTTAAGTTCTCATGGATGTTTCATAGCATCATATAGGCTGGAGACAGAAATATTTGTTTGGGGACCTTTTTTTTCTTTGGATGTTTTATTTTCTTTTAGTTATTTAAATGTGATTCCTTCTATTAATAGTCAGTGGTTACATTTTTCCCAGAACAACATGTGCTGACAGTTGCTTTTAGGTTCTAGGATATTGATATGTTGATCGATATATTGATTGTAAAGTTGGTTTTAAATAAGATATTCAATGAATGTTGGTTTTAAGTTCTCATTCAAGCTTGTTTATTAGCCTTCGGGATTTAGGCTCGAGTTTGACTTTGTGGTTTGCTGACTAGTCAAATTTAATCAATCCCAATTACCAAAAAAAAAAACCATTTCATACTTATTTGATATTACTAGCAAGTTCCGGTATTTGTGGAAAAAAGGAATTAAAATGAGCAAATGTATGTAGGAAAGTGTGTAATATTAACAAAACTGCATGGTATTTGAATCGATTTGAATTTAGGATTCCCAATGGCCTTTTTAGCATGGTGTGATATGTTAAGATTAATTCAACTGGTGAAAAAAAAATGTTTCAAGATTAATTCTACCTTGTCTTCTACTTTTTTTTTTTAATTATGAAAATAAAGTGAAAATAAAGTTCAAAATGTTTTTTTTTTCCTAAAAGGCAAAATCTATAAGCAAAGGAAAATGTTTTAAACCATTACCATATATTTTTGATCTCCCTTTTCTTGTTTGGTTTACCAAAGCCCTTTTGAGAGTCAAACAACTGGGCTTTGCCATATCTTAAAGTTTTTACACCCCTTTCTGTGGCTTGGCTAGGCTCATTTCCCAGTATTGGATTGTATTATATTGCAGAAGAGGCGTTGATAAACAACTAAGACTAGAATACTTAAAAATTCTTGTGCAATAACTCTAATGTTCAAGTAAGATTTGTGAAAGAAGGGCATTAGGAGGGGAAGGGAGGACTTCGTGAAAATTAGAGTTTGTTATAGCTACACTGGATAATGTAAAATTTTGGCATGATAGGATTAACTTAGGTTATGCAATACAAAAGAGAAGTACAGATGAGATGCAATGTGCAACCTTTGCATATATTTCTGATAATAATAAAGAGAGATACAAGAATATATATACACAGGAATATAAGTAAAGAGCAAGAAACCCTATTACATCAAAATGACTAAATTACCCTTAATGAATATAATAACTACGTATAAGAATTACACTCTTAATTACCCCCTCAAACTCATGATGTAACGATAGAAAACATCGAGAGTTTGTCAAGAAGTAAAGAGAGATACAAGAATATATATACACAGGAATATAAGTAAAGAGCAAGAAATTCTATTACACCAAAATAACTAAACTACCCTTAATGAATATAATAAATACATATAAGAATTACACTCTTAATACCCCCCTCAAACTCATGATGTAACGACAGGAAGCATCCAAAGTCTGTCAAGAAGGAGGCGAAAACGGAGACAATCAATCTCAATATTCTTAGTACTCATGGAAAAAAAAGTTGTGAGCAATTTGAATAACACTTTTGTTTTCACAATATATAGAAGTAGGAGCAGAGACAACAACTCCTAAATTAGTAACTAACCATTGTAGCCAAACGATCTCAGAGTTTGTGGTAGCCATAACACGATACTCAACTTCACCAGTAGAGCGAGCAACAACATATTATTTCTTTCTTTTCTAGGAAATAAGAGAATCACCCAGGAAGACACAAAAGCCAGTGGTGGACTTACGATCCATGGCATCACTAGCCCACTTAGCATTAGAAAAGGCACGGAACTCCGAAGAAGTAAAAGAAAATAATACGCTTTGATGTAAAGTGCCGTGAAGATAGCGCAAAATGCGAAGAATAGTAGACCGATGAACAGTTGTTGAAGAGGAGACAAATTGATTCACAATGAACATAGGCAATATTAGGGTGTGTACTAGTAAGATACTAGACTACCAACAAGAGCATGGTACAAAGTAGGATTGGCCAAAGGAGGACAACCAGAAGATGTGTAATACACGTTAAGCTCAAGAGGGGTCTCAACGTTATGAGAATCAGTTAATTGAGCCTTTTGGATAATGATTGGGGCATGTTTAGATTGAGAAATAGGAAACCCTTAAGAGATGAAGCGACTTTAGTACCTAGAAAATAGCAAAGTGGACCAAGATCCTCCATCTCAAACAACTATTGTAACTGAGATTTCAAAATGACAATGCCCGCAAAATCATCTCTGTAATAATCATGTCGTCAACATATAGAAGAAGCACAATCTGACCAGTAGAAGTAAAACGAAGGGAGCAGAGTCATGAGCACTAGAACAAAAATTCAAACCATAGATCACAGTAGGAAACTTTTCAAACCAAGCCCGAGGGGCTTGTTTAAGACCATACTGTTGGCCTTAAAGGTTTTCAACTAAGGGCATTCTTGTTATTTTGATGATAACAAAGCATTGATAATGTGGACTAATGATTTACCTTAAGTATCAAAGCAAATAGCTTACTGAACTCAAGGGATGGTTGACCAAGGCTTCACTAAAGATGAAAATGATCAACATCATGAAAACATGCTCACGAGATCAAACATCAAATCAAAATCAAGAAAACACTCATGCCCAAGGAATCAAGTGAAGACTTTTATTTTTATGTTGGGTGTCTGAGTAATTTTGGATTGATTGATTAAAACATAATGCTTAAAGTATTTAAGTGATCAACTAAAATCAATCAACAAAATAATTTTTCAAAAGCATAGCAACGTTAGAAACTAAGTTTTGAAAAATCAAGAAACTTGAAAAAGAGAACATTGAACAAAATAGGCATTAAAGCTAAACTGTTGAATTCAGTTGACTAAGTTTTCAATTCAGTCACCTGAATCATGTTCATAAAGCATGCCTATTTTGTCTCTAGAAGATTCAGTTGACTAGACCCAAGACTTGGTCGACTGAACAAGTATTTTGTTCACAAGACTCCAACGCACTGTCAAATTCAATTGACCAAATCGATGATTTAGTCGACTGAATAACTTGAGCCTTTTTGTTAACAAAATCTTACTAGAAGATTCAGTCGACTGAACCTATGACTCAGTCGACTGAATGACCTTTTACAAAGATCAACTTCTACCCTCCGGACAAATAAATTGATTCCTTCGGTCAACTGAATTATGATTCAGTCGACTGAATGGTGAACTCACACTGATTTTGTAGATATGGCATTTTCAAGTTCAAATTTTAAACAGATCTGATGGGTGGAAACGACCAGTTTCAAATTCAAATAGCTATATTCTTTTAAAGCCTATAAATAGAGGTTGTCAGAAGCATTTATTGCTATCCTTAACTTCACAAACTTGCCTACACTTTCGAATCTCTCTAGTGACTTGAGATCACATTTATTTTTCAGGTTTAGATCTCAAAGTTCTCTCAACTCTTAAATATTCAAGCATTTATTGATCAGTCTTTAGAGAGTGAACTCATATTGTACCATTCAGCTCTTAAGAGAGCATTCTTTGGTAAAAATCTTTGTATCATCTCATTGCGGTGAGAGTTGCGGATAGGTGTTACCCCGGTGAAGCAAAATGGTATATTTTGTTGGAAAAAAAAGTGAGGAGCTCTTGTTGTAAATGTTTGACCTCAACCTGCAAGGAAATCAAGATAGCGGAAAAACTCAAGTAGGGATGCTTGAGTCGAGGACATAGAAAGTTTTCCGAATCTTGTAAATCACTATATTTGCTCTCTCTCTCTCTACTCTTTACTTGTGCATTTTTAGCATTTATCCTTAAGTTCGTAAAAGTAGCCAATATTTATAAAATACCCTGTTCACCCCCCTTTCTAGGGTAAATATCTGGGCAACACATACAAAGCTTTTCGGACCTTGTAGATCTCTCCTAGAGCATAAGGAAGCCCAAGAGGAAGAACAATGGAAACTTCTTCAACCAAATCACCATGAAAAAGGCATTCTTGACATCTATTTGAGACAACTTACTACGGCAATAACGATCAAAGCACGAATAAAAGTTATCTTGGCAACATGCGCAAAAGTCTCCTAATAATCGATGTCATATTCTTGCAAAAAAACTTTTGACAACTAAGAGAGCCTTGTATTTTTCAACAATACCATCAACTTTGGTTTTGATCTTATACACCCATTGAGAACCAACCATGCGCTTTCCAGCAAGTAAAGACACAAGATCCCATGTGCAAGTGTTATGCAGTGCAAAAAGTTTTTCACACATAGCTTGTTGCCAAAGAGGATCGAGAGCAACCTCCTTATACAAGGTGGGTTTAGACGAAGAGGAGATAGAGGAATGGAAAGAACAAAATTCAAAAGAATAACAAGTATTAGAAAAACCAAATCATTTAGGGCACTTGCGCGAACGCTTAGGATATAGCTAGAAGAGGGAAGATCCACATTTTCAAAAGTAGATGGAGACACATCAGTGAGCTATAGTGGGTCTGATCCTGTAGAGAAATTAGACTTAAGCGGACGACTATAAGTAGGAATAATGGGAGGTGGCGCCACATAGTAAGACGTAGACCGAGAGGAAGGATGAATGTCAGAAGGAAGAATATCACAAACATAAGATTCAATAGGAACATCACCAGGAAAATGATCAATATTAATGAGATTATTTTTATTGAAAGAGTCAGAAGCAGATGATAGGGAAAAGAACGGAATATATTCAAGAAAGACTACATGGCGAGAGAAGTATAACCGTTTGGTAATAGGATGATAACAACGATATCCCTTTTGGTCCTCACCATAACCCGGAAAAAGACACGTGGCAGAACGAACAAATAACTTAAGCTTTAGGAAGAAAGACAAAATAGGTACAACCAAACACGTGCAAGGAAAACTAGTTAGGAGATTGCCTAGTTAATCGTTCAAAAGGAGAGATACCCGAGGTAATGAAAGAAGGAATGTGATTAATGAAGTGAACAATAGTGAGAACAACTTCTCCCCAAAAAGAACTAGGAACAGATGCAAATAATAGTAATGAACGGGCAATTTCCATGATGTGTCATGTGCTTGTGCTCAACCACACCATTTTGTTTAGGAGTGTTTGCACAAGATGACTACTGTAGGGTCCCATCCGACTTCAACAAATCAAGAAAATCATTATATCGATATTCCCCACCCAAATCACATCTAAAACATTTAGTAACAGAAGATTATTGTGTAAAGACCATAGCACGGAAAGGAGTAAAAATGGAGAAAAACTCAGATCTCTGTTTCATAAGATAAATCTAACAATACCGTATATAATCATCAATAAAAGAACATAATATTGTGATCCCTTTTGTAGGAATGGGGGTTGGGCCCCACACATCAGAATGCACACGATCAAAAGGAGCAAAACACAAAGAAGTGCCATTATTAGAAGGTAAAGCCATAAATTTGGCAAGTTTGCATCTGCAACAATCAGAAATTTCATGACTATGTAAGGTCCCTAAAGCACTCGTGGAAACTAAAAATTTGAAATAAGAACTAGAAATATGGCCAAGACGAGAATATCATAAATAAAACCCTGAAGACTTGGGACTTAAACTGAAGGAAGACAAACCAACAAAAGAAGCAGCAATAGCGGGAACGTTCAAATTCTCCAGTACATACAGCCCTCCAACTCTACTGTCGGTCCTAATCAGCTTCTTGGAAAGAGGATCCTGCACGATAAAACCAAAAGAGATAAAGTGAACAACATAACCAAGAGCACATAGTTGACTAATAGAAATTAGATTCAAAGTTGATTAAAGAATACCATAGGCATCGGGAAGAGATAACACAAGAGTAATAACAGAACCAACAGCTGCCAGTGACATAGAAGTTCCATTGGCAACCATAACAATAGATAAATGAGGAGATGTAGTAGAAAGAAAAAAAAAGATGAATCATTAGACAGATGATGTGTAGCACGAGAATCAAATACCTAGGTGGAGCGAGATATACCTAAAGGAGTGATTGAAGACAAACCTATAGAGGAGGAGACAGACATACAAGGCATTAGGCTGACGAGAAGAGGGAAGTTTCTGCAAATGCTCAACGATTAATATGTTAATCAAATAGGGATCAGGTGCTATCTGGGCAGATGCACTGTGATCATCCATAGAAGAGGCAGCAACTGCAGTGCGTTGGTCAAAATTCTTCTTCCACGGTGGCTGTTGTCGAAGATTCTGCTCAAAATGCTTCTTCCACAGTGGCTATTGTCCAAGATTTTGATTACCTATAATTTTAGGACACTGAGCCTTCCAGTGACCTTTCTGATGACGAAGACCGCACTCGTCAAGGGTTACTTGAGGACATAACTTGTTCTGGAAGTTGGGCTGAGGCTTAGGTGGAACAACCAAGACTATATGAGTAGGCAAAGGAAGCAGTCCCTTTCCTGAAGCTATTTTGAATCAAAGCTATTCAGGCAAGAGTTCATTCACAACAAAGGGCAGTGGATTTCGGTGAAGAATGGAGCCACAAAGTCCCTAAAAGCCATCTTGAACAGCCATTAGAAATTGTATGAATCTTTGCTCCCCTCTATACTTGCAATACACCTCATTAGTGCTTAGTTCCCTAGGCTCATTATAGACCAATTGGTCCCAGAGACCAGCTATAACAGAATGGAACTCCTAAATACTTTTATCTCCTTGTATAGTAGAACGGATGTTAGATTTAAACTAATATCTCTTGGGAAAATTAGATTGAACATATAACTTGGACAAATAATCTCAAATTTCATTGGCAGTGGGAAACTTGGCCAAGTGAACCCCAATTGATTGATCCACAGAATTATTAATTCAAGTGATGATTTTGGAATTGTTCTGCTGCCAAGTGGAACACAACTCACGATAATTATCTACCTTAGGGTCTGTGGGAAGCTTGACATCCCCAATAACATAGTCCCACATGTTCTCACCCATTAGAAAAATTTTCATCACATAAGCTCGATAGGTATAGTTATTACCAGTCAATTTCACAGAAATAGCCTGAAGAGAATCATTGCTATTAGCCATAATTACTTAAGAATCAGACGACTTGCGAAGAGAGGATGACTGCGACTGAGATTATGCAATGGTTTGCAAGGGACGATGGCTGCACTTCGACTAAACCCCAATGTGAGGGAAAGAGAGAGACTGGTGCGTAGAAAAAGAGAGACTGCTGCAAGAGAAATCGATAAACAGTAATAGTGAACAGTGCCGAACGAAAAAAAATGACGCGAGAGAGAGAGAGAGAGAGAGAGAGAGACAGAGAGAAACCCGTTCTTAACAAACCTATTCTGATACATATTAACTTCGGTTACGCAATACAAAAGAGAAATAGGGAAGAGATGCAATGTGCAACCTTTGCATATATTTCTAAATAATAATAGAGGTACAAGAACATATATATACAGGAGCAAAAGTGAAGAGCAAGAAACTCTATAATACCAAAAGGACTAAACTACCCTTAATGAATATAATAAATACATATAAGAATTACAATCTTAACAGACAGATGGTGTGAGGGGAGGTCTTGAAGGTTAGGTTTCCAGATATCTTTGGAATTTTGGTTAATGAGGATGCTTCGGTTGTGGACTTTATTTCCACTTTAGAGAGCGGGACACTTTGGGAGCCTAGTTTTAGGAGAGAGTTCCAGGGTTAGGAGCTAGACTTGGTTTATCGCTGCTTCAGCTATTGGATGGCTATAGAATAAGGGTAAGAGAGGAGCAAAATATGAAATGGTGGGTATCTAGCGTGGTTATATGGGGTTATATACTAGCATGGAATAGGAAGGATATGAAGGGTCTTATTTGTATCTAGATGTATGAACCTTGACTTAGAGAGGGGGTGGGGGGAATAGGTCAGATGGTAAATTAAAATTACGTTATCCAAATATTTGCAACCCAACAATGATCAATGTTATCACTTTGATTATGTGAGTATTACATTCTAGTGCGTGCAATAAAAAATTAGTGGCAAGTATTCATATAGCTAATAAAGTAGTAAAAGCAAAGAGACAAACACACTGATTTTTGTTGACGAGAAAACCACCTTTGGAAAACCCCGGGGCGCTGACCCAGATGATGAATCCACTAGAATAACTTTGGTGATTACAGACACAATAGACACGACGACTTAGTTCCTCAAGCCTTGCTCTTGTTTTGAATCTCCTCTAACTTGAATCCACAAGAGCTTTTCACGTAGACCTCCGTTTCGAAACCACGAATGGACAAATTGAATCACAATTGCGAACTCCACGCAACCTCGAACTCTACCGATTGCACAAGATTGTACTCTAATGGTGAAGAAGAAAGATTGGTAGGGTTCTAAGATCAATAAGCCATGGATGTGTGTATGATGAACATGCTTAATGAAATCCTTTTGGTACTTGAAGAATATTTTATTACAGCGTCAAAAGTCTTTAATAAATTCGAGGTAGAGACTATTTATAGTCCTAGGTTAAAATGGCGCAGTGTTCTTTTAAAAACTAGAAACTGTTCACGCGGTTTTTCAATTATCGTTCGAACAAGCCCTTTTGTTATTTGAACGAACGCCTTTTGTAAACAAAGGTCGAACCTTCTGCTCTGGTCATTTGACCGAGCTAGCCAACGAGGTCCCACGAGCTTAAGTTGCAAACTCTCTGTTCTGGTCGTTCGAACAACCAATTCCATGAGATCCCACAACCAACTCAAAGACCACACTGTCTTGGTCATTCGAACGAAGCCAAGGCTTGTTCGAACGATCGAGGCAGTAAGTTCAACCGAACACCAATTTCACACATAAAATAGTTTTCATAAGCAAAACTATCATTTTGGATATCAATGAAAACTTAAGTACTAAGGGTACACATGTTTTCAAAACATGAGTTTAAAAACGGTTAATGCATAAAGTGTGTGTATGAATCCATGACCAATGTTATGTTAATCCAAGAAGTATACCTATTCTACCAATGCAACCATCTTCATGAAGCTTGATTTATCGAGATGACCACAAGGCTTGGAAACAAGGCTTATCTTGAACTTACAACACAACCGCTTTGTCAAACAGGATTAGCCAACACAATGAAAGACTTAAAGTCCTAACAGGATATGTTCCCTTCAACGAGCATTTGGATGTCGAAGGCACCTTTGAAAGTGAGGTTTTTTGTACATGGACAACTGTGCTAGATGCTACTTTGACTACCGACAAGCTTAAGATAAGAGGATTCTGGTTGGCTAATAGGTGTTTAATGTGCTATGCTGAAGAGGGGTTAGTGCATCATTTGTTTTAGCTTTTTTTGTTGGTTCAGGATTTTGTGGTCTATGTTGTAATCATTGTTCGGTATAGCTTGGGTCGTGCTAGGAATGGTGATGGACTTGTTTAGATGCTAGAAAGGTTGGTGGAATTGTAGAAGGGGCAGTGGATGCTAATGTTCATGATAATATTGAGGATATTGTGGATGCTAACATTGTTTCAACTTGAGGTGGTGGATATCGAAAGTGCTTGGTGAACTGGTTGAAAAAGGCGTGGTAAAATTGCACATGGATTTTTTATGAAGAATTTCAACAATTAAATTGAGATCTTTACAAGAGGTACTAGTCGCTCAACTCACCAGAGTTGAGTTTTCCCAAGCAGTGGAGGATGATGCAATTAATAGGTCACTAAGATTTGGGAAAAAACTACCATATTCAAGGGTCAGTATCATTTTTTGGCAAGTTGTTTTTTGGGTGAATCATTTTTCTGTCAAGATTCCAGGTGATTGCCTAGGCTTCCCCCTCCTATTTTCTCTTCACTCTCTCTTTCCCTTCAACCCTTTAAGATCTTTCTATTCTAATCCTAATTCTCTCTCATTCTACAACATGCAAACTACTTTCCTTAAGTTGTGCACTCAATAATTTAGTTCTAGGTTAGATCCTACATCAATCATGTTTTGAACTCTTAAAGTTGTGGTACCAAGAACCCTTGTAGGATTAATGAACATTTTGAACTGACATACGCTACATTGTCAATTTACTACTCAGAGCAGTGTTCTTGGTGACTTTTGGTGTTTCATCCTTTTGCATCTCAGATTTGTAACAGAAAGAGATCTTAGAACTTATCCATGTAGTTAATAATGAAATAAATCTGTTATTTTACTTCCACTTTGGAGGTTGGATCGGATGTGGCAATTCTACAGTGAAGGGAGTTGAGCACTGAAAATATTTTTTCCCCTTGTTTTTCTCATCTACTCAATTATATGCTGGATTATCTCAACAGGTTATAGCTTTTAAGTTCCTTACTAGCTAACACCAGAATGTAGAAGACTGAACAAGGATATAAAAAGTCCATGTTAATAGTTTCTTTATAGCAGTAAACTAAGTCAAAATTAATCGAGTGGGAAACATGCAGATTGACTAAAAGTTTGTAAACACTACATTGTTTCAGCTTGTTATTTGGGGTCATGTTAAACAGAGATGCAGGAAAATTTCGGATGAACTGATATGAAATTTTCATCTAAGCTGACTGGATAGGATTCTTGGTTTGTGGAATGCTAGAGGCCCGGCATGGACAATGCCAGGTTTCAATTAGACTGCTTGTGATGTATGGTAATTGTGAAGTTCTTCTTTTGCCTGCCATGCAGGGAACATACTGTCTAGTGTATGGATAATGTGCCATCCTTTTCATAGCTTGTGGTTAAAATATATAATATTAGTTTTGGATATGTGCTTTTGTAGGGACTAGTCTTTGACTCAAAATGAGTTGGGAACACCTTGGCATAACCAAAAAATATTAATTTTGCCAAAAAGAGTGGTCAACATTATGCTTATAATGACTCTATGGCTCTTCAAAGACAATTTTCTGCCAATGCTCTAACTGTAAAACATATAATAATGGGTCTTAATAATATGATTTTTGATGCTTGCTTTCATCACAGATTAAAGATGACACAAGAAGACCAGTATATTGTGCTTTGATCAGATTGCTTCAGAACAAAGACCTATCTGTCAGAGTATGGTGCCTTTTGTACTAATCAACAGTCTTGCTTACAAGGATCAAAATATCGTTTCAATGTATAGTTTCGGTCTGTCTGGAAACGGAAACGTTTCGGAAACATAATGGAAACGGATAAAAAATTGGAAACATGTGAAAACATAACTTAAAATTTATTTATTTATACAAATAAGTCTGTTTATTGAATATTTGTGCATGTTTAAGGCATATACATCATATTCATGATAAATGACACTAATTCATAATAAATGACACTAATTCATGATAAATGACACTAATAGATATATATTACGTAATATCCACGAATTAGATAATTTGACACAAGTTACATATAAAATAAAAAAGTAAAACAAATAGCGATTTAAACCTATTATAATTAGTAACTTAGTATTAAAATAGTTATTTTTCTACATTTTATTTCCCCTACTACTTTTCTATTATTTTAGAAAAAATAATAGAAATATCTTCTTGTAATTTTGAGTCGTAATCCTTGAAAATAAATAGATATTATTTTTTACTAACTTCTAGAATTATTGTTGATAGAAAAGAAATGTTTCCTCTGATTCGGTATGTTTCCATTAGTTTCGGTATGTTTCCACGGAAACAATTTTGTTTCCGTGGAAACATGTGAATTTTGATATTCCACTAGTGTAAATTGTTTCCGTGGAAACATGTGAATTTCGATATTCCACTAGTGTTTCGTTTCGGTTCCCTGAGAAACGGAAACATTTCGGTCGTTTCGATGGAAAAGAAACAAAATTTTGATCCTTGCTTGCTTGCCTTCTCTACAGTTATTTACAGTTTTCAGTCTTCTAAATTTTCTTCTAGTTATCCCGGTTTAATTACTAAACTTGTGCCTTCATTATTTCAGCTCGCAGCATGTCGATCTTTGTATTTTCATATTGATGATGCAAACTTTTCAGAGCAAGATTTCTCTAATCTTCTTCCAATGTGTTGGGATTTATGTTTTAAATTGGTTGAGGAAGTGCAGGAGTTTGACTCAAAGGTAAAATATTGCTGCTGTTTCACCTCACTGATGTTGTTGTTGTTATTATTAGTATTATATTGATTAACTATCTTTGTTCTCCCTTTTTTTTTTACTGCAATGTACATATGTTTTGCATCTAGCAAAGATCAATGTTCACCTTCTTCAGATAATGATGGCTTGTGTGTCTTATTGCATGCTTCCTGCTACATGTCTATGAAGTGTACCTGAATATAAGAATAGAGACGTATTACACATATTATGCACATAATTTAAACAATAATTGTTGATATCGAGGTGATCGATTTTATATCTCACCAAGCATCAATTTTGAAATTTTTGGAGAATGTGTCGTGAGATATAATTAAGTTCTTTTATACAATAGGAAAAGTAGGAAATATATGCCAAAAATAGGGGTGAAAAGAACTAATGCTGGGAGAACTACTTGTAACAAACAACAATCATTTCTGAGGAAAAGTTCATGTATCGTTTCTGCATTTTTTGGTTGTCTCTTAAAATATTTCCATGAGACAAATACCATGTATAGTTATGAGGCACGTCCCTATTATAGGAATTTTTTAGGTAAATAATAATTAAGATACCATGTTTCTTATATGAATTTAGTTTAATTCTTTTAAACTGCAAAATTTTCCTTAAATGCTTATGAATCGAATTTTTTTTCCCAGTTGAACAGATTTTTTTTTTTTTTTTTTTTTGGGGGGGGGGGGGGGGGTGTCAATGTGTGCATTCATCCATTTGTTTAATTTCTAGCCTTGCACCAATTAATAAAGTGCACATGGGTTGGTGTTGAACCCAGAATTGCCCCCCAGTTGGTTGCTTCTCCAAAATTGTAACGCAGAACCAAACCATGAAGTACAAAAACCAGACAGCCAAAGAGTCATCTAAGCTCCTGTTGGTTTCAATTTAAATTGTGGAAGTCACTAACTTTTAAGTGTGCTATAGCGTTTAGTCAATGGGCCAATCCAAAAGGCAGTCTAGCTTAGTAGCTTATGGGGACTTGGTGCAATTGGTGATGATATATTTAAAATGGGTAATACTTCAAGTACCCAATCAATGTAGAAACACTGACCTCTCATTTCTCAATACACATTGTAGGGTACTTGTATAAAGAGTGAATATTGTGTGAGTGGTTGATGAAAATTTCAAAACAGAATGGGTCAAATTGCAAATAGATAAATTAAGTTTTGAGGTCTCATGGTTTTCAGATTCAAACTTACAGCTGAAGTGAAATGAGTAGCCGTTCTTCAGGTGACATGTGGCATACTAATATGTAATTTAAAATTTATTAGTAATATGGCCGGTTATTGGGTTGCGTTGATTTATCTGATCTATCAACCCAAAACTGAACCGAGGCTCTGTCAGTTCTAAGAATTTCAACCCAGAACTCAATTGAGTGCAATCAGAAACTGAACCAAACCAACCCAAAAGAGTTGGCTGGTTCTGTTGGTGGGTTGCTGGTTCCCATGTGCACCCATCCCTCAAGTTGCTTAGATGAAGTATTCTAATGTTCATGACTGAACAATTATTGCACAATGACATTCATAGTGATACTTGGGGCGATGAAATCATTCTATTGTGCTCTAATGATAGCACCATGTCATATGGAGAGAAAGATCACCATATTTTGTTCTAATGTTGTTGAACATGTATCCATTTTGTCTTGTTTTACATAGCAATTAAGTTTCTTCTTACCTTTTCCTCGCCACCCCAGCCTTTTCCTTTCTTTGCCTTTTTTTTTGGTGCTGTGTGTGTTGGAAAAGAGGAGAAAGGGGGGGGGGGGGGGGGGGTTCTCTATTCATTACAAATGAATCCATATTGGTTTGAATGGATCACTGATCAGATGCCTATATATTTTTTATATGATTAAGACATTTTATTGCCCCCCTTGTAGCTATCTTCATATGAATTAGTCAAACTTTCCATGTCAGATTTCTTGTTTGTTGGGATAAGTCAACCAACTGTGCACAAGGGTGGTTATACTGGCTTGCTTGGCATGGTGGCCATTTTGATTTGGGAAGTTACATCTGGGTTCTTGCCTGTAGAAAGGCTATTTCCAAGCTAATTGGAAAAAAGACTGTCTTCTCTGTGTTGTCACTTGTTATATTTGTTGCACGTGTAATCTATGTGTTTTGCCATTGAATTCATTCTAGTTATTTACATTTCATATTTTTTTCCACGTCAAGCTCTGTTAATATCAAGAGTTGGGATTTAGGTTAAATCACCCATTACAACTGAATGATTTTCATCAACATATTCTTGGACAGTTCTTTTTTTTTTTTTTTTTTTGTTGCAAATGTAATCCTCTGTCTGACTACTAAATTATGAAGTGATCTAGTTTAGATCTGTACACTTAACTTTATATTCCAGGGTCTTAATGTTTTTTTAACCTGCAATGAGTCTTTCCCTCACTTGTCTATCTTGCAATTAAGTTGACATTTATGTTATTCATAAGGAAACAAAATGCTGAATAATGCGATCTTCATGTGTGCTAAGACTTTATAGAAGCAACCCTTACATCCCGATTTCCTATTATCTTCAAATCTGAATTTTACTTGTAAATCAGTTCCCTATATGTTACCTCCAGGATAACTGTGAATTAAATCCTTTACTGTCATTAAATTTTTTTTCAGGTTCAAGTTTTAAATTCGATCTCTGTTCTTATCACACATGCCAGTGAAGTCATTCTCTATGCAAACAAGTTGGTTCATTTTTTCCAGAAGGTACTGTTTGGATATTTATTTATTGATTTGTAGCAAAAAAATGTAGCATGATTAAACTAAAGGACGATGGGGATTGGCACCTAGAAAAGTAGAAGAAAATAGAAATGTTCATGTGGGCCCCACACCTGGTCCAATGAATCCCACCATTGGTGTCACAGGATTGAAAAAATATTTATGGATGGGTTTGGTTGAACTCATATGATTCTATTCTACCTATTTTAAGGTGAGAAAATCAATTTTCTTCATGACCAAGGATGTTTTGGTAATTTTACAAATTAGAGGTGTTTCAGTAATTTTAATTTTGTCTATTCTCCAGGTTAGTAGGATGTTTGATTATGAGTTATATCAAGTCTTTTCTTGTTTAGAGTTAATTGAGTTTTATTTTAATTTAGAAATTCTTTTGTTTACCACAGAGGAAGGATCGCAAGTATGGAACTAAATAATACAGGCACAAGCACACAAAGGAGATAGATTTGAATACCAAGATAGCTTTTACAAGGGTAGACAATACAAGAGGAACACCAAGGAGAGTGAGGAGAGGAATGAATACCTAACCGCACAACAACGTCCTTATATTATAGGTGTAGGTAGAACATACAAGACAACAATTATCACATAATACTATAAGAGATAGCCCTATTTAAAATAATAAAAGACGTGACTCTATTTACTATACATCACATGATACTAAGGACATAATACATGTTTCAAGACTTACATTTTACATGTCACTAGAGACACAAAACTAGTTACAAGACTTATTCTTCACGTGCACATCACATCTCACAACACTAGACAAATTTGATGCACCTGTCGTATGCAACCCATTGGCAGTAATAAATCCGACGGAGGAAGATGAGAAGGAAAATTAGAGGATTGAGGTATCAAGATGGGTTTTGTGCAGACTGAAAGGAGTTAGCAGATATATGGGATTTCAGACCACGAACAAGAGCTGAGCAGTAGGCAAGGGAGGTTTACAACATCTGCAGACAGAAGAACTGGACCGGTAATCTCTTCGAGAAAGCTGAAAAGGGAGATGAGAAATTTGGAATATTCAGTGAATTATAAAATAGGGGAGGCTCCGGAAGAGGGTGAAGTTTTGAGATTAGGGGATAGTTGATGAATCTGAAATTCTTATCAAAGAATGTTAGGGGAATAAATTCTCGGATGAGCAGGTAGTGATTAAAGGCTTGTTGAAGAGGTGGAGACCTACTCTTGTTTGCTTACAAGAAACGAAAATGCAGGAAATCACGATTGAGGTAGTGAAAGGCTTATGGGGCCTGAGATGGGTGGAATGGCAATTCTTGGCAGGTAGGGGTGCACCTGGTGGCATTTTATTGTTATGGGATTCTAGAGTGATGCACAGGATAGAGGATTGGAGGGGCAGATTTTGTTCGAGAGTTCTTTTGGGAGGAATTTTAGAGGGAGGCTAATAGAGGTGCGAATCTGTGGGTGCTAGGAGGTGACTTTAATATGGTTCGGTATCCAATGAAAAGAAAGAGAGTTGGCATGATGACTTGGAGTATTGAGTGTTTTTTCAGAACTTATTGACCGGAATCAGTTGGTGGATTTACCTATGGAGGGTGGGAGATATACTTGGGTTAGTGACAGGATGGATCCAGTGATGTCCAGACTTGATAGATTTTTGCTTTCGTCAGGTTGGGAATGCAAATACCCTAACTTAGTGCAGACTTTGCTTCCTAAGCTTGCGTATGATCTCACCCCAATTTTGATGGATAGCGGATGTTTAAGATGGGGCAAATCTCCCTTTAGATTTGAGAATATTTGGTCAAAAGTGTTGGGTTTTCGAGATTAAGTGGCAAAATGGTGGCCTGCAAACTAAAGTTGCTGAAGAATGACTTGAGGAAATGGAACGAGGAGTTTGGTAATATCTAGGTGTCACGACCCACATCCCATGTAGGATGGAGTTATGGTCTATGACCGGCCACCAAGGCCTCATATAGAATTGAATGGGTTGCATAATGGATAGTTTATTAATAGTAGTGGAAGCATAACACTTTTAATCTGTCAGGTTCACATCAAACTCATGCCAACCACATTCGATCAGAGCAAAATCTAAGTTTAATATCAAATTCACACTTACAAAATTTACTACAAGTCATTTACATTTACAACTGGTCAACACACAATCGTTTATATACAAAAGCCTACATAGGCTCAAAAGAGATATTTATAAGTCTCTCTATACAATTTACAAACTCTTCTTTTTTAAGTTCCCTCCCCATCTTAAGCTTCATTACCTGAAAAATTGATTGGGAAGTGGGGTGAGCTAACAAAGCTCATGAATAATACCAATGTCCTGTCATGAGTTTTTATAGCAAAAACAACTTTAAATAAAACCATGGATATCAAGCATTATTAAAACATTTTTAGAAACGAAATTACTATTTAAACATTTGAATAGCAATAAGTAGCCCAATAGAGCTCATAACACATATCAAATATCATTTAGCATACCCATTACATCGGTCATAACAGAAGAACCCACGTCGACTCGGATTTTGAATGGAATGTCAAATATAATGATAGTCACTTATAGTGATAATGAAGAGATATCTGGCTTACTTATGGGCTTACCGGCTCTTGGCCCCCCGGTAGGGACATAATAAAAGGGGCTTGTGTAATAGCATCTACAGAAATACATCCTAAATCATGTGATTATCCATAGATTTACAAATTTATTTATCAAACATACTTGTAAAATGTACTTCAATTTCATCAATAGAGAATATAGCATAACTGCTTTGCTTGTTAAAACACAGAATAGTATGTTTCATAATATTGCATTTGATTCACCATCTCAGGGAACCGGATTACTTACCTTGTACTCTTAAAGCACTCATTGATTCTCTTTCTTTTCTAAGGAACCCTACATACATATATTTCATATTAGTTCCATATTCTGAGTGTAATGTAACATTATTTAATTATGCTTGTCCCATTATAGTTCAAACAACACACTTTGGTATTCCGATAAATTCCCTTGTATTCTAAATCCATTGGAGCCTCTTTTGACTCTTACTAAAATTAATTTACATCAAATATAAGAATTTTAAACAATTGGGACAGCAGCTGCATCATCCCCATTTATTCTGTTTATAAGCTTTATTTTTAACTTCCAAGTGTTTGTTGTTTCAACACTTATATCTAGCATCTTGAATCGTTATTTAGAGTACTCATTTAACTTTAATTAAGATGTTTTTCTTTAATTTTCAGTAGCTTTTTTCCTTACCATTTCTCACATTTAGAGTTCTTTTGTTAATCTAATCATGCTAATTATAATCTAGATAGTGATAGGGTTGTTTTAACACCATTAATTATTAACTAGTTAGTTTAATTAGCACTCATTAGTCAGGATGCATCTTTCTACATCATATATGTTGTTATTGTATCCATGTAATTACTATTCCATGCAAAACTTATTAGGACTTCAAGACTAGTTTAGGATTTCATTCAATTCTTAATTGAATTTGAGTTCTTAGTCATTTTTAAATATTTCTTTTCCGATTAAATGAAAGAATAAGATATTAGGACCAAAATTCATACTTTGATTGTTTAAGAATTCAAACCTCTAGGTTAGTTCTCCTTAAGCTTATGTCTTTCTCTTTCTTGTTCTCTTGTTTTCTCTACTTTCTTCCTTGTTCTATTATTCTTTCCAACACATTTTAGAGAGCTTTTTGCTTGTCTCAATTATTTATTTTGTAAGGCATAATAGATACAAACATCTATTTATATGTGGGCTAGGTGTCACCTTTTGACTTCCCACATATTTGAAGTGTCTTCTTCTTATTACATTTATATTTCTTCTTCTCTTACTAGTCTAATTTTTGTCCTTTTATGTATATATATATATGTATAATACATACATATATATATAGATACATATATATATATATATAGACAAATCTCTACTCAAGCTCCTAAAGAATAGTCAACAATGGTGAGCTAGATATTCTAAATTGTGGACCCCTTGCCCATGTGAACAATTAACAATTATCTTTCTTACCTTTGTCTAATTAAAATTAATTTGGGTAATTATAAGGTTTAGATTGTAACTTAGGATTAGTGCAAGTCTACCTCACTTAAACACCATAATTAACCCAATTAGGATTAACTTAATTCACTAATCATGCATTAGGGTTACTAATTAAACATAATTAGTTTAGATATAACAATTTTAAGAATCTTCCAATAACCTATCGCAAATTAGGTTAAGTAAGCTAAGTATGTTCTAATTATGCTTAACCTTAGAATGAGGATTAACCTAATTAATCATGTTTTAGCTCAAGAATCATTTTAAAAGCCTATTAGAAATATCGTTTTGTTCCTTAATTTTTCCTACTAAGATTTTAATTATTGCCTTACTGTCCATATTAGTAAACTCATCACTTTGAATCATATAATCATGCTTAAAGCATACTCTAATCCACACTTTATCATTTTTTGAAGTGGATTCACATATAGAAATAGAGCATAATGAAAGTAATAAGATTTAAGATATTACATCAGGCACGAAAGGAAGGAATTATATGGAACATTCAGAAGCTGGACAAGGAGGAGCAGAGTGAGTCTTTCTTAGAGGAGGAAAGTGTGCAGAGGGTAGGGCTAAAAGGAGAACTGGTATGCGTTCTAAAAATGGAAGAAATTTCTTAGAGGCAAAAATCTACAACATTGTGGCTGAAGGAAGGGGACAAAAATACCAAGTTCTTTAACAAGTTGGCAAAGTATCATAAGAGGAGAAACAACATCAACACAATTACCATTGGGGGAGAGTTGCAGTCTTTGCATGAGCTTAAGGAAGTTAAGGAATGAAAAGCAAGATTTTATCAGGAGTTACTCACGGAAGAACATAATTGGAGACAGATGCTTTAGAGAGGCCATTTGAGTAGGAGGAAATTGTTATGGCATTTAAGTCTGGTGATGGTGATAAGGCGTCGAGTCCATATGGTTTTATGATGGCATTCTATAAGCATTGTTGGGGGTGGTGAGGGAGGATGTAATGGTGGTGTTTGCTAGTTTTTATGAGTTATGCTCCTTTGAAAGGAGTTTCAATACTTCGTTTTTAGCATTTATTCCTAGGAAGGATGGGGCAGAGAATATAAAGTTCTTTCTTTCAGGCTTAGGGAGGTGATGGAAGAACCAATATCTCCTAGCCAAAATGGAGCTTTGCATGCATTTTTTGTAAGTGGGTGCACCCTCTGGATGCCTTTTAATGAAATATATTGACTTTACCTATTAAAAAAAATATCTCCTAGCCAAAATGATTTTGTGGTTGGGAGACAGATCCTTGATGCTGCCATGATTGCTAATGAATGCATTGATTTGAGGAGGAAGCACAAGGAGACAGGATGATGTGTATTTTGGACATTGAAAAATCATATGATCATGTGAATTTGAAGTTTCTGCTTTTTATGTTGTTTATGGCACACCCGTAGGCTTCTTTCGTTCTTCCATAGGGCTTAAGACAAGGGGATATGTTATCCCCATTCCTTTTTGTGATCGTCATGGAGGCTTTGAGCAAAATGGTGGATAAGGCTGTTGTGGGTGGTATGTTATGGGGCTTTGTGATTGAATGACAATAATTTGTCGTGAGGCGGAGGTTGAGATATTTGAGACATATTTTGATATGTTTTGAAGTTGTGTTGGGATTGAGGGTGAATTTCAACAAGAGCAAAATTATCTTCATTGGAGATGTGGAAGGAGTGGGAGAAATGACCTTGGTAGTGGGGTGTCGGGTGGATTTTCTCCCTACTATTTATTTGGGTCTTTCGTTGGGGGCTTCATTAAAGTCTAAAGGGGTGTGAGATCCAGTGTGCTAGAGAGATTCCAACGAAGATTAGCAAGATGGAAGTGAAAATTATCTTTCAAAAGGAGGTAGGGTCACTCTTATTTAGAGTACTTTGGAGAATCTTCCCATATATCACCTATCTTTATTTCCGTTGCCTATTTCAATGAAGAAGAAAGTGGCGAAGATTTAGTAGGACTTTCTGTGGGGAGGTAAAGAGAGGAAAATTCACTCAGTGGGTTGGGATAAGGTGAAGTTGCTTATGGTGGAGGGAGGTTTGGGGCTGAAAGAATTGAGAGTGTTCAACCAAGCACTTTTAGGCAAATGGATGCCGAGGTTGCTAGGGAAGAGTAGAATGCCATCAAGTATGGTTGTGTGGAAGGTGGGTGGTTCTCTTGTGCTGTCTCAGAGGCGTATGGATGTGGAGTTTTGAAAGCGATTAGGAAAGCGAAAGAAGTATTTGCTCGGTATGTTTGCTTCGATTGGGGGGGTGGGGGGGTGAGGTTGAGAGTGAAGTTTTTGAGGGATATTCAGATAGGAGATGAAGCGTTAAAATATATGTTCCCTAATTTGTTTAATATTTCTCTGGATAGGTAAGCGGTGGTGGCGAATTGTGTGGCAGTGGTGGCGAATTGTGTGGCAATGGTGGAACGACTGAACATGGTAGAGGTGAGGGACGGAAGGGGGGATGTGGTGAAGTGGAATGTAAATAAGGAGGACAAGTTTACATTTCAATCATTCTATAGGAGTATGGTGAGTGCAAGCGACAAATCCTTTTCGTGGAGACTGATTTTGAGGTCGAGAGTGGCACTCAAAGCAGCATTTTTTGCGTGGTAAACATCGCGGGGAGCCATTCTTACAGTGGATAATTTGAAGAAGAGAGGCTTCTGCATGCCGAGTCGTTGTTGCATCTGCAAAGAGGATGAAGAAACGGTGAATCATTTGTTAGTCCATTGCAAGGTAGCAAGAGATTGTTGGGGTTTAGTTTTCTCCTTTTTTGGATACTCATGGGTTGTTCCGGAATCCTTCAAGGAAGTGCTTTTGTCATGGAGGTGCATGGAGCTGCGGATATCTTGGAGAATGGCCCCAATTTATCATGCTTGGTGTTTATAGAGGGAGCGTAATAGAATAACTTTTGATGGGATTGAGTCTCCACCATGGAAATTTAAAGATAATTTTTTTAGAACTGTCTTTTTTCTTTTGGATTAAGGAGGAATACTTGATGTATTCATAGATTTTTGGGGGGGATCTTAGGTTCTGATTTTTGTAGGCCGGTCCCTTATTTTGTAATTTGGGTTGTCCTTCTCTGCTCCTTTTTTATAATATATATTTACTATTACCAATAAAAAAAAAATGTTAACCCAAAGGCCACTAACCTATTAAAAAAAAAGTCTCGTGTCTAGTAAGATATAGGAAATCCCTTGTCTAGTAGGTACTGTCTATACTTCTATATAAGCAAATCTTTTGTAAAGACAATGAAAGAATTTTGATTAATAAAATTCTTTGAAGATTTTTGCTTTCCTTTAATGGTGAGACTCCATTAAATTCTTCTAGGTGACTCCTGGAAGGCCTTAATGAGATTCTGAGAATTTTTTTCTCTTTCTTCTTATTTTCTTTGATTTTCTATGCTCTTAATTTGCAATCAGGCCCCGTTAAGTTGTTAACAATTTCTTTTCAACCCTAAAAGCCCTAAATTGATAAGCTTAGTTATTATCTCCAAAAAATCATCAAATAGAAAATTAGCTATTCTTTATTTCACTGTTCACAGCACAAGAACAGTCCCATAATATCTTCCAAAACTCTCTTTGCATCCCCAAAACTTGACCCAACTCTTAGGTGGGTTTGTTTTGGATATTAAAGGGCATCATGTTGTTCTGGGTTATCTAGATTATTGCTCCTAGTATTCACCGTCTTCTCCTTATTTCTAGTGATCAAGTATCCACCAAAGTCGTTTTATTATGTTTTCGGCACAGGATTGAAAGATGTTCTTGGATATCTTGCCTTGTCTGTGAGAAGACATCTTTAGCAGTGGCACACACATCCAAGAGTGTGAGATACCCCTCCAGTGCCTCACCCACCCATTTCTCATGGTGCTCTCAGAGAATGCTTGTTGATTGTGTGGCAATAGAAGCAAATTATCCACACAATCATACAAATCTTCGAACCCACTTAGTCTGTTGCTTATTGATGACAATGATGAAGATGTTTCTTCAGTAGCCCTTAATTTGCACAAATGCTCATGGAATTGAGGATTTAGTGGATGAGATCTGGTGGGCAAGCTGACAGAACAAGCATGGTAATGGTTTTTTTTTTCCTGAAAGGGGAGGAAGCCATTTTTCTTTCTTATTAGAGGGTTCAAGGCTTTCCATTGGAATGTGCAATTTAATCTTGCAAGTTGTGTTCCGTTGGCATTTGTTGAATATATACTATCAGGGAAGAAAAAGAAAAGGAAAGGAAAAAACAAAAAGGGAAGAAATAGAGCAGGGGTAATGCCATAGCTGCGGAGTGCAACTTGGGTACTGCGTACGTAGGTGGGGTGGAAAGAGAAAAAAGTGGTTCATCAGATTGATGAATAAGGACTGTTGACTTTTTGGTTTTTTTTTTAAACAAAAATTATTAAGGTTAAAAATGGTATTTATGAAAAAAATTGACATGTCAGTTGACTAACGGAGGGGATGTCTTTCTTACTTACATTAAATCAAAGGGGATGTCAGTGTAATTTCTCAAATTACGGAGGAACCGTGTGTAATATCACCTAACCTTAGGAGTCGTGCGTGTAATTTACCCCTTTTTTTCTTTTTGTTTTTTGGAAGGGAGGGGATTTTATATTATTTATATTAATTTCATTTGCCCTTCTTGGGCACATTCAATACAAGTACACTTTACAGATCAAAAAACAATATTTATGTCTTAGGAAATTCAATTTTTTTATTTTTATTTTTTAAAAAAGTTGCTAGGGAAAGCAATAGTTGCAAGAGAACTTGTTTATTAAAAGGAATAACATTTTTTGGGAATCTTGTTTTCATCCAATTGGCATTTCTCAATTAATGTGAAACTCACCAAATTTTGAGGGAGACAGATTGAGTAGCAACGGTGAGATGCACCACAAATATCTAAATAGGTAACATTTGAAAAGCCCAAGATAGAATATATTACATTAGTTTAGTTTTTCTTAGTAATTCTGATATAGCTTGTTGGGCTTTATAATAAATAGGATGTTTGGTTTCTTTTTTGCCCATTAAGTATAATTTTTAGGGTAATTTTATTTTTCTATTTTGTGCTTTTAATGAATACATTTACTTATAAAAAAAATAAAAATTCTTTGTCTATTTTTTGAGATTTTATTTTTTTTGGAGGGGGGAGGGATGTGGGAGGATTTTTTATCTAACCTGTCCTTGTAGTCATTCAATTTGAAAAGTTTAGTGGCAAAACGATGTTTACGCAATAATAAGATGCTTCACTTGAGATTTTGAAAATATCAGCCTCTCGTGCTTTCTAAAACATTGTGGTTTTCCCTCAACATTTGGTTATTATATGTGTTGAAAGACCGACCTACCTGCCGGCTTCGATGGTGGACTTCCTTATGCATGCAGGTTGTTCTAGGGGAAGATTGAGGGAAGGGGTCGAGAATTGCTCCGCTTTGTCTTTTTTGGTGCTTATGGTGAGCTAAGAAGCACGGACACTCTATTTTGCCTCATGTGTCCGTGGCGGACACCGACACTCTCGGACACTTCCCAGACACGTGTCCGGACACTTCCCAAACACGTGTCCGGACACTTGAATCATGGATGTTAATGATTAAATGAAGTTTTTTAATTTTTATTTAATGGCTTTGTTATTTTAATATCTTAATAATATTTTTTAAATTTGTGTATTTTTATGCCAAGTTTAATTAAAATAACTTTAAGTTTTTATTATATGGTAATATAAAAAATTTATATATATTCAATTTGTTCCTAACGTGTCTGTGTCCTACTTTTTTTAGAAATAACGTGTCTACGTGTCCGTGTTGTGTTCGTATCCGTGCTTTTTAGATGGTGAGAAAGAAACAAAAGGAGTTTTGAAGGGGAAGAAAATTCCCTTTGTAAAATTACGGATAGTTATTTGAAATCTATACTTTTGGGTTCAAGAATCAAAAGAGGAATTTACAAAAGGAATAGCCAATGATACTCTAAAGACGTTTTTGGAGCTTCCTAAGATTTACGTTTAATTTTTTAGCTCATTTTTATATGGAAAGAATCGACAAATGGTTCTTTAATTTGTATGCATTTGCTGTCGGATTGCACTTTATAGTACACTATCATTATAAAGACAGGTTGTAATTAAATCTGGTGTAAAAATAATATCCCTCAATACCTTTTCATAGAATTCATTTTTCATTATTCAAACCATTGAATTGAATTCTATTCCCATACTTGTCATGCATGTTGAAACTCAAGTTAATTGAAAATTAAAAGCAATCTTTGTAATATCACACTCTAAGTTAGAGTTTTGTTCCTATATTTTTATTAAGAGAAATAAGAGTTCATTGATTGGATTCTTGTATATATCTTATTAATTCAATATTTGACAAGAACAATACAAGTTGAATTGTGGAGCCTTGTGGTTGTGGTCTATGGAGATCCATTAGCAAGGGCAGAGGGGAGTATTGTAAGTTCATCCGTTATGATGTGCGTAAGGGTTTGAGGGTGAGTTTTTGGGTTGATGCTTGGAGTGGGGTTATTCCAATTAATCAATTCCCGCAACTTTTTAGGATTGCCACTAATAGGGATGCTCTGGTGGAGTGTGTTTCCTGGTTCGGTGGTGATTTGGTGTGGTCTCCTTGCTTATGGAGAAATCTTCAGGACTGGAAGGTGGCTGATGCAGTAAGTTTGATGACTATTCTTAACCATTTCAGCATTAAAGGTGATGGGGAGGATACTTTAGTTTGGAACTTGTATGAATCAAGAGCTTTCTTCATTCAATCTTTCTATGGTGCTATGGTTGCTGGAAGGAATAGGCCCGTGGAAGATGATTTGATCCTCCAAGGTTCCTGCTAAGATGGCTTTTTTTGCTTGGGCTGTGTTACATGGGAAGCAGTGTTTAATCATGGACAACTTAGCTTCTGGTTGACTAGTAGGTGTTGTTTTTACAAAGATTAGGCTGAATATGTTAATCTTCTCCTTCATTGCAAGGTGTCAGTGGAATGCATGGAACCTTGTTTTTGCTCTCTTTGGTTGCATGTGGGTCATGTCTCACTCAGTCAAAGGACTCCTCTTTAGTTGGGCAAGGTGTAGGTTGTGGAAGGACTTGAGGAGTGTTTGGCGTATGGCCCTGCTTTGCCTCCTATAATGTTTGAGGAGGGAGAGAAACATTAAGATTTTTTAGGGGGAAAGAATTATCCTCGAGCAGGAGCAGGATAAGGATAATTTTTTGAGGGTGCTTTTTTTTGTTGTTGTTGTTGGGTTCCCTAATGTATGGGTTCGCTCCCCTTGGGTACCATTAATATAGTTATACTTGTAAAAAAATTTAAATGGTGAGTAGTGTAGTTATCTCACATTGCCTGAAAAGCGAGGCGACAAAAAAGCATTAGCCTGAGTGAAGCAAGGCACTAACTAATAAAATAAAAATATATATATATATTTATTTTATTAAACATTAAAAGTTAATTCATTCTAAGTTAAACAATATCTTATCACTAAAATAATTATCACATAACACCAAAAAGTTCAATTTAAAGGTTACATATGACGTATTCAAGTAATATTACCATTTTGAGCTTTAGTAATTTTTTTGTAAATTAATATTCAAAGTTTTGTTATCTATCTAAGTCTAATATAGAATAAATTCTTATAAACTTGCTAGTTCTAATAATATAAAAGACATGATAGGGTCAATCTCGTAGACATCTAAACTCAAGGATCAAAATTTCGTTTATTTTCCATCGAAACGGCCGATACGTTTTCGTTTCTCAGGGAACCGAAACGAAACACTAGTGGAATATCGAAATTCACATGTTTCCACGGAAACAAAATTGTTTCCGTGGAAACATACCGAAACTAATGGAAACATACCGAATCAGAAGAAACATTTCTTTTCTATCAATAATAATTCTAGAAGTTAGTAAAAAATAATATCTATTTATTTTTCAAGGATTAAGACTCAAAATTATAAGAAGATATTTCTATTATTTTTTCTAAAATAATAGAAAAGTAGTAGGGGAAATAAAATGTAGAGAAAGAACTATTTTAATACTAAGTTACTAATTATGATAGGTTTAAATCGCTATTTGTTTTACTTTTTTATTTTATATGTAACTTGCGTCAAATTATCTAATTCGTGGATATTACATAGTATATATCTATTAGTGTCATTTATCATGAATATGATGTATATGCTTTAAACATGCACAAATATTCAATAAATAAGTTTATTTGTATAAATAAATAAATTTTAAGTTATGTTTTCACATGTTTCCAATTTTTTCTCCGTTTCCATTATGTTTCCGAAACGTTTCCGCTTCTAGACAGACCGAAATTATACATTGAAACGATATTTTGATCCTTGTCTAAACTAATTCTCAAAAATTAGGCCTATGTTGGGAAGACTTCCCATATAGGTGATCAATTTGGTTGATGAACGAAAAACGTTTTATTGTGGGTTGTCTCAAATTTTGTGAAAAATGATAATAGTTTGTTAGTTATAGAAGATGAAATATGAATCCCTACTTAATTTTTTTTTCATGTTGAAAGAAGTACTCTCTCTAACACTTTGAGTTTTTGGCAATATTTCAAATATTTAAATGTTCATTAGCCCAATTTTGTGCTAATGTTTGATAATAATACTTAATATAATAGATTGGACAATAATACTTCGAGACTATATAAATATATTCTTTTATATTGATAGGCATCTTATAGAATTATTAGATAAGTGCATAGAACACTATAAACATAAAGACATACAAGTAAAATATGTTACAATTAAAAAAGTTATCGCCTTGGCGCCTCTCGCATTGCTTAAGGTGATTGCCTAGGCGTCGCCTCTTTGAAGACGCCTGGCCTGGAACATGTTAAAGCAATAAAACTGAAAATAGTCTCGCTTGATCGTCTAGGCGACAAGGTGATAGCCTTTGATAACACTGATGGTGAGTTTTGTGAAATATGACTTCTAGCTATTCTTACATCAAGTATAAGTTGGTCCTACCCCGTTGTTTTATTTACAGTATACATTTCTTATTCCTTTTCAAAAAAATTTCCAAGTCATACTTCCTTGTAGCGAGAAATATTAAGATCAAGTACTTCGAATCCTTAAATGCCTCATTCTAATTTGGCTTGCTAGTACAGGATCAGGATCCATTCATTTCGTAATGATCTTTTGTTTACTTTGGCTCATAGCCTCACAGTAGAAGTGAGGCAACTAAACAGACCCTGCCAAGTTCAGGAAGCCTTAAAAACTATTTAATGTGGAAATCAGAAGTATAAATTAACTTCCTATTCTTTATATTTTCATTGCTAAATCTTCGTTTGGATGAAGATGAACAGCTCTTTGGTGAAAACCCATGGGACCGGATTCGGAGTAACAGAACCTAGCTAAATGACTTATGCATAACATTATTGATTGGAGAAAGCTGTATACTTATACATTAGTAGAATTTAATAATACTGCAAGAAGGAAACTTGTAAGAAATATGAGAAATTTTTGAAACTGAGTTTCTGAGTAAGTCAACTCAGAATTCTTTTTAAGTGACAGAGTAGAGGTGTTGAATCCTATAGTCAAGTTTAAATGGGTGTATTTGAGCTGTCCCAGCAGTAATTTCGCTCATCAAGTGGGACCTACCAAATTGCTTTGTTGATTTTAAAAGCAACCGTTACAATTTTACCACATTATCCTGATTAGAAGTACTTTTTTTTTTCAAGGCCTGGGAGGAATCTTCTGGTGAAAGCCTTCTGCAGATTCAGCTTCTTACTGCACTAAAGAACTTTGTGGTTGCCCTTGGGTACGAGTCACCAATTTCTTACAATATGCTACTGCCCATATTACGAAGTGGAACCGATATAAATGGCCCGGATGAACTTCTGGAAGACAGCATGCTGGTTAGTGATTTTGTCTTATTTTTATAGAATGTTTTCCCAACAGATCATTGTAAGCATTCTTAAATATGTTTGCTAATGCTATTGAATCATGCAGTTATGGGAAGCTACACTTTCTAATGCCCCGTCAATGGTTCCTCCACTATTGGATTATTTCCCATGTCTACTGGAAATATTGGAAAGAAGTTTTGATCATTTGAAGGTTAAAATTTTCAGGAGAATCTTTTATTTGACTTCCTTTGGCATGTATCTGTTGCGTTTCAGTGTTGGTTGGATCTTTCTATTGTTGAGCATGAAACTAAGAAAGAGGGATTTGCTAATGTTATTATCCTGACTCCTACTTCTTGTGAAGTGTAGGTTGCTGCCAATATTGTTGAAGACTACATAATTTTGGGTGGAACAGATTTTCTAAATATGCATGCTTCTAGTGTTGCTAAACTTCTTGATCTGATTGTCGGAAATGTGAATGATAGAGGGCTGCTTTCATTTCTTCCCGTCATTGAAATTCTTATCCAGGTATTTGATTTCGAACTTGCTACCGCAAGTACTGAAATACCACTTGGGGGCAGATTTTGATGTCACTTGTGACATCTTATCATTCTATTTGTGGTTAAATAGCATTTAAATTGGGATGTTTTTGTTTTGATATAAAGAGTATTTAAGAATCCATCACCAAGCAATGTCATTTGTTGGCTTGTCATGAAATGATGCTTAAATTATTGGATCATTTACGGTAATGGTACCATTTTTGTAATTCTGAATGCTATGGAAAACTAAATGAAATTCATTCTATTCTTCAGAACATCCAATGCATCATTAGTAATTTTAAAGGTTAAAGAATGGATTAGCGCAAGTGGATGTTCATTGATTTTAATTGATCATAATTTATATTTGCTTCTGCTATTTGTAGTGTTTCCCTATGGAGGTGCCCCAATTGATCAGTAGTACTCTTCAGGTAATTTGGGTTTTGTTTACTTCATTTTTGATGATTTTATTACAAGTACCCAAAATTGCTGGTCGTTCAGATTTACTAAGGCAATTTTATAGATTTTTATTTTTTTGCATGCTTTTGCTAGAAATTAATCGTTATATGCTTGACCGGAGGAGATGATCATGATCCTTCCAAGACAGCTGTAAAAGCATCTTCAGCAGCCATCCTAGCAAGGATTTTAGTAATGAATACCAATTACCTTGCCCAATTAACATCAGAACAATCACTACTGTTACTTCTCCAGCAGGCGGGTTTCTCAATCGAAGAAAACATACTTCTTTGTCTGGTTGACGTATGGCTTGACAAGGTCAGTGGAACATGCATTTCGATGGCACAAATAATTTTGAACTGGACAGAAGTGTCCTGTTCTTTCTGTTTTCTCAAGTGTTTTAGTAGTTTTCTGAGATAATTATAAAGGACATTGTCTTATGAACATCTATGTTTGAATTATATTTGAGGCCTGAAATGTGATCAAGATACCAACACGTGTAGAGTTGTTTGTGTAAGCATGGGGTTCTATCCTTTGCCATAACAGCGCCACTCGGGCGGCAACTATTGTGTTACTCTGGGGGGCTTCACGGAGGTTGTGGTTTGGTGGTCAAGAAAGGAAGAACTAGCTGAGTGGAGCATGCCATGGGGATGACATCTGTGTGACTGCCGAGGCATATACATCAAGATCATTATGGTTGGTCCCATTGCCTTTGCACCTCATGGGTGTCCACCTCTAGCTAATTGGTTCATTACTTGGGGAGAGAATAGGAAAGAGATTGTGGACACGTGTCTCTCTTTTAGAGGTATAACACATTGGACACATGTATCTACCTTGTTGGCCATCCCTTACATGTGCTTTGGGTTCATACATGTTGCCTTGTTTATAAATATCCCCTCAACTCACGAGAGGGTTCCTCTTTTATAATAACTCACGAGACAAGCCCAGGGGCAGTAACACTCTGTCCCTTCTCCCTTCTTTTCCTCCTTGCCTCTTCCACCTATTATGCCTTCTTTGAGTTGTTCCAGCGTAATGTGTACGAATCCATTGTAAAGCATGTCAATCTTCTTTAATCTCCTAGGGTTTGGAAGTAAGTGATTTGTTATAAACATGCAGGCAGTATTCACTACTTTTCTTTTGCATCCTGTGTGCTTTTATGGTTTATGCTTGTAATCAGACTGGGAATATATTTCACAAAACAAAATAATTATTTCTGGTCTCTCTCTCTCATCTAGTCAAAACAAAGCCTTATATTCCAATATCCTCAACCATCAGGCCCTTTAGATAATGAATTGAGGTAAACACTATAGTGAAAAATTCTGGATTTGGGAACTATTTATTTTTGGAAGTCAGCTAGGTTATGGAAATATTATGCAGAATATACAATGGGTATCTGTGCATTCTTGTTCATAGTGAACTCAAGAAATTTTTGAAAAAATATGCAAATAAAAGCGCAAGTTCTCATTCATGGCATTCTCAGAATAATTTGAAAAAAGTTTCAAATGAGTAGAAAGCGATCATAATTGTTGGGACAGATGACGACAAAATAAAGGGACAAATGTAAATATTTCTGTTTTGTCAAATCAAATGCTATAAAATTGGGTATACGTGCATAAAATGTTGTATAACATGGAACCTTTTGAAGAAAAAGTCCGATAATTTTGTCAGTATTTCAGTTGAATAATTAAAGCAATCATTACAGTAGGATTAGAGCCTTGCACAGGTGCAATTTTGTCTTTTTCTTATGCTGTTTGGGGGTTTGAAAAGTTCTATGATTTATTAGTTTACAGGGTCTTGGCAGTTGTGTATTGTCGTTGATTGCTACTAGGGTGTTGGGGAAAATTCTATCTTTCTTTTCACCAAGTAGCTAATCTCAAACTCAACCCTACATTCTTATGACTTCTACCATTGCACTGAGCAATGACCCTTAATTCAATGAAAATAAATAAAGATGAAATAATATTTGAACAGTTGTTTCCTGATTCTTGGTTTTGCATCTATGTAGTACAAGAGAATGATGCCTCAGCATTGTTTCAGTGATCAAATCATTGGTTATTTGTTGAAGTTTTTAAGACAGCTTATTTTTTATCATTCTCTGGCTTGTGTCACAGGTCGATAATGTAACTTCTATGCAAAGACAGACATTTGGTTTAGCCCTTTCTATGATTTTGACATTGCGATTGCCTCAAGTCCTCGATAAACTTGATCAGATCCTGAGGTATTTGTCCCACTTTGAACGATGCATCATTTGCAGTTTTAAGTACCGGATGACCTTGGTATTCACCTAATGGTGCTGCTTATTAATTTGTGACAGTGTATGTACGAGTGTAATACTGGGTGGAAATGAAGACTTGACTGAGGAAGAGTCCAGGTTAAATCTGATTTGATAATTTGAATTTTATTTTGCTTTGTCAAATTAATAGTGGCTTATATAATTGGGTACTAACTCTTTTTCTTTCATTTTTGGAAATTTAAATTCCTTTTAATAGCAGTAGTGATAATATGAGCTCCAGCAGGCCTCATGTTCCGAGCAAAGAATTCAGGAGGAGACAGGTTAACATTCTTTGTACTTGCCGAAGTCTAGAATTAATATCTTGAGAATTATTCTAACAGATTTTCCCCCCCTTATTAGATCAAGTTATTAGACCCTATAAACCAATTGTCATTAGAGAACTCAGTCAGAGACAATCTTCAAACATGTGCTGCCCTTCACGGAGAGTCTTTCAATTCAGCCATTGGTAGAATGCATCCTGCAGCGTTTGCCCAATTGAAGCAGGCATTGAAGATGCCATAGGTGACCAGCAAAAAGAAAATGTTATAGGTTGTGTGATACTGATGTCGTTATGGCAGTGGTCTCGTCTTTTTGGATCTTCAATTTTCCTCTCATCTCATAAATTGAAAAGATATGGGTAAGTTTCTCAGCCTATCAAATTTATTTTGTAATTTCACGAGGCATATGATGCATATAGCTACATCTTGCTTGAGATGGACTTGCATATATCTATTCTTATGAAAACAATGTTCAGGCATTATTAGGATAATTATTTTCCTTTGAGGCTTGTTGCTGTCAATCAATATGTGGTTTGAACAAAATCAAATTCTGCTATTTTCTAGTCTAATAATGTTTTCTATTATAGAAATTTTAATAGTAATTCCATAGATGATGATTAGAGATTAGAGATTTTGTTAATTATACAAACGAAACAATCTAAAGTATCAATTTTTTTCTCTCTCATCCATGTGTGGACAATATATCTGACCTGATTTTTTGCCTCCTTCCAGGTGACATTCAAGCTTCTTTGATTTTGTGCGGCGGTCATTCTTTGATTTTTCTTTTTAATTATTTGGGCTGGGTTTCTTTTTCCATTTGTCAACTTGCAGTTGTTGTAAATGCTCGTTCGAGACAATCACACTGTATATAGCAATGATCTTTTCTGCCGTGGTATTTGAGGCATTAAGGGTCAGAACATTGAGTTCACAGGTTTGGTTGCTAGAGTGGTGAGAGTTTTATAAAAATGAAGGTGGAAGAGAAATGAATGTACAAGGTTTTTCTTTATCCATGGTTGTGCTCTTCTTCTTTGTTTGTTTTGTTATTGATTTTTATTTTTGTTCTCTATCCGTTTGTCAAGCCCTAGAGGCAGTTTAATAGAGGAACACTTATAAACGTTCATAGTTGATAGGAAATGTTGATTTAAGATTCAAAATCCTAATAATGTGCAAGTATGCATAATTACCCCCGTGAACGAGACTGGTAAGGTATTTGACTTGGCCTGCATACCTATTAGACTTGTTAACTCTACCCTTGGCATATATGCCAATAATTAATGGATAATGTATAACTCCAAACTCGATAAAAAGATTTTCCTTTTATTTGGATTTGTCAGTCATAATTTGTCACATATATTATGTACATGTGTTTTTGCATTTATTTAATTTTTTATTTTTATTTTTGTTAAAATTAAAATAGTTACATGATATATTTGTGAGTGCATGCGTGACATATTAAGGTTGAATAAGAAGTTTTTCAAACTTAGTTTGGAGTCAAGTACGGTTCATAATTAAATATTATGGGCTGCCTTCAAAAATCCCTTGGGTGTTTATGACATCTCAAATTTTGAAATTTTAATTTTTGTATTACTATTTTTTATAATTTTTTTTAAAACAAAATTAAATTCTATTATTGGCCCATAAGAAATTTTTTATTACTATTTTTTAAGTGTACTATCGAGAGACGAACTGGGTTACGTTGGATCTTACTAGTCTTGGAATTTGTGACATGTGGTTGGTTTCAGGTGGTAATTACTTTGAGAAAGAAATTAAATACTTAACTTAAAATTAGTTTATGTAATGAGATTTATACTTAGTATTAAGCTGCTACTTTATGTAAGGTAATATTATTTAATAATCACTTGTTTTTAGGGTCCTTCTATGCTTTCTAACAATTTTTATCGAACAATTAGTTGACATCGGTTATTTCTATCTCCTTGAGTATATTTACACAAATTGAGTGTCTAACCTTGTGTGGTCATTATCCGCACCCCCAGGCAGGAAACCTGATTTCCTGGTTCTTGTCAATGTAATGGGTTCCCATTTGTGTTCTTCTCTGATGGTAACATGGAAAGCTGTCAAATATCATGCAGACAGCTTCAAGTATTGTCACTCACTAGTGTTATTTCCTTTTGGACTGACCATGCCATCTGTAGAGTGCTGGTTGTGTTCCATGGCATCTCTTTGTAATATTTATCTTCAGTTTATTTATCCCTTTTACCTTATTGTCGTGCCTTTTTTTGCATTTTTACCATTAGTGTTGCTATTAATTATAAAATTAGTTATTATTTTATTCTAATGTTGTCATTTAAATCGTTCTTATTGTAGTGTGTGTGTGTGTGTGTGTGTGTGTGTATATATATATATATATATAGGTGCCACTTATTCATTTGTAAATATAACGCAGGATTGAAAAATGAGTGGCGTGGGTCAGAACTCAGAAGGGCAGTAGGGTGTGCCATTTTAGTCAACATCTCCGAGAGTTGCCAACTTGAAAAAATTGGTAGAGCGGTCCACTATTGCTATGTTGCATTCAGGTTCAGCCATGATAATCTTTTCTTTTTTTGTTGCCGTATATTTACTGATTTCTTTTATACAAGAACAAAATTCTTATCTTTTTTTTTAAATGAAAAAATAAAATTAAAAAGAAAAAAGTGCAGAGGCAAACTGTGGCACAACGACAAATAGAACAGCAAACGCCGTTGGACAAACCGCTCCATGTAGTCCTATATACCTATATACAGATCAAAAGACAATTTTGCAATTGCCAAAGATACTAAAAAGACTTTAAAACTGCCACACACAAAAAAAAAAAAAAAAAAAGTAAACCAATTTTTTTTTTTCATAAAAAAAAAAAAATTTCACCAGCGTGCCCAAAACAAAAATTTCCCAGATTGCCAGTTATCAGGAATTCTTTTTTGAGGGCACAAAAATTATTTTTTTGAAAATTTTGTTTCGGAATTCAAGAGGAAACTATTAAAAAATATTTAATAGAGTTCGTGCAATGTTTGAACAAAAAAATTTGTAGAGAAAATTTTTACAAATTGTTCATAAATGAGTTAATTAGTGGTAAGTCCCTTAAAAAGTTTTAAAATTATTGTAAAATTAAAACATTTTTCACTTTTAAGCTAAAAAACAATTGATTAAATTTTTTTAACCACAAGTCCACTTTAACTTGTCATTTTTATCTTTTTTTTAATATGAATATAATACTCATCCATTTACCCAATCCACAATCACTTATTTCAAATTTATAAATCATCATCCGTACATTCTCAATTTCTTTAAGCCATCAACGTTACACAGGCACATCTCTAATTGCAACCACTGCCCGCCACCGCCGTACCACTACATCATCACCGTGAGCACTGTACTACACTGCCGCTACATAAGTACGTCTCCTGGAATAGATGTCTGTTATACTCCGGCACAAATTCCAATCAAAATTGTGAGAAGCCACCAAAAGCTTGTAAACTCACCACAATGTTTTAATATTTGGAAATAGCCTATCAAAGTCTCATCCAACGACCAGATTGGAGAGATTGAAGAGCTTGAGTTTGTCAAACGGTGGGAGGAATTGGACGACTCCTTGAGTTTGTACAGGACGTTGTGATTGGTTGTGATAAAAAGGCTTACTAAAAGTTTGATTGGAACAAGAAACTTGATTGGTCCAATAATAACAATCACACTTTAAGAAAATAAGCTTTAAGAAATCTCGGAGCAGATGATGGCCAAAATTTATTTTTTCAATGAAGAAAATGAGACAAAATTTACTAGTCATCGCATGGAGAATAAGTTAGATTGGATCAAAAGACAACCTTACCTTTTGGATCTTGTTTGTGTACTAGGCTAGATTGGATCAAAAGACAACCTTGCCTTTTGGATTTTGTTTGTGTACTAAGAATTGCTCTTAAGTTTGAAGGACTCTGGTCACTACTTTCAATTTAAAACTAATAGTGCAAGCTTGCGTTTCATCTCCAATTGATTTTGTGTCTGGCTCCTCATGTCAACTTTAAGATTATTCATTAAAAAATACATAAAGTCTATCATGGCTCTTGCACTGAGTGGGGAAAGTGATATTAGACCAATTAACTCAATAAAGTTAGAGAATTTAACCCAAAAATTCTATCAAATTTTACACTATTTGTAATATCTCAAAAATCTGAAATAAATAAAACGTCTCAATTTTATTAAATAACATATACACATATTACGATGAACAGAAATGACACAATAAAGAGCGAAGACAGGGTTGGATGCCGAGATCTAGTCGGCATGTACAACTGTGCTCTGTGTATGAGATATGTGTGAAGTATTCTTAGTTTTGAGAAAACAACAAACTAAGAATAAAATAATATAAAAAAAAAAAAAGACGTTGCCAAATGATAAGGCAGCCACCCATATCTCTTAGACCATCTCCAGTGGTGACTCAAATTCAAACCCAAATTTCACTTAAAATTTGAATAAAAGGTGAATTTGAGTTTGATGTTCTCCGGTGGTTACTTAAGTTTTTACTCAAATCTTTTTTAAAAATTCTCACATTATCCCAAAAACTACTTTATGTCATTTCCTTTCAAAAATCATTTCCCTTCTTTTTTTTTCCTTCCAAACCTCTTTCACTTTTAATTTTCATTCCCTCCCAAATTTTCTCATCATTTTTTTTCTATTATTTTAATTCTCCAATGGTCACTGAACCTATTCAATCCATCAACTGCCCCTTTCTCCATTCCATCTCACCGCAACCCTTCCGCTCTTACGCATAAACCTTATCTGTTTCTCTGCTTCTCCCTCATCTCTGCTTCTCTGCTTCTCTGCTTTTCCATCCCTCACTCTCTCACTGACATTCCCTCCATCCCTCATCCCTCCAGGATCTCACGACTCCCAGTTCCTTCCATCCCTCCCTCTCTCACGAAACCCTCGTTAGGTATGTTCCCATCAAAATCAAAGCCTAGTTTGGCAGCTTCTAACTGAGGGTTCAAATGGATTCCACTTCCTTCATAAGCTAGAAATGAGTTTCAATATCGTTCGATCATCTGCACAGGGATTCTTTCTCTCTTCCGTCACCACTGTTCTTCATCGTCGATCGTCACTACCATCGCCATCGTCGACCGTCACTACCAGTTCGCCATCAGCTGATTCATTCCCACGATCGTTCCTGCCATCTCCGATTCTCGTCCAGGTCTATTTTCCCTTTCCTAATTTTCTTTCCATTTCTTTTCCTTTCAATTTCCATCTGAGGTGAGACTAGAAAGGGAAAAAAAATAGCCATTATAAATTTGGTTCTATGAACAGTAGTGCACTGATTTGGGTTTGGATTTGAGTAAAAACTAATTTGGAATGGGTTTGAGTCTAGGGTTGGAGGATCATTTTTGTGTATTTTGACTCAAGTTTAAATTTGATATGGGTTTGAGTCACCATTGGAGATGCCTTTATATATATATATATATATATATATATATATATATATATACTTGTAAGCCAAAGTAGGAGAAGGAGCTGGAAGGTTCTAACTCCTTCTAGTAGCAACTAACAGGGAGAGTTCTTGGGGCATTCTCGATTATTCTAAAGTAGTAGATATACCTCTCTCTCTCTCTCTATATATATATATATATATATTACATGTTATAATAAATTCAAAACCAATAAACCAACTAGAAAGCAAGAAACAACAAGGGTCATGTGAAAGCTGCTAGGAAGTAAGAAAAGACAGAAGCAACAACAAGGAGCTAGAGAGAGAAAGTGAGGCAGAAGCAAGGAAGTTAGAGAGAGAAAGCGAGTTTTCAACCAAATAGCATCAAGAGGTACGTAAACAGTAGAAGTTCTATTCTTGTTCATTTTATGCATGATTAGGAGGTCAAATTACATGAGTTTAGGCTCAAAACCATAGGCGAAACACAACTGCCATGTACGAACCTTACCATGGAAATCTGAAACAAGTCAAACCAAACTTACTTTTGGGAATGGGACACGATAGGGGGCATGCTAAGGATTTAAAACCATTTTGAATCAAGCAAAATGGTCAAAACAGTGACCATGTTAGAGCTATCGGTACCTTGGCCAGAAAACTAATTTGGGTGTCGGAACTTGGGTTGTTTGAGGTCTAAAATGATTCAACATGACTACTTAAGGTCTAAGGATTAAATCGGTGCAAAAAAAACTACAAAAATAGACGTGTAAAACATGAGAAAAACATAGAAAAATGTCGCAATTTCGACGACAAGAGCCGGAGCAGGCGCCGAAAAAGCGTGAGAGAAATGGGTTATTTTAAATTCTGTTGGATCAGATCTGGGTTGGGTCGGGACCCGACAGAATGCAACCTCGGTTAACTGAACTACATTCGTTTTAAGCTTATATTTGAGTTTTAACTATGACATTTATACTGTTTGGAAACACAGATAGGAACCTATTTAATAACTGAAACATGGATAGGGATATCCTATTCCAAGAATAACCCTATTCGCTGTTTGGCATGCAAGATATAGGAAAAAAGGCTGAGGAGCCGCAGCTCCTAAAGTTCGAACCGCCAACGTCCACTCGCTTTTAAAGTAAGAAATTAAGTATGTAAAACACTTTTGAAAAGGGTGAGAAAATGCTTAAAATGGGGGCCTTAGAAGCTAGGGAAATTGGGTTGAAAATGGGGAAAAAGTGACCTTTAAAACTTTGGAAAAAAATCAGAAAATGGAACATTTGGGTTGCAGCTATGAACAGTGTTTCTACAGAAAATCAGAAAAACCAGAAAAACAGCTTATAGTCGCTACAATGTCTGTGACTGACATACCCCAACTGCCTGTGCCCTGCCCGCACGCCCGCCTACGCGCGCCTTGCGCACGTGCTGCCTGCCCCTGTGCGCCCCTGTTGTGTGCCACCTGCTGCCCTGCTGCCCACCTGTTGTCCTGCCACTTTACGCCACCTTTTTGGCCACCTTTTGAACCATTTTTGGGACACCTTTTGAGCCATATTTGGACATTATTTTGGGCCATGTTTGGCCAATTTTTGGGCCATGTTTGGGCCCCATTATGGGTTGTTTTAGTGACCTTTTTAGGGCCATGTTGGGCCACTAATATGGGCTTGTGTCAGGCCCTCTTCCTTAGAAGATTTTTTATGGGTTTCTTGAATTATTTATTTCTTTTTGTTTCCGTTCCCTCACGTCTCAGGTTCGCGAAAATCCAAGGGCGTGACAACGTGGTATCAGAGCATAGGTTCGAATACCTAGAGACTTTAGGGTGTTGTTGAACACAATGGGATCACAATGCATGAATTGAAATTTTTTTTTGTGTGTAAGCATGGTGTAGTGTATAGGCTCTGATACGTGGTATCAGAGCATAGGTTCGAAATACCTAGAGACCGTGGGGTGTTGTTGAACACCATGAGGCCATGACACGTGACTTGAATAATTTTTTTTTTTTTTGGTGAACATTGGGTGAAGTGTAGAGGGCTTATTATGTGAATATTAAGCCATGCTGTGATTGTTGCTTGTGAAGTGTGACTTGTTAACATGAATTTGCTTCATTTTTTTGATTCATGTTTACATCTATGTAGTAGACCGAGTGAATTATGAGGTAGACTATAGGCTTGTTGTTTGTGAGGTAGGATATGAGCCTGGATATCCATAGGGTTGGATGTATACCTAGTTGCCTATATAGCAGGTTGTATGCTTATTTATGTATATGTATATGCTTGGGATGGATTTTATACTTGGGTGCTGATGTGGTAGGCTACGTGTTAGCTATTGAATGTTGCGGGTTGATATTATGTATGTATGCTAGATCAATACCCGTCATAGTGCTACAACTATTATACCTATACAGACTGGATTAATAATAATGCATGTAAAAGGGTATCTTTGACCATGTTTTATGTATGTGTGTTTTGATACATGTGAGTGAGGATTGATGAATATTCATAGTTGGAATTAAGTGAAGAGTTTCACTAAGAATCTAAATCGGTATGAGACTTTATTTAATGTGTTGACTAGGATGATGATGGGTTGGAATAGCTTTGGACGAAAGTGGGATATTTTTTTTTTTACCTTCTCTGATGTTATGAATTTTTTTTTTAACCTTGATGTGTTGCCTTTGATTTCATATTTGGAAGACATAGATTGCATTGTCTACATTGGGATATCTGAAGATATATGTATGATTGAAATTAATAGGCTTGTCTTTGTTAATGCACGACATTTAGTCTCGGTTGTATATAGACTAAGGTGGATGATGATGACTTTACTTTAAGATTATGATATTGATGTCTTAGGGATGATTGTAGTACTTGGAGGATATTAGAGTATTGAATTACATTGAAGTGCAAGTGATGTATTGATGACATTGTGATGGATTGCTAGATGATTTCATAGCTTGATTTGAGGTAGGTTGGATGGTCATAGCATGTGTGAGAGACTTTGAGGTATCCTTGTGACCATTGAGATTTTTTTTTTTATTTTAATTTTAGTATTGTGTTGCATTATTGAGGTGGGTCATGATAGTTGGGTGGATTTGGAAAATTAGGAATTGATAAGCTAACATGTTTGAGGATTTCATTATGCTGTTGTGCCATGTGGAGTGGGTCGTTATAGATGAGATCATCACCAGACCCTAGTAGGGAGTGTGGAGATGGCTGCATGCCGTTGCACGCCGCCCGCCCAAGTGGATGAGGTTCCTTTGGGGGAGGGGGTAATGGGAGATAGGTAATGCATTCCACATCGCCTGGCTGAGGGAGAGGTGAATGATCCATGGGTAAGGCTGCATGTCTCCATGTTACAATGCATTTTGAATTGATCTTTTATTATTTTGTGGAAGAGGTGTATTTTTAAATTTCGGGACGAAATTTCTTTAAGGGGGGAAGGATGTAGAGATCTGAAAAATGAAGAAAAATTTTTCGTTTTTGTCGGTAGGGCATTGTTCTTGCACGGTTTTGTCGGTAGAGCATTTTCATGCATCATTTGACTGAAATACATGTTTAGGAGTATATTTGGAGTGTGTCATAGAATAGAAATGTGCTTAGAATGTTATGAGGTACCTGCTGTACAAATTTGAGCCAAAACGGAAATCAGTTTTCGGAATTGGACCAAAAGGGCATCCTGGGTGGCCGAGTGGAAACGGCCAAACCTGGCCTCAGGCGAAAATTTATATTTTTAAAAATTTTTATTTAAAATAATTTTATGATTGCAAATTGAAGCATTTCGAGACGGGTTGTAGAGTAACGGGGTTCCCGAGCTCATTAATGGCAAAATGGTCCTTTTGCCCTTGCCCCTTTGACTCCTCACTATAAATAGAACCCTTTAGACCAATTTTATCACAAAAATTGGTCTGCATATACATAGAGTTCACGTTCTTGAGAGAGAGGGGAGAAAAGCCCTAGTTTCTTCAAGCTTCAACCCTCTGAAACATGCTATTTCAAGTGGAATTTTCGCCCAGCTTCCTTTTGAGAAGTTGTTCCTCTCATTGAGACCTATAACAGTCACTGAACAAGTTCGGCCATCCAGCAAACACAAGCCTCCGCAGTTTGTGAAAAACTGATTTAGGTATGATGTAAGTGCTAAGCTAGCAATAGATTTAAGTTTCCTTGTATTTTTTCATGTTGTTGGATTGTTTAGGATGTGTATTTGAGATTAGAAAATCACCTAGAAGGTAGTTCCTTTGAAAAGCTTAAAGTTGGTAGTTTAGGGATATTTGTGTTCTTGGTGTTGTTTGCTAAATTGTTGCCTTGATTAAGGTGTGTTATGTTGATAGAATTGTTTTGATTAAATTTTGAACTTATTTGCATGTTGACACACCTTGTGGTTTGGACCATGTGATGAAATTGTGCTTTAGTGTTTTATGGAATGTCTATGTTCTTTGTGAATTATTGGAGTTGTGAGATTGTGGCTTAAATATTTGTTGATATGTGTAGCCTTGATATATATATGATGAGCATGATGTTTTGGTATTTTAAGTTATGTATTTTGTGGGATAAATGGCATGACTTCAAAAAGGGGCACCACATGTTTGATAAATTGTCATATAGAGTTGCATGATGAGATCATGGCATTTTGACATGTTGAAATTCCTTGGACACATGGTGTGAGTTGAGCACGAGGTGTTATGCATTATGAGGGTGTAGATCCTGTGGTGAAAAACCCAAAATCTGGCCAATAACAGTACTCACTGGCTGACGGGGGCGGACCGTAAAGTGGGATATAGGTGGCATAGAGTTGCATGGGTGAGTCACACATATTTGCATAACATCGCATAAATGAATTCACGGATGTGGTATAGAGTTTATATGAATGTGTTATGAATCTTGTTAATGCATTTATGGATGAATTGGATGGCATGTAGATTAAAATTGTACATGTAGATATAAATGTACACTTGCACTATGCCATGCCCTTAAACTTGTTCCTAGTCTTAGTATTATGTCATACCAGCTATTGAGCTGACCCATTCGTGGGACATTATTTTTCAAATGAGGCTCCTGGCACTTGAGACTTATGTAAGTCTTGAAGGGTGGGAAGAAATGGACATGTTGAAGAATTGGCCCTCGGGGGCATATTTTGAATGTATGGGCATAAGCCCAATTTATCGTATTTTGAACTTGAAAAAATGTATGGATAATAGGCCTTGGGCCATTTTAAATTGTATGGGTTGTAACCCAAAAGAATGCATGATATTTATGGTTTAAATGTATACTAAATGGATATGTTGAAAATAATGGATGCATGTTTAAATTTGATGGATTTGTGGCCACCGAGTGAGGGTGGGTTGCTTATGGATTATTGCCCACGAATGTTGTGAAAATTAGGTGGGAAAACACTTAGAAAAACAAAGGAAGCTATGTCCAATTTTGGTAAATTAAAGTGAGAAATTAAGTATGTAAAACACCTTTGAAATAGGAGAGAAAAATGCTTAAAATGGGGGCTTAGAAGCTAGGGAAATTTTGCTGAAAATGGGGAAAAAGTGACCTTTAAAACTTTGGAAAAAAATCAGAAAATGGAACATTTGGGTTGCTGCCATGAACAGTGTTTCTGTAGAAAACCAGAAAAACAGCTTGAAGTAGCTACAGTGTCTGTGACTGACATGCCCCCGTGCCCTGCCCCGCGTGCGCTTGTGCCGCACGCCGCGTGCCAGCCTGCGCGGGCCCTGCGCGCGTGCTGCCTACCCCTGCGCCCCCCTGCTGCGTGCCACCTGCTGCGTGCCACCTGCTGCCCACCTGCTGTCCTGCCACTTTACGCCACCTTTTTGGCCACCTTTTGAACCATTTTTGGGACACCTTTTGAGCCATATTTGGACATTATTTTGGGCCATGTTTGGGCCCCATTATGGGCTGTTTTAGTGACCTTTTTGGGCCATGTTGGGCCACTAATATGGGCTGTGTTAGGCCCTCTTCCTTAGACGATTTTTGGTGCGTTTGTTGACCCATTTGTGGACTATACTTTAGAAATTTTAGGGCCTCTATGGGCCATTCTTCCAAGTCAATTTTTTTTTGAAGTGTTTTGACCAAAATTTGGGGACAATTTCTGAATGCGACTTAATTTAATTTAAACATAAATTAGGAGAAGGACTTTAGCAACATTTGGGGACCATTTTGAGTCGAGTTAAATAATAAGTGTTTAATTTTAACCTTGGGGGAAAATTTGAAGAATGACAAAGGGTATTTCAATTAAATTTATTTAATCATCGTTCATTTATTTCTTTTAATTTCCGTTCCCTCGCGCCTCGGGTTTGTAGAAATCCAGGGCATGAAAGTTCTGTTCTATCCTGTTTTGTTCCACTCGAGCTGTATTTCATCATGCATTTTAATTGAAATTGTTACTTTTAAAATAGTTAAAATTATTCATAGTACTTTGTATAAATAAAATTAGTTTTGAAACCCATGGCAGGAATCATATGTTACTCACTGGGCTTGTGTAAGCTCATTTTATTATTCTAATCTTTTTCAGGTGAAGATGTTCAGTGGCAAGGAGTAAAAAGAGCTAAGAAGTTAGTTAGCCAGTCTTAAGGAAGACAATTCATTTTTGTATCCTACTTCATTTTTGGATGTTTTGTATAAAGACATGTACAATGATGAAATTTTTGTAAGTTAACCTGTATATATATATTAATATAGATCATAGTTAGTTGCTCTACCAAGTTAGTATGCATTCTCTTATTTAATTTTCGCTGTTTAACGATTACGTAATTAATGCATCATACTTGGAAGTTACAAGTGAATGGCTTGAGGTTAGGATTATTATCGGTATTTTGATAGGCACAAAATACGATGGGTGCCTAATTTGCCGGTCGCATATCCTTAATCCGCATAGGGTGGATTTTGGGATGTGACACTATTCTATAGTGTAAAATTTCACACATTTTACAACTAGTGAATGTTTAATCAACTATATTTTAAATACTGATTTTTGGACAATTTTTCACAACATTGAAAGTCAATTTGGAGCATTCAACATGTAGCCAAAAAATTCTCGATTGTTTTATAAAATTGTGAATTTTACGGTTTTAAAAAAGTGTAAAACTTTACACATTTGATTGAGACTAAACATCTTACTACAAAAGTATAAATTTTACACTTTTACTGACGAAATTTTACACTTTTAGAATAATTTTTTTCCTTCAAATTTTTATATTTAATATGTATCTTGTTCGATATATCTCAAATTTTAGAGTCTAAATATATAAATTTTCTTAAAAAATTGATCTATAATTTATAAGTTATTGAATTTTGAAAAACTTATAGAATGACCCTTGATAAATGCTGAAAAACTTTTCACAAAAATACTTCTCATTATTTTATTTTATTTTATTTTTTTGTTGTTCTTGATACATTATTTTTTCATAATATTATATAAATTTTATAATTGTTTACTAACATTAATATTCTATTATACATTCAACGTAAATATTTTAATTATTTAATTTCCAAATGTGAAATAAATTATATTACAATGATACTCTATTTTTAAATATAAATCACGTGTCAGAATTTGATCTGCATATTGGTAAAGTTTTTTCATGTTATTTTTTTACTCATCTTTTTTCAAAATTCACCCCTTGTGAAATATTTAAAAGTTTGTGAGAGAAGTGTCCTGCCCCGTTACTATTCCCAATTTAGTGAGAGAAGTGAAAAGCATGCCTTGACATTTCAGCCCCCTGGTTTCAATATTTTTGAAGTCTCTGAAGGCAGATAAGGCATCAACAAAAGCCAGTTAAATCTTTTAATTGTTAGTCTGGCCAAAGTCAATTTTCAATTGCTGTTCTCATTGAGCTAGTGTGTATGTATATAAAAATAAATGCCGCATCCCCCCCACCGAGACAGGACGAAAATGCCATGACCTTGATGATCAATCATTCAGAGGGGCATGGAAATAAAGTTGATGGCATTCCACAAACTTAACATTCTGAATCCCTTCCATGTTTTAGTTTTGCCCCTCTAATTCAGGATGCAGAAACATTTATCCTATCACAGTATCGATCCCAAGCCTTTTAACATATCCATCATAAGGGAGCACACAAAACATAGATTAAAATTATCATCAAGATTTTTGTAAGTCCAATTTTCCTACAACTTTTGGCAATGGAACAGGGCCCAATTGCATTGTAAATCTGCAAACTATTGTAAAACTCCTTTCAACAACTCTGATGAACAAAAAAGGATATTCCATCCAAATACAAGGGGTGGGAAAAACACTATGAAATACAACCTCGCAAAATCCTTACTCTTAAACAACCAAATGAACCCAGACCCAACAAGCAAACAGGTCCAAGGACTGAAATAAACAACAGAGACACCATCCCAACCCACAGCTCTCAACATAACCAATCTAAGCCAAGAAGCCCAAAAGCTGTGGTGAAGGAAACTTCCCATATCCAGACCCTATGAATATGGCACTTCGTTGGGACATGACCAACCAACAAGTTCTCAATTAGGCCTATGCTGTGCTGAACAGACTAATCTTTCTTATCTGACTCCGATTTTGCCTGCTCAGCAGCAGCCTCCCCTTCTTCTGCAGCAAGAGATGCCCCTTCCTTGGTTTTCTCCTCAACTTTACCATCATCAACACTCAACTTCTCTAGGAGTCCAGCAGCAGTAGTGGCATCTTTGCTTTCCTCTTTCTTTTCCTGGGATTCGGCAACCTCTTGAAACACTTCCATGAAGGTCTTGCAATCTAATAAACCCAAAAAAAGTGGGGGAAAGTAATCAGCAATAGGCTTACTGAGCATATATCCAAAGGACAGAAATCAATGTTCCAATTGTCATTCACAAGATGGGTCTCCTCTCTGTGAAGAATTGAACTTTCAGGAATCAGTGTATAGAACTAAATACCCACATTGTTACAGTAATATCCATGTACAAATGTTTTCATCCAAGATCCATCTGGAGCAAGGTTTTAAATTGTAGGTATCGGAACACGTAACAGTCGCGATAGCAATGTAACAGTATCGGGAGTATCAATCGATACATAATGGGAATCGAAAGCCGCACCTGTGAATTTTTTGTATTCACTAGAAAATCCCTTAAAATTTACTGATATGCAGTGGTTTTGCCTCTAATTTATTACTTTTTAATGATCTTAATTTTTTTTTTTTCATTTTTATAGCTCCTATGAAAAAAATTACTATTGTACAGGATTTTATATTGGTTTTGTATCAAAATAAGAAAATAGTACAATCTATTATGACTGACTATGACAACTAATAATTAAAAATGCAACTATAAATAATTTCAAAAAATATAAAAAAATAAAATAAAACAGAGACAGAGAATACACTATAAGGAGATATTAATTGTTAACTAACGGACTTAGAGTCAAATAAACACATAATTTAGCAAAAATAACTAAAAACATAAATGTGATAAATCATATTACAATACTAGAGTTTTCTAACACCAAAGAAAAAAACTAAAGATACCTTTATATGATTTTAGAACAAAAATATTAATACAAAACAAAAGTATCATATAAATATTTTTTACAATTAGAATTTTTTTTTTTTTTTGTAGAAGTAGCCTAGGCCCTAGTAATAAGATTCATTTATTTTTAAGCAACATCTACTAAATCTAATAAGATAAAATTTTACTTTTAAGTTTGAGGTAGTAAATAATTGGATATAATTTAGGACTTACTAAACACTTTGACCATAACCATAATTCTAAATCTTGTGTTTGATAAATTTAAGCTAAAAATGAGTTTTTTAGTCCTTAGAATAGAAAAAAAGGAGAAAAATGTACCGTTATTGTTACGTATCAGCTGATACCATTACACACCAGTCCATAATGGTATCGGTCGTTACGCCTGTGAATTTTCTACACACTGATATATCGGTGTGTAACAATATCAAAGAGTTCAAAACAGGTTACGAACAACCGATATTTAATACCATGATCTGGAGAGCTTAGTTTTAACAGTAACATTGGAGTGAAGCACTAGGAGCAACATCAGAGGTTGCTTTTATGTTTCCTATAAATCACAGAACAAAGACAGCAATCTGAGCATACAATCCAAAGCTGATTTTTTTTGCAGAACATTTACAGGGAACATGCAGTTTCAACAACGCCAAAGAAACCCCAACAAAAAAAAACATGCCTGAGAAACACCACACATTACTTACAATTAAAATGAGTTACTCACATATCATTCATTAGCCACAAAAATCAAGTTCAGCATGTATGCTAATTATTTACATTCGAGCTAATAGATCAATGCATGCAACCAATGCCAATTAGATCAACAAGTCTAGCAAATCCTCAGTGGACAGCAAACATTACCAGTCATCATTCATGTATTGTTAACAGAAGTACGAAAGATTGTATTATCGACCAAAAGAAAGGTCTGAGCTCTAAAGCTCCAAATTACATTACAGCATTACATGAGAGGAATGAATTAGGGTGCAAACAAATCACCCAAGTGTAATATGACCCACAACTACAGGTATGCCAAGACAGTTTTGCTAGATCCTACAGTATCCTTTGGTCAGCACAATTATGCAACATGTCAAACAATCAGCGCAATTATTTTCCTGCTAAGGGATAATACATTGAAATCCCTGTTTGACACTCTATTTCTTAAAACTTCATTAAAATGTTCATATCCAACTCAATAGAAGCGGAGTCCTGAGCCATTGACTTTAGGTGGCAGATCCCACTTGTGATACCCCTAGGGCAACAAGCTCATGGTGCAACACTAAATAAGAATTAGACAGTACAAATTTAACATAATAATATGGTCAAGATAATACATTGAAATCCCTGTTTGACACTATTTCTTAAAACTTCATTAAAATGTTCATATCTAACTCAATAGAAGCAGAGTCCTGAGCCATTGACTTTAGGTGGGAGATCCCACTTGTGATACCCCTAGGGCAAAAGGCCCATGGTGCAACACTAAATAAGAATTAGATAGTACAAATTTAACATAACAATATGGTCAAGATTTTAAAAATTGTGAACTCTGGACAGGGGGCGGAGCTAGGATTTTATGTCAAAGGAGGCAATCTAAAACTCACTAAAAAAATTAAATTTTAATTTAAAAAATCTATAAAATAAACTGTTACTAAATATAGTTTGAATAATTACAACGAACAAAAACTAAAGTTTTTTTTTGGTAAATAACAAATATTTGAATATTTAATCATAATATTAACAAAAAGTAAGAATAAGTTAAATCCAACAGCTACACTTTTAACATTATAATTAGAAAATTTGCAATTTTCATACATGTTATCCCTGGAATTTGCCTCATTTGGGTGCATTTTATACATTTTTTACTATTATTTATAAGAAAAATATTTGCACATGATTTTGACATTACTACCATAAAAATATTGATCGTAATTCATAATTCTTATACAAAAACCTTAATTTAATTGTTCTCGATAAGAGTTCTCTTGTTCACGAAACACATCTCTCTCTATACTTGTTGATAGTTTTTTCTCCCACGCTTTTATTTTAAATTTTGTATGCCTCATAGAGTAGCCATATTAATAACTTGAGATTTTATATTTAAATTAGGTATGAAGCATAAACTAATTATAACTGTTTAACTGATATCTAAATATTTACTAAGACCCTTCGAGGATACCTTTACTCTATTTTTCAATTAATTCCAAAAATTCTTAAGACATTTTCTCTCCCTCTCTCTCTCTCTGTATGTACGTATGTATGTATATATATATATATATATATATATATATATATATATATATATATTGAAAGAACAGTAACATTAAAACTCTTCTATGATGTGTCCTTCAATTGAGAATTTAAAATGAGAAATAAAGAAATATATAGTCATATGTTTACTAGTATATATATTTTCTTCTTCCCCTTTCGAATACCAAATTATAAGAATTTAAGCTTCTAAAAAAAGCTTTTTGAATAAACCTTTGAATGGTGCCATTGAAGGAAAAAAAAATCATTAATTCTTTCCCTAAGGTCTAATATTAAATATATTGAATAAGTTAAAGGAAAAAAAATTGACAAAAATTAGTGTTGAAATCTTAAATTATGATATAATTTGTGTGGAATGATAGTGTATAAAAAATAAGCAATTGAAGTAGCATATTAAAAATGAAGCAACAACTCACTTTTTTGACGTATTAAACCAAGAAGTCATCTGCGAACTTAATTTAATAAATAATGTGTACCTAAATTATTAAATCTTTTAATAGGTCCCTTCTTATGCAGCTAGATTGTTTAGCATTAGTGGGTCAACATGTCCATCAATTAATTATAAGGTAATAGTGAGATTTGAACTTAAGACCTCTGTTTACTCTATATCATTTCATTTTAAACCACTAACTTTTAGAAAGCTTAAACTAACAAAAATAATGTAATTATTTAAAATACTTTAATACTTTGTTTTTTCTAGTGTGCATCCACAAATATAATTAATTAAAAAATTTGTCAAAAACAAATACAGTAGGAGCAAGTTTGAAAAAATTTATTGAGTGGGGAAAAATTTTAAATATTTTTGAGAATTTTAAAAATATTAGATTGAATCCATTTTTTTCAAAAATTTCAGTGGGGGCACCCCACCTTGAATCTGCCCGTCTGGAAACTTTTAAAAAAATTAGAATCCAATATGAATACATACACAAATACATCCACGTGCACATGTGTTAATATATTTACCTATTTATGTACTTGAAGGCTATTAACATAAAATATTACAAAATGATTATCAAACAGCCTCAAACCTAGTAAACTTGAGTAAAAGTCAACAATCCATTTGCCCAATGCAAGTTCCATGAGAACTTAACTCAAGAACCCTGAATTTTCTTTTGTTTATGCTTCGCAAGTTGGGTTTGGTTCCAAGTGATGTGGGTGGATGGAATGATGTATTTATTCAGTTATCTTCTTTTTTTTTTGTTGGTGAATGGATCTAAGGTAGGCTTTTTCAGAAGTTGTAGAGGCTAAGACAGGGAGACCCCCTTTCTCCTTTCCTTTTTGTTGTCATCATGGAGGCTCGGAGTAGGATGATGTCTAGAGTAGTCGAAGGAGGTATTTTGAGTGATTTGCTACATGGGAGGAGAAAGGAAAGAGATTAAAGATTTCCCATCTCATGTTCAGTGGATGACACTATTGTTTTATACACAATTGTTTTTTGTGGAAGTTGAAGAGAACTAGTTGAGATATTTGCAATTGTGCTTTTGGGCTTCAAGTCGATCTTAGGTTTATAGTTTAATCTTCATAAAATCTAGATCATTCCTATTGGGGATGTGGCGGATCAAGTAGGCAGCTTTCTGATGATTTATGTGGAATTGCCTTTGGGTTGCTTCTTCGCCTTCAACAGTCATTTAAGATCTGGTTGTGGATAGATTTCAAAAAAAAAACTAACAGGTTGGAAGCGACAATATCTGTTCAAAGGAGGGAAGCTTACCTCGAATAAAATCATGCTGACGAGCCTTCCAACTTACTTCATGTCTCTTTTCTCCATGGCAATGTCAGTTGAGAAGAGGCTTGATAAACTTCAACAGGACTTCCTATTTGTTGGTGGGGTGGAGGGTTGGGTTCGGCACAATGTCAATAAGATTCATTTGGTGAATTAGGAAAGGCTCAATGGGGGGTTGTGCCTTAAAAGATTTAAGGATGTTTAACAAAGTTTAGGCAAATGGCTTTGGAGGTTTGTTGTGGAGACTTCAGCCAGGTGGAGGGAGGTTATAGTTGCGAAGCATGGTTGTGGAACTGTGATGCAGGTGGATGGTTTTCTTTGGAGGTAGAAGGTCCAATGGGTGAAGCTATGGAAGCACATTAGTAAGGGAAAATAGGACTTTAAGCTTTACTCTCAATTTGATGTGGGTAATGGCAGGAGCTTATATTTTTGAGAGGATAGGTAGAGTGGGGATGTACTGTTGAAGGAGAAGTTTCCCTTTTATCTTCCAGATTGCCTCAGATCTGAATCCGTCAATGGCAGACTCTTACTCCTTTTTTTAGGGTGACACAGTTTAGCCTTCTCAATTTAAAAGAAGTTTCTAAGATTGGGAATTAGGGGAAAGCTTTGGCTTTATTGCAGTTCCTCATTCAATTCAATTCAGGGGAGGGCAAGAAGGATAACATTAAATGGGAAATGGATAGTTCCAAAAGATTTTTGTAAAGTCTTTCTATAAAGGGTTGATAGGGAGAGAGAGCATAGGGAGTTTCTTTAGAGGATCATTTGGGTTTCAAGGGCTCCTATGAAGTTGATTTCTTGCTTGGTCCATTTCATGGAAGCCAATTTTAACCTCGGATAATTTGAAGAAGAGGGGTTATATTTGGCCTAGTTGGTGCTACATGTGCAAAGTTGAGGAAAAGACATCCAACCACCTTCTCTTGCACTGCTCCTATGCTAGGAAGATGTAGTGTCTTTTTTTTTCTTTTTGGTTGTTCAGTGCACAATATTCAATTTGAGTGTTCTTATTGAGTTGGCAAGGGGGTCGTGTGGATCCGCACAAGAGGAGGGTGAGGAATAAAAAAAAATTTAGAAGGGAGGAAAATCCCCCCTTTAGATTTAAAGATGGTTTCTTGAAGTTTTTGGCTCTGTTTGGATAGCATTTTAAAACATAATTCAAATCAGATACTTTTTCAAAAAGTTGTTTGTATACAAATTTTGGAGACAAAACCCATTTTCTTTTTGCCTACTTTTTCAAAACATATCTCTGCAAAAAATTCCAAACCATCCTGTCATTGCAAAAAATCCCAAACCATACTTTTTCACTTGTCCAAACCAGCCCCTATACTCCGGTGGTTATCATAAACTCGTAAATATAAGAAACTACAAAATCAACAAGCATGGTGAGCAGATGGCAAGAACTGGCCAACACGAAAGCAAATGGATTCTATTTAAAAATGCATCAACACCGTCCCAGGACTCCAACAAATTGCGTCCCAATCACCAAAAAAAAAACCTCGTTCCATTTCATGAAGGACGGCGATATCCCGACGATGAAGATTCTTGCGAATACAAAAATCAAACACCATATCTTCACCAGAATTAACGGTCTCGATCTGAGATTCAATCGGTGTCATCGTCAACGTCGCCGTGGCCGGAGGTGGAGAGGGCGGGGAAGAGGAAAAGTGTGACGAAGAGAAAAGATCAAGCCATTGGATTCATAGAAGAAAAGGTTATCCATTTTGGAGAATTTCTAGGGGTTAAAATAGGGTTAGGTATTGTGTTTACCAGATGTGTTAATTGTAGTATACAAAAAGAGGAATTTTATCTCTTTCCATTTCCTCTCCCAATTATTGTCTAAAAAAAGCCGGTACTCAAATTAATATATCATACGTTGAAAATGTTGAATTTATTTTTTTCATAAATTAATTTTAAATAAACAGATTAAGAATTAAGTTTGAGTGATGATAATATTTAATATAATATTAAAATACTTATTTATTTATTAAATTAAATTAATAAAATTTACAATATGTTCCAACTTAATAAATTATAAGTTAAAGATTGGACAGAAGTAAATAATACTTCTTATTTTTGGTATATAACAGTCACATAAAATTTTTATATCCAAACGCATTTTCATAATTTTTAACTCAGAATCTGAATTCTGATTAACATAACCAAACGCATTTTCACTGTTTTCAAAAAATTAATTACAAAATTCTGAAACACATTTCAGAAATATTTTTTAAAAAAACATATCTGAATTACAATCCAAACGCAGCCTTTATACTCTAGGATATTGGGAGCATACCTTTTTTGTGTTGATTATTTTGTTAACTTTTTGGAAGATTTTTGTAATTTTGTTCTCTTTCCTTTCGTAAATGGGTTCGACCCCCTTGGCAGTTTTTTCTATAGAATATCATTACTTATAAAAAAATATATATTTATCCACCTTCAATGCTTTGAATCATCTAGTTTTTTTTTTGCCACATGCAGTACAAAGGGCAAACAACATGAATGAAATGCATACAATCTTTTTATTTTTTATTTTTTTAGTTAGTGTTATATGTCAATGCAATCTACTGGAATGGTACTTAGTCAATTTCTTCAAATATCAAAATAATCAACCATAAGTTACCCCGATTTTCAGCTAGAACAAGTACAACTAAGTCCCATAACAATCAGTACTTCAGGTACTACTTGATATGCTCAAAAGCAACATTGTCCTCAGGATTGAGACACGTGGACACCCAAGTCACGTGCAGCCCAGGCCGTTAATCAAATTGGTAAGCACGAGCACGTCGATTGACATTTCACATGCCAGAAAAGAAACGGTAGCAGTTGTCCGTTGTGACAACTATGACACCGCTTCAGCCTAGCCATGTGCATTTAATGTTGTCAGGAATGGTCATAACGTGGATTTAAATCACAATCGCAGGATACGACGCAGTCACAGTCGCGGTGTAACAATATTGGATCATCTATAACGGGAATCGGAAACGGCAACCATAAATTTTTTTCAAACACTAGCAAATCTCTTAAAAATCACTAATACACATATCTTGATTACACTTTATCATATTTTAATAATTTTATTGTTATTTTCAAATTTCTAACAGCTAATTTTTATTTTTTTTTAAATAACACCTAAAAAGATATTTTATTTCTTTATATGAATTTTCTTAAGTTAAACTAATAAGAAATATCATCTAATTTGAATAACATTACAACAAATAATATAAATAATAGCAAAAAATGATTATTAGTATGAAAATTAATTTAGTATAATTAGTTATTGAATTATAAAAAAAAAATTCTAAAGCTAAGAGGTTTTTTCATGGCCATATTAGCCCGAATGTTTTGGTAAACCTTTTTTAATTTTTTGGATTATTTTGTTAAGTATTTATGTTGTATATAATTTTTATAAAAATAAAAATCATAAAAAATTTTTTTTAAAAAAATTAAAATTAAAAAAAAAACTCAGACAATAGTAATGGTCCCACAATGGCCGTAATAGTCTTGTAACGGCCCGTTACCATAACGGCCGATACGTAACGGTATCGATTCATACAGCTTTAAATTTTAGTCGCACTACTATATCGGCCTATAATGGTATCATTTACCCATAACTAACATATCATCTCCTGAGTTGTTTTGTATATCAGGGCAAACCAATCAGTCCAAGTCTTAGGACCAATTGCCCATTTTGGTTTCTCTCGACAAGGTTCAACGTTCAAAGTTGAACTTAGGTTAGAGTCCGAAAAGGAAATTGCCTCCTTGTGCTTATCAGAATCCCAGGATTTTCTCACAAAAATCAAATCATAACGGTGAGGATGCATCTATAAGAAGAGGGTAAGGTATCTACTAAACCCTAAGCTATCCTTCAAGATTCAATTGAACTGAGACTATTTCTTGATCGTTCTAGTGGCCATCGCCAGGGCCTCTCTGGTGATCTAACTTTTGACGGTCTTGCAGGGAACTGAAAGGAACATCCACAACCATTGGATCTTATCAAACTACTTTTTACCACAACACTACTTATAATGACTAAATTCACTTATTTTACTATCAGACCATCAAACCCTGAGATGTAAATTCTATATTTCTTCAGAAGATCATCAGTGTAGGTAAGCTGGCTCAGATACCCGGCTGAGTGTTTTTTTTTTGGAAAATAACTACACAAAATCAACTTCGAAGAAGAAAAAAAACAGAAGGAAAATTATGAATAAGAAAAATCTGCCTTGGAAATCCAAAATCAAAATCCCCAAAAATTATATAAAAAATGAAGAACCGAATGATAATAGTAATTCCGAGATATTGGAGGATCACGATAATAGAAATGACGCATTCAGAAACATTGGAGAATCATATTATAATTATCAAATGAAGTAATTAATATGACGAAAACTTACTCTCAACTGATGCAAATCGAATGCAGAAAAGCTCATTCTTTAATTCCCCATCTGCAAAATCAGTAGCGTGCCAGACGCAAGACTTGTCATTGCCGGAATGCTCTTGCACCGTCATTGTTGGAAGAACTACAGATCAATTTATTAAGATCAAAACATACATATCAACATCGAAGTGGAAAAAAATCAAAAACCAACTCACCAACACCGTTTGGTTGCTGAGAATACGTTGCAAAAAAATTGAAAAAAAAAATTTCTCTAATGATCACTCTTTTGTTCAGGTATTAAAAAAAAAAAAAAAGAAGAAGAAAATCATCAACTGAGTTATATAGTGAGATTGGGCACGATTCAGTGGAGGTTTTGGTCCTTTTTCGAAATTTTCTCAGCAGCAAAAAGAAAACAAGACGGATGAAATTGAAAATCAAACCTAGATGGTTGGCACAGATCTTGAGAGTCTTCGATTGGCGCATAACGAGTCGAACCCTTCCCGTTTCTTTGTGTTTCAAGAGCTTCAGAGTCCCAACACCCCTTTCCTTCCACTGATTCCCTTCTTTATCGAATCGATATAGCTTCGCTTTCCTGAAACAGTGACATGCACAATCAATGAACATCCGCATACGTATGAATATAAATTTATAAGCCATAGGAACTGAAAGAGAGGCTGTTACAGATCGAGGATGGGATCTTCGTCTTCTTCGCCAGTGGTGATGGCGACCTCTTCAAGCCTGACGATCGGGGCTACCTGTGCTCCAGTGTCTTCGTCTTCACCTGTTGCCGTCTCTTCCTCTTCTCTGTGTTCTGGATCAGCAGTGCTCGCCATGGCAAAGGGAAAACTAGAGAGTAAAAACAGTTTATAACAGTATAGAGAGAGAGAGAGAGAGAGAGAGAGAGAGAGAGAGAACAGCAGCGAAAGTGCGGCTTGGGTGGTCTCTTAAATGGGAAGTGGGTGATGCGCGATGGGCCCAGAGCGGGCGGTGGGCATTCGACAGGGAGTACGTAGAAGATGTACTGCTGTCACGTGAGTGTGAGGAAGGAACATAATGAGCAATTCAATGTATCTCAAATTATACAAAAATTTGTACGCTACAGTGAATCGTGAGTTCTAAAATTTATAATTTAATTAGTATATCTATTACACGCGATGATTTAAATATTTTTTATATTTATATTTTAAATAATGTAAAAATAAATTTTGAGAATTGTTATTTATAATCCCATTTATTCACCTGTACTTTAAAAAATATTTTTTAAATTGTTATAATTGCTTTATAATACATCTAAAATTTTACTGCCTTCTTATGTCACATTATTTTTGTGATGTAAAATTTGGTATTAAATTTTGGTATATTCTACGTAAGCTAGATTTTTAGTTAATACAAGGCGTAGTTTTACGCAACTCATAATTCAAAGTCAAATGAGTTCAAGTTAAAATTTTGTCTAATTAAATACAAATAATCAAGTACGATTTCTAAATCCATTTATTTCTTTTACCCAATTCAATTTATTCTATCACTCTTGATAAAAACAATTGAATTAGAAAATTATGTTGACTCTAATTCTGTTATTTGAATGGATACATTGGATGTTCATGGCCCGAGTTTATTTATTCTATTTATTCTCTTCTTTGTGCTTACAATATTATTATGTACTATTTACTTATTCATGCAATCATCATTAGTATATCTCTTTACTCTTTTTTTATTTATATCATGCAATATAAGCCTTGTGAATGAATACTAGAAGTCAGTCCATTCAGACTAAGTGGGATGGGTGCCTCACCTCTTCTCATCTTGTACTCTTAACTCCTGGATCTAGAATTCTCTTATTTATTGTAAATATGTCAAGGGGTTTAGAATGTAATTAGGAACAAGGCATTGTAATTCTTAATTTTCTTTGCTATTTCTTTTACATGTATTTTCTATGGGTTGTATCCGGTTTGCTTGTTATCTACTTTAAAACAAGATGGCGACTTATTTCTTTATTCACATGCACCCAATCCGAAAGAGGGCGATCCCTCCTACCTCAAGTGAGTGGACAGTCAGGGGTTTTTTCCAGTGGCAACGCTCACAGTGCCATCTCTGTTGGGGATATTAAAGAGCTAGACTTTTCATGGTGTTCATCTAAAAGGTCTTCTTTGTTATGTGTTTATTTCCTGTATTATTCTGTTTATTTATTGCTTAAATGGATGGATGAATGTATGGAATTCATGGAATGATGAATTTAAAATTAAAATATCAAGCACACACTTCACAACATGACATATGCATATGCACTATATACCCTTTTACCCTCAGACAGTTGGCAACATTTGCTCTGAATTGTTCTTACATACCGCGTGTCACCAAAAAAAACCTTCCACTCCTCGATCCCGTACCACTTGACCATGGAAGCCTTTGATGGTGTCATGGGAGGTATATCAAAGGGATGATGTTGTGCCATTTGACCATGGCTATTTCATAATTGCCATAGGAGGTATATAATACACATCCTGTCGAGGGGAGCCTAAAGCCTTTATTACCCAAACTAACATCATGCATTTAGTCAGCCTTAGACCCTTGGTTTGGGCCAAAAATCCAGTTTTTGCATAAGACACTCATGGACCTGTAAGAAAATCGCGTTATAAAAAACATGAAAAAAACCTGAACGACACACTTTATGTGTGCCAATTTGCACACAATGTGTGCCTTGCCTAACTCTATAATTTTGTGAATTTTTTCGAAGTTCTAACTTTTTTCAAAAAATTCTCATTATTAACCCTTCAAAATTGGTTTTCTTGGGCTTTCTTAACCATTAATGGTTTATTGATGTAAATATCTTTCAAATAATTAGTTCAGGTGATTTCAATTGGTTTGGAAACGGAATAGTCAAGGTAGATTGCTTCGATCCTGTGACCTCCCAACTAGTCCCGAGAAAGAGTCTACGTCGCACACAGCTCTTGAAGCCATGTATCAAGAACAATTGCTCTAAGTTTTAGTCGAGATAAGAAAAGACATATCAAACCAAAAGGAAGAGTCATGGAGACTCGCCCGGGCCATCCTCGAGCTTGCACAATAGAGGTTGCCACCACCCTCGACTTTGGTGGAACCAAATAATGTTCCATCAATTCCTCAACCAATCCCTTCAATGTCAGGTCAGGATCCGCCTCTGCAACATCAATCGGTTCAGAACATAGTGGCCTATGATCTTTTTGTGTGGGTCGAACAGTATCCAACTGTAGAAAAACCAAAACCTCAAGATGAAGCCCTCATGATGAGGCTCGAAAAGATGGAAACCCTCATCTATAAGTCCAATTGGGACGACAACTTGATTGACATCCACAAGTCTTCTCTCTACCTCGAGGTTCATCTTCCTTATAAATTTAAAATGTCCAATTTGGACAAATTTGATAGGAAAACTTATCTGAAGACCGATCTGAAGCTATATGTGAGAGTCATGCAACCATTGAGAGCTAATACTAATATGCTAGAACAAATGTTCCATCAAACTCTAACAGGTGCCACCCTGCAGTGGTTCCTTAACCTAGAAGACGTCTTGTCTAATGATTTGGAAGAGTTGTACAATGCTTTTGTGAAGTAGTACAAGTACAAAAATGAGTTTGACATCACTCTTACGGACATGGAAACCACCAAGCAAAGAGCCAAAAGAGAGTCTATCAGATTTCATTACTCGTTGGTGGACCAAGGTGGCCTAAATGATCAACAGATCGAGTAAAGTAGAGTAAGTATAGATGGTCAAGAAGAATCTACTCCTGGTTTATCATGAGGCTCTCTTTGCCTATTATTTTGAAACGTTCAAAGCATTAGTAAGGGCTAGAACGAGTTTAAAAAGACAATCAATGACGAGACCCTGAAGCTAAGTGATTCTAGATCACGGAAGGTGATTTCCAATTTTAAGCCTAGTAGAGCAACTCACATGATCAGCGTTGTCAACACTTCCTAGACATTCTTTTGGCCTGCTTCACAAGGCATACCTCAAAAACACCTTCAAAGGAAATTTTTCAATTTTCCAGCACCTATGGGGGACATTTACAAAAATCTCCATGAAAAAGGACTTCTTCAGCCTTTAGAACCAAGAACCATCCCTAATCTTTTGCCTAAAAGGATATGATCCAAATCAACACAGCTCTTATCACCAAGGTGGTGGACATAATATCAAAGTAAAGCTCTTTGGCATACTATTCAAGATCTCATTGATGGAGGAATTATTGGGGTTCCGCCACCAAAGCTGAACGTGACTACAAACCCTTTGTTGGCTCATAACTCCTGTCTCAATATCAACATGTTGAGCCTCAAAATCTGTGACCCCAACAGGTTCATCGCTAAGTCCAATCAACCAACGGCCAATATTATAATCGCCTGAAATTGAAACATGATCACTTAAGATAAGCTCATGGGAAGTAACAATCAGACCAACTCAACCAATGTAGTGCACATCACCCTTGGGGGCCGACTATTCAAGCCTAACCAATCAGTCGAGGCTCCACCTCAAGCCCCTATCCAGGACGAGATCCCTAAGTAACTTAAGAAGTCTCAGACCAACATCTCTGTTTGGGGGTTGCTCACCTCATCATTCTTACATCGACAAGCCATTCTCAAGCAATTGAATGAGTCTTAGGTCCCCACTACTACTACTACTACTGAGCAGCTCACACAAATCATTAGAGGGGTACAATTCAACGTCATCAAATTCACAGACCATGACTTGCCAAAAGGCGGGGCCGGCCATACCAAGGCCCTACACATAACCGTGGATGCTTTAGGAAAGAAAGTGTCAATGGTACTAATTGATAATAGATCAACTTTGAATGTGTGTCCCCTTAGTAACACAAAAATGTCTCGAGTTAGAAATTTATGATTTAGCCCTATCAACTCAGGCAATCTGGGTGCATGACAATACACGGTGAGAGGTAGTAGGAGTCATGACACTCACCATAAACTTGGGCCCAATTGAAATGATCACACAATTCTAAGTGTTGGACGTTTTGGCCTTCCTAAACCCTAGGTCGACCATGGTTGCATGAAATCAAAGCTGTAACTTCTTCTCTACACTAGAAGCTCAAGTTCACATGTCAGCTCGGGGTAGTCACCATTCATGAAAACACTGATCCTACTTATGACACCTCCCTAATCTTGGAGATTCAGCATAGAATTGATGACATGACACTAACATGCTTTAGTCATATAGAGAGTTTATAAATCGAGAAAATGCCCAAGAGCAGTATCTATAAAGATTCAGTATTGCATATCATGAAGCTTATAGGGTATATACTTGGTCGTCATTTGCAAGGTCTGTTTACACCACCCCAACAACTAAAAAGGGAATACACGTTTGTCCTCGAGTACACACCCACTAAAGAGGATTATCAAAAACAAAGCCTTGGTTACCCGAGACAAAAGAATTACAAAAGAGCATAGATTGCCTCTAAAGTTGATCGAGCTCAAGCCATACTTCCCCACCTTAAATGGTAACTCTGTCAAGCAAGGGGAATAACATCTCTACTATGGCTTTCCAAAACCAAGCTACGTCACAAAGGCAAAAATCAAGTTTCACAGTTGGGAGATCTTTGGGGATTGCACATGTGGCTATGGTTAGGTTATAATAGAAGCATTCTAGGATCCTACAGCAAAGGATTGGGTAGAAGAGCTCCAAGGGCTATATGAGATTTTTGCTAAGATAGAGTTGATAAAAGACATGGTTGGGATGATAGCTAAAATAAGTATCTAAGGGAGCCTTAAGAAACAGTTTTTTCAAGCTTAAACATCGACTAATAACTAGTTTATCGTCAAAGGGTCACAGCCTCAAGGGACCAATTTAAGGAGAAATTCGGTTATTTTGAGTAAAGTGATACGGATTTTAAAGATCTCTACATCTCTGATTTTGAAGATTCCCTAGATTTAAACTTTCTTAATCTTGATGAACTTGTAGACTATTCTTTCTGATTTTCTTTTCAATGAAATGAATACTTTTTTCGAGTATCCTTTGATTGTAAATAATGATGAGTGTGATGATGAGAATGATCCTTATCAAAATCTTGATCTAGATGATAGGAAGTTCTTAATAGACATCACCAAACAAATCACCAAACAAGAAGATAGAGCTTAACCAATTATGGAACAAACATTGATAATCAACTTAAGGTTAGAAAATGAAACGAAAAAAGTAAAGATTAGTGCAACCCCAAACCAAGCCAAAAAGGAAGCTCTAATTAGGCTATTGAAAGAATTCCAAGATATCTTTGAATGGTCCTACAAGGACATGTCGGGCTTGGACACAAACATCGTCCAACTCAAAATCCCCACCTATCTTGAGGCCAAGCCTATTAAACAGAAACTCAGAAAGTTGAGACTCGAATGGTCTCTCAAAATCAAATAATAAATGGAAAAGCAATTAGCCGTAAGGTTTCTAATTGTGGTAGAATATCCCAAGTGGCTGGCCAACATAGTGCTCGTTTCCAAGAAAGACGGAAAGGTCTGCATGTGTGTAGACTATAGGGACCTTAACAAGGTATGCCTAAAGGAAAACTTTCCTTTGCCAAACATTGATCTATTGGTAGACAACATAGCCTATCATGCCATAATGTCATTTGTTGACGATTTTGTGGGGTATAACCATATCAAAATGCACCTTGATTATATGAAAAATACTACTTTTACAATATAATGGGGCATTTATTACTAAACCGTCATGCCTTTCGGACTCAAAAATACAGGGGTTACATACCAAAAGGCAACAACCACAATCTTGCACGACCTAATCGTTAAAGAGGCCGAGGCTTACGTTTATGACATGATCATAAAATCCAAGAATAAGGAGGATCACCCATTTTCCCTTAGAAAATTATTTGACAAAATTAGAAAAATACCAAATAAGACTTAATCCTAAAAAATATATGTTAGGAGTTACATCTAGAAAACTCTTAGGGCTTCATGATAAGCCAAAGAGGAATTGAGGTTGACCCTATAAAGGCTAAGGCAATCATTGAAATGGCTGCTCCCAAGATTGAAAGCAAGTCAGGGTTTTCTTAGGAAGACTATAATACATCAGCAGATTCATATCCCAACTGACCACCGTTTGTGAACCCATATTCCAGCTCCTAAAAAAATATTCTCCCCAAAAAGTGGAACTCTTCGTACCAAGAGGCTTTCGGAAAGATCAAAGCCCACCTAGCTAATTCCCCAGTCCTAGCACCCCCTCAATAAAATATCCCCTTATTATTGTAACTCAATGGAATAGACATAGGCGTATGAGCCATGTTGGCTCAGAACCAAACACGAGAAAATAAAAAAAAAAAAATCCATTTACTATGTCAGTAGGAAGTTGATCTCATACGAGCATAACTATAGTGCTTTCGAGAAAACCTATACAACCTTTATTTGGGTTATGCAGAAACTTCATCATTACATGATGGCCTAAACCATACACTTATTGTCTATAATGGATCCCATGAAGTAACTTTTTGAAAAGCTAACTTTATTAATCTGCATAGCTCGGTGTCACTTGCTTTTATCCGAGTTCGCCATAATTCATGTAACCTAGAAATCTATCAAGGGAAAGGCTATGACCAATTACCTAGTAGACCACCCGATCGAGGGTGAGGGTATTAAAGAGCCCAAGTTCCTAGATGAGGAAATTATGCAAACCAAAGAAGAGAGATGGAGCATTTTCTTTGATGGCACTGCCAACAAAAAAGGGTATGGTATCAACATACTTTTGATAGTTCCAAATAGAGCACACATGCTTTGGTCAAAAATTGCAATATCTATCCATAAATAACACCATAAAGTACAAAGCCTACATAGTAGGCATCTAGGCCGCAATGGAACTAAAGGCCAAATGCCATGATGTATACAGGGACTCGGCCCTTGACATTGGCCAGATTAAGGGAAAGTGGAATTTCACAGAAGAAAAGCTCATGCCCTACCATCAATACTTGGAAATAGTGATGGCCAGTTTCAAGAATGTCCAGTTTCACTAAATACCTCGTGCCAAGAATAGCTTCGCAGATGCCTTGTCCACCTTGGTTTCCATGATAGATGTACTCAAAGAAGCCATTTGTAAAGACCTATAATTTTTCTAATTTATCAAATATAAACTAATGAAAATAATAATAGTTTAACAAAATTTATTTAACTATTATTACTATGATTGTCATTATTTTATATTTAAGAGGAATTTCACCCCCAAGACTTTGGTCTTCTAAGACCAAGGGCTCTACACCCTAAACACACACACTCCATTTCACATGAAAAAAAGAAATGGGAGAGAGAAAGAAGGGATTTTGGGGGAAAGGCTTAGGGCTTGAGGTACTCACTTTAATTGTCAAGAAGTGGATCCTTTTGTTGAAAGATTTAAGAATAATAGAAACTTTTGCACTCAAACATCCAACAATTGGTTAGGGTTTATGGAGATTTTCACCTAAATGAACAAGACACAATTAGGACTTCCATCAAACTCAAAGAAATTGAGGTAAGGTCTCTAACCCTAGGTGAAAAGCATATGTTTAGGTAGATTGTACATTTCATCTCCTCATTCTATGATATATAATTGCTTGTTCTTGTGAAATTGACCATGTGATGCATCAAATTTATAAACCTAATTATTTGGTGTTTTCTTCTCTTAGAATAGCTTATTATATTCTTATATTTTCATTGATACCTCTCTTGGTCCAAACGAATTTCTTATGGAAGTGTGTTTATAATATTGATTCCATGTGTAATATGTGTGAAATTATACACTGGTCATCAAGTGTTTGTGAAATTGCCTCCATGACTATTTATTGTGAAGTGATGATGCTTGGTTATTATTGTGTTAATATTGAGTGTATTGGTGAACTAAATATGAAACTGTGAATATAAACCTTGATTAAATTTCCATGAAACTATGAGAAATGAGAGCTTAAGAGGGAAAACAATGTTTGGGCTAGAAACTAGTCACGTCCATTGTAACACCCCAACCTAATTTATTAATAATTAGTTCGCTAATTATTAATTAAAAACGAAATAAAGAATGCTTAAGAAAATGTATCGGGACTTCCTGGTAATTTACGATGGACTAATGAAAGGATTAAATACACGAAAAAGCAATATAATATGTTAATCTAAATCATTTGGAGCAAAATTTGAAATACCGTAATTATGAAATTAACAAGCCTTGGGAACTACGAGAAAAATAGATACAGTGCGAAGCTTAGAATATCGAGGCCAACCCAGGGTAGGAAACTACTACAAAAATCGCTTCGCAAAAAGGATAAATAAAAAGAACGCCAAAATATGCATTTTGATTTGCCAAACAAGGCATAAGATAAAAAATGGCCAAAAAGAGGCAAAAAGGGTTGGACATGGGAATTGATCCCTAGATCAAAAAGAGTAAGGAACTTATTCCCAAAAAGTTAACCACTTGGCCACAAGCACTTTTGTGCTTTATTATACATAAGTTATCTATATATAATATATATATATATAGATATAACTATCCTACAATGCCTAATTTCTGAATAACAAAAATGAGGTGGCAGCCTCTCATTGGACCACCACACCCTCCAATTAGGTTTCATGCAAGTCAAATCAAATATATATAAGATAAAATATATGATATATATATATATATATTTGAGTTTGCGTATGTAGAATGCAAATTCAGAAATCAAAATGTGTAAGTGTGTGTTCGGGTAGAGAGAGAAAGTGAGGTAGAGAGAAAGAGAGTGAAGGAAGAAGGAGGAAGAAGAAGATGAATGAGAGTGAAGCTACCTGATGCATGCATAGCAACCTCAACTTGAAGGATCAAAGATCAAAGCCAAGAGAGGGATTGCCATCACAAGGTAATCACTCAACGTTTATTTTCTCTCTCTAAATAGATTTAGTTTTTACTTACTGTTTTTAAACTCAAGGAAGCTTGAAATTAGCATGCATGAGTTTGGCGTGATAATTGAACTGAGAGAGGGGTGTACAACAAGTTAAAACACAAAAAAAGGAGCCCGGAGAACATTGAACCAACCAATCCGCCATTAAAGGACCTTGCTTAAACGGGGTCTGATTTGACTTAAGTTAAACCTTGATCGAGGGATAGGGATTAAAACTAGGAAGAAGAAGCTTTACAATGCAACAAAAATATAGAGAAATGACCCAAAGACTAGCCCAAAAATTAGAGTTGCAAGTCGCGAGTCCATAACGCATTTTCATCAATAGAGCTCTAAATCCTATTTTTAGAATGTGGTTCGAATCGACATGACCTAAGGAAAACAATAGACCAAGCCACACATGAAACGGTACAGAAACAAACATGCAATAGGCAATTTACAATCGCCAATATTGGAGCTCGAACCAAGTTTCTAGACTATTTTGAGGCATGAAATAAACACCAAAAAGGACAAGGGGCTTAGGGGAGTTAGATTGGGATGGAAATCAGGTTGATTGGACGCATAAAATGTCACGAAATTAAAAAATAAAATTCTCTGCAACTAGGGCTACAGTGACCCTAGCGTTGGGGACGATGAATAGTGCAGGGTCAGGTCATGGACCAGGTTTTGAGTCGGGCCTCGACCCAACTGTGAAATGTTTAAAACTCTTAAGTGAAACTACACTGTTTCATGAGGAATAGGTTTTAATTTAAAATCTTTTCGGGGCTGTTTGGTTACAGCTATAGGAAATTGAAATTGGGTTTGTCCTAACCCAACCGTGGATAAGGGGATTAAGAGGGTTATTCGATTCCTAACCCGACCTGTGGATAAGGGGATTAAGAGGGTTATTCGATTCTAGTTTAATTGGAAGCTTGGACCGGTCGGTTCAGGGGAAATGTGAACCGGCCTAGGGTTTTGACACCTGAACCCACTGGTTCAATGATTTAATTTAAATAAATAAAACCCTAACTTCTGTAAATTACGGTTTGACCCCTAAACTTTTGATTAATTCTGTTGTGACCCAAATTTTGAAAAATTAATTCAAATGAGCCCCTGAATAATAATAAAATAATAAAATAATTCATTTAATTATTTTATTAATTGGATAAAATGACTATTTTACCCTTGGATACTAAATACCAAACGAAGTCCAAATAAAATAAATAAGTAGTGTATTTTTAGTATTTTCGGCATTCTGGACTCAACGGTGGAATCCGATTTATGAAATTAAGTCCCGAAAAATATAGACACGTAAATTATAAATCATTATATTGCCCCTAATAATACCCAGGGCCAATTAAACATAAAAGCTAGCCTATTTAATTATGTTAGGACACTTTGGACTCAACGGTGAAGTCCGTATTAACAAACGAAGTACCGAAAAATGTGACACATGAAAGTGTGAAATGACCAAAATACCCCTAAGCATAGGAAATACAAGTAAAGGCCGAATAAATGGCCAATTTAATATGGTTGACTGTCATAAGCATAATAATGTGAATTGAGGGTCTAAATAAAACTCTGAAACAGTTAAAGTATAAAATCAGAAATGACCAATGTGTCCCGATGATCAAAAACAAATACTAAATGAAGTCCAAAAGACTTAAAAATTTATGCATAAGACATGACGAATATTCTGAAGACCACGATAAGGTCTAGGGCAAGAATGATAAAATTACTATTTTGCCCTTAAGTTGAAATAAGTGCTTAATTGATAACAAATGAAGTCCAGATGACTTAAAATATGATTCTGAAAGCTACTAAGCTTAATTAAGGAATCTAATAGCCTTAGTTGAAAACTAATAATTGGGTAATAGGCAATTAGACTATCGTAGGTGATCCGACAGACTCTTAAGATGATGGATAAGTCATAAATGGATGAATTCTGATCTGTCTGTGATTAATGGCGATTATTTAGGATATGCAAGGATGTGTCTGATGTATCTAGAGGTTATCGGATTATCTGTACAAGGAGATAAGCGTAACAGTTTGTGAGTAACTCGAACTCCTGACTTGGTGTATATTTACTACACTATTTAGATTTATATACTGTACTGTTTCATATACTGTACTATTTATACATTGTATTGTTTGAATGCATATGCTTTCATGCATACCCTTTGTACTGCTATTACATGTGCCATGATTCTATTCTGTCCTGCCTTTTGATATATCCTAATTTTGTTCGAGTCTGTTCTGTTCTGTTATATGTCATTCGGAGTTTGTTTTCGATTCTGTTTTGTTATGTTGTGTCTACTCTTGGGCCCACTCTAGGATTGAGCGGTTTAGCTTACGCTAGAGCATGACCTAGAGGGTAGAGGCCCTACGAGTAGTTCGCGATGGGCAGCTGGGAAAGGTTCATATGCCTGATTGGCATCCTATTCTGTTTCTGTTCCACTCAATTCTGTCATGTTCCGTTCTGATATGATTCCAGAGGGTAGAGACCCCTTGAGTAGTCCAGTTCATGGGCAGCTAGGAGAGGTTCAGACACATTTGATGATATACCTTTGACTGATTGATACTCAGTCTAGTTCTAGTTCTATTCTGATCTGTTCTATTCTAGCTCTGTTCTGATCTGTTCTGTTTTGATCTAGTCTATTTGTCCTACTTAAGCTGTATTTGATCATGTATTTTATTTGATATCATGTATATAAGAACTGGTTTGAAACCCATGGCAGGAACGTATGTTACTCACTGAGCTTGTTTAAGCTCATTCTATTTATCTGACATTTTTTTCAAGATTTATTTCCATTGAATTAGAAGGCACAAGATATGACACTAGTAGGTCGAGAGGCATTCCAAGTAAGGATCCCATGGAACTGATTTGTGGAGACTTGGATTCTTGTAGATTGACTCAAGCTATTCAGGTGAGCGATATGATATGATTGAATTTATTGCTATGCAATGGATATTGAGACATAGCTCATGGTAATGGTACTCTAGAGATATTAGATGTGCTCTGTATTAGATGTCTGGTTTTAGACTTGCTCTGTGGTACATACTTTTGTGGTATATAGATGAGTTGCATTCCCGAGATGAAAAGGTTTTAAATATCGCTGCTTTGACCCTACATTTGGAATGCAATTCATCATACAGTTCAGAAGTTTGCCTTTGGTTGGTTGCATTGTCGGTAGGAAAAATTGGCAAGGCGGCTAATTGGCATCACATCTTCAGCATCCGTGTAGGGTAGGGTGCGGGATGTGACATACATGGTGTGCTCTAGCGTATGGTGAGATTGCACTTTATTCAATGTTTGAATTATGATAGGGATGGTGTCTCCCATTGGCTTGTGAGTCGTAAGCCCATACGTGTGGTCGTTTGTCTCCATCGAGTTAGTAGCTCAGTGAAACACATAGGCTTACTAGGGTCTGCTAGGTGGATAGTCGTTTGAATTGAGAACTTAAGAGTTTGAGATAAGTTGAATAAAGCATAAAACCTTAACCATTCTTGCTCATGTGTTGATGTAATTTGATGATGTTTCCTGTTAAAATGAGTACATGTATTGAACTATGAAGGACGGTTATTATAGAATTGATATCATTTTTCTCAATGCATGCTTTGGTAACCACTTGTATACCACTACATTAGCACATGCATACGTGTATCACCGTGTGCTTTTTCCTTTTGTTTAGAGGTTTCTACTAGGGTAGTTGCATTGACCTTTACTAGACGCAAGAACGGGCAAGGAGACTACAACAACTTGAAAGATCATCAAGATGCTAATTTTTGAGGACCTACTTTTTGTACATTTTTTAGCATTCCTCTTCACAGGTAAACATGTTTACCTTCTTGTTTTTTTGGGACTTGTTTGGTATGTAAATGCCTCTTGTAATAGACTATACATTTTTTAACTTAATGTGTTCAAAAATAAAAGAAAGGTGGTGATGTAAATCTTATAACTACTTAACTTGCATTTTGACCTCTGTGGAGATACAATGTATTGAAGATGATACTTGAATAAGTATTTTGGCATATGAGTTGTTGGATGTATAACTTGATATTGGATTATGAAATGAATGTAAAAGAAAAAGGGAAATGGGTGTTTGAGAAATAAGAAAATCGGTTGGACCAAGAGATTGGATCAAAATAAGAAAAAATTTTGAAATAGTGGTAGAGCAGGCAACCATAGCCGATCGGCACTCGAGGAAGGAAACTTCTCTCTTTATGTGCCGATCGACACTTAGGGAGTTGGGAGGGTGTTTTTATTTTTTTCAATTGTTTTGCCTATCCTACTAACCTTATTTTTACCCGATGTATATACCCTAATGTTTTCTCCAAATTTAAATATGGTTAACCATGAAATTTCTCCATTATCTCAACAAAAAAAAAAAAATCTCAGAATTATAGCTGGGATCTCACTCTCGGTCCTTCCCTAGTTCGGAGTGCAACAAAATGGTATCAAAGCCTATAATTCGCATACTAAGGACGATGGGATAGAGCCAATGTTAAGATAAGCTTTTGTTATTCATGAATTGAAACTAGTTAGGAACCTTGGTTTGCAATGTGCATTAGTTGTATGTCTAGTTAAACAATAAATGTAATTAATTTGATTGTTGATAATTTTGTATAAATTTCATGTTTTAAATGAGTGTTTAATTCATTATTGTAAGTACTTGAACATGTTTATTCAATGGTTGCTTGATGCATGTGAAAATTTTTGCATTCACCTTGATTTCATTTTCCATATATCGAAAATGAAAGGGAGAGAATTGTTCGATATTGAGGATAGAACCCTGTGGAAGGAAAATTAGAAGTTTCATTGTGAGTTATAGATCTAATTGGAAAATTTTCTTCTTTTCTTCTTGATATCATTATAGGATGCTCATAAGGGAAAAGGTAGGGGGAGAGGCCGATAAAGAGGTCGGAGTTGAGGTCTAGGAGGAATACCTATTCCCATGCCTCCACCACCGCCTCCGGTAGGCCAACTGAACCAAGGCAATGAGGGGATACCTATTCCCACGCCCTCACAACCACTTTCAAGGGATCCAGTAGACTAGGATAAGGGAGAAATACAATTCCCAATCCTTCACTACCATTTCAAGGAGAACCAATAAGACAAGGACAAGGCCAATAGGAGGTTCCCGTTCTTAAACCTCCACCATATGTTCAAAGGGTCCATATAAATAGGGCAAAGATTGCTCGTGGCATGATGGAGTCCATGAGGAAATTCCAGCAAGCTAACCAGGACGATGCCCAGTCTCATTTTCATATAGGTGAAACTAAGGTCACAGCTACCATGAGAGAATTCTAAAGACTTAATCCTCCCAAATTCTTAGGGAGGACTAGAACAATTTGTTGTAAATGACTGGTTGAGATAGGTCTTTTGACTTTTAGATACGATTTATATTCAGGAGGATGATCTCCAAATTGATTATGCTAGTTTATTATTCCAAGGGCATGCCCTAAATTGGTAGGGAGTCAATAGGGCCTACCATGGTCAAAGAGTGGGATATTTTTACTAAGGCATTTCTAGACAAATTCTTTCTTACCATTGCTAGGGATTTACGTCGATTGTAATTTCTCCATTTATGCTAGGGTGATATGACGGTGTTCGAGTTTGAGTCTCGATTTTCTACTTTATGTCGATATGCACCAGGGGTTGTTGTTGATGAGTTTGACAAAGCTTATACTTTTGAGTTAGGGCTCAAGCCTACTACTCAGAACAAGGTAACTCCTTTCAAGCTTCGAGTATTCTTAAAATCTATAAGTGGGCCTTATTAATAAAGGCCAATATAGAGGACAACAAAAGGATTCATGATTTAAGGTATCCAAACCTGGGGTTTTAGTTCTTATCTTGACTGATAGGGATAAGAAAAGACAAAGAGATGGAGCAACACAGTCACAAGAACAGGCCCAAACCTTTAATCAGTTGACTTACTCATCATTTTTCGCTTGTATGAGAGATTTTTAGAGATAGTTGATTTGTTGTTAGTGTCATCAACTAGGTCATCGCAAGGCAGATTACCCACAGAAGAGGCAGACCTAGTCCTAGAAATAGGGATAACTAAGGAGTAGAGTTGAGGGACCCTCATAGAGTGCAAGCCAAATGCAGACCCATAGACTAGGTAGGACCCTTATTTGCTATCAATGTGGCTAGTTGGGGCACACTGTTAGGGTTTGCACAATGCCTTAGAGGACCGAGGTTTCCTCAGGTTACCAGCCAAGCTATCATTCTTAGTGCCTACTTTCTCAGTTCAGAGTTCTAAGCCAGTCACAAGACCTTTATCTTCCACAGCGAGGCCATAAACCACCCATCAGAATATTACACGCCATGACCCATCTTTAGGCCAAACATAGGGGAGAGTGTATACAATTACTATAACTGACTCATCTGTCGGTCTTTTAATTGTGTGAGGTACTATTTTAGTGTTCAACTCATGGGAAAATGTTTTGATAGACACGAGTGCATTACATTCTTTTATCTCTTCATCCATTGCACGCACTTTAGGGGTTAGATATGGACATTTTAGATCGTCTTTTTTGGATACAAACTTCAGTTGGAGGTAAGATTTCACATAAAAGGATTTTCTTCTCCTATGAGATAGATGTGGCAGATCGTCACTTCATTTTTGACTTTATTGTCTTAGATATGACCGAGTTCGATGTTATTTTGGGTATTGATTGGTTGTCAACTTATCGGGCAACCATTGATTACTATCAAGGGAGGGTGACCGTCTATACTCTTAAGGGAGATTACTGTTATATCTTGGGTGATCAAAATGACTTAACTACTCCATGTATATGAGACTCGCGTGATGTAACATCTTGACTTAATATTATTGAGTAATTAAGGCTAATGATTATTATTAAAGAGACTAACCCTAAAAGAACGATGGGCAAATCACTTGAAGTAATTCGACCATGAATTAGAGACCAAAGGCACACATGTGTGCCATAGTCAAGTAAATTAAATAACAAAAGTATTTATATGTCAACTTTAAGAAGTGTTAATTAAGAATTAATACATGGACAATATTGAGTAAATTACTGCACAAGTGCACATATTTAAAGACCATGGTCCCAAAATCTATTTATATGATGTTAGGACATAATGATATTGTGAAATATCATCATTATGTGTGGACAAGATGGATGGACCAAATGTGGTGCATCAAAACCATACCACACTTTAACACGTGAACTATATATGTATATAATGTATGAAGATGGTGGAACATTCCACCATTCTCCATTTTAATTATGAATATTTAAAGCTACAAATTAATATAAAAAAAGGGAGACACTGATAAGGATTAAAGTAAAGAATGGCCAAAGAGAGATTTCTTAAACAAGTGTCAAGCCTAACCTATTCCTATATATTGTCTCATATATAAGCTAATATACAGGCTTGATACAACATTTCATTTAGTTTTTAAGCATTTTCCAGCCACCAAATTTTAGAGGGAGAAAGAGAAGAGAACTAGAGAGAGAAGGCATGAGGAGGGGCTGCATCTCATATGCAAGCCTAGAAGAAAGCCATAGAGAGCTTCAGCAAGCTGTTTGAAGCTTAAGGAAAGCTAAGACAGTGAACATAGTAGCCATTAAAGGTAAGAGAAAGTTTTCTTTCTCAAGAATTTTTTGTAAACTTAGTTGTTATGGGCTTTTGATAGCATGCACGTGAACTAAAATTGTAAATGGATGAATTTGGGTGTAAAATGGCATCATTTAAGCATTGAAAACTATGAAAAACACCATGGCCGAAATGGAGTAAAATTGGGTTTTAAACCCACACTTAACTAAGCTTGATTTTAACCATACGGCTCAAAAAATCACTAAAAATGGAGTATAATGCAAGTTGAATCAACTTAATTGATCAAGGGACCAGTTAAAGAGGGTGATTTACAATCGCAAAGAGAGAAAATTAGAATGACATGATTTGTAGCGATTTGTTCCATTTAATGAATGGGAAAATATTCTTGATTATTCCATAAGTCGAATAGATAAAAAAATAAGACAAAAACGACGTTGGAAACACGTCAAAATAAAGATTGGAGGAGGTTGCCAAAAATTCGTGGCTCACCAAAGCCCAATTGTAACACACTATTTCACAGTCAAGAATTGAACCAAATGTTAATATGACACCGAAAATGGGTTCTAGAAGCATAAAACGTTAACCACTAGTTGGTCATATGGTGATGTAATCTGATGATGTTTCCTGTTAGAATGATTACATGTATTGAACTATAAAGGAGGGTTATTATAGAATTGATATCAATGTTCTCAATATATGCTTCGATGACCACTTGTATACCACTACATTAGCACATGCATACACGTATCACCATGTGTTTTTTTCCTTTGTTTAGAGGTTTCTTCTGGGGTAATTGTATTGACCCCTACTAGACACCAGGAACAGGCATGAAGATGGAAACATGTTGAAGGATCATCAAGATAATATTTTTTGAGGACCTACTTTTTGTACATTTTTTAGCATTCCTCTTTATGGGGAAACATGTTTACCTTCTTCTTCTTTTGGGACTTGTTTTGAATGTAAATGCCTATTGTAATAGACTATACATTTTGTAACTTAATGTGTTCAAAAATAGAAGAAAGGTTGTGAGGTAAATCTTATAACTACTTAACTTGCATTTTGACCTTTACAGAGATGCAATGTCTTGGAGTTTGATATTTGAATAAGCATTTTGGTATATGAGTTCTTGGATATATAACTTGATATTGGATTACGAAATGAATGTAAAAGAAAAGGAAATAGGGTGTTTAAGAAATAAGAAAATAGGTTGGGCTAAGAGATGGGATCAAAATAGGGAAATTTTTGAAATAAGGGTAGAGCAGGCAACCATAGCCGATCGGCACTCTGAGGTGACCGATCGGCACTTAGAGGGAGGAATGTCACGCCCCAAATTCTAGCGAACCCGAGGCACGAGTAACGAGATAAAAGAAAATAAAATAATAGAGAAATAAAGACAATTAAGGACAATCATATACATTCCATACACTGTTCTGTTACATTACATAGGGTCTGGTCCATTTGTTCACGACATACAAAATAAGAAATAGTCTCGGGCTTATGCCCTTATACAACATACATGTGCCCCTCGGGCCAAACATAATCCATAATCAGATCATTTCTATATATCGCCAGCTGGAGCGTCATCTGAAATGTTTGTCCCACGAATGGGTCAGCTCAACTGCTGGTACAATATAATGCTAATGCAAGAAGCAAAATTAAGGGCGTGGCATGTGCAAGTGTACAGTTATTTCTATATGGCATACAATATTATCATGGCAATATATGAACAATATGCAATATATGAACAAGATGCGTGACACACCCATGCAACTCTATGCCCACCCATGTCTCGCTTCACGGATCTTCCCCGATGGCATGCAAGTACCATGTATGTCTCGCTTCACGGTCCGAAATCCGTCAGGCCTGCGAGTACCTAATGGCTGATTTTGGGTTTTTCACTACAGGATCTGTACCCTCATAATGCACAGCACCACGTGCTCAACTCACGCCATGCACAAGGAACCACACTATGCCAATATACTCTGATTCATTCATGTCACAATGTAATCTTAATGATGCATCTCATTCATACATGAAGCACATATTTCATAGTCTTAACAGTTCTCGAAGAATATAACCCATACACACTATACTAACACATACGATATACACATAGTCATAATTCACATTATCACCCAAATTACAGCAAAATGGCATGAAGCACATAAGCATGTGAACAATCAAGCAAACATGTGAAGCATCAAGTCAGCAGAGCAAGTATTCCTAAACTCAATTCTATTTCTTACTTAGCACAATATATCGTACCTGATAATCGACCTCAACTCGGGAAGGTGTACTCGTAGTATAGTAGGATTACTGTGAGAATACCGAAGGTCAGATCGCTTTCTCCTTGCCTTTTCGTGTTCCTAAAATCATAACATGTGACTCAGTTCATTTGTTTCCTAAATGATGCTATTCAACAAATTTCATGTCTTTATTTCATAAGTTGTTATTTTGCTAAATTAAACTCTACTATTGAGTCCAGGATGTCGAAGAAAATAAGTTTAGATTTTCGTAGAACTCAATTCGGACATCTGGGTTCAAAAGGGCAAAATAGTCATTTTGTACTTTTCACGGGTCCTTACATTTCATGACCTCTTTTCACAAATCGGACTCCACGGTTGAGTTTGGAATGCTGGAGATAATAAAGTTTCACTATTTGTTTACTTAATTTGGAGTTCGTTTGACTGTGTTTCAATTTAGGGACATTTTGATAATTTTAAAGGTTACTACGGGTCTTTTATTTTTTGGGACCCCGTCTCATAAAACGGACCTCACCATTGGCCTTAGAATGGTCGAGATAGTCGAAATACACTAATGACTTGTCCCATTTGGACCCCGGGTTGTTTTAGAATATTTAAATAATTAAATTAATTTAATTAACTAATTAATTAATTAATTTAATTAATATTTTATTAATATTTTATTCTGGTGGGTCAAATTATAATAATTAACAGTTGGGGGGTCAGTTTGTAAATTTCAAAAATCCTGGGTCAAAGTTAATTCCCAAAAAGTCTAAGGGTTAATTTGTAAATTCCAATTCTCCTATTCTCAATTCGGTTACCCAAACAGGGATTAGTCCAGAACAGGGATAGGATATCCCTGTTCCCATTTCAATTTCTTACACCCGTAGCCAAACAGCCCCTTTCTATCTTTTAATTTAAAACAACAGGGCGACACGTGGCAGGGGCGGATCGCCCAAGCCCGACCCGAACCCGAACCGGACCCGGACCCGACCCGAACATCCCCCTTTCTTCCCTGTTTTTTCGGCGATGCACCAGTAGGGTTCCGGGGCCCTCTCCGGTGCCGGTGACATTTTTTCGGCGAGATTTTCATGGTTTATGAATGTGGTTCTCTTCGGTTTTCACGTAAATTCCATATCTAAGGTTGGTTTTGGGTCTAAGCCACTAGATTTTCATGAAATAGGGTTCAAAGATTCCGGTCAACTCTCCAGCCGACCCTACTCTTTCATTTTCGTGACTTTTTGGTCACGGTTCAACCTCCATTTTTATCCTAATGGGTTTCTGCAACTCCTAGGGTTCGTTCCCTACCATTTAAACCAAGTTCTACACATAAAATGTCAAGACCCACTTCTCATAAGCGAGACCTGCAACTCACTGTTTCTATCTCGTTTCTTAATCATTTTAAGCGATTTCTTTTGTAAAATGATCCATATTTCATACACTATAAGAACCAAGAATCAAATCTATATAACATGCTAAGAAATAAAAAAAAAATTAGAATGAAGTCACTCATGGTTTTCCAGGTTTCTCTCTCTAGCCGTGCACCTCCTTCACCTTCTGGTTCCAAGCTTGAATCAAGCTCCAAAATCTCTTCTCCCTTCCAGAACTCTCTCTCTCCCTTGCTCTCTGTTTTTCTTTCCTTTCTCTCCTCCCAACCGAGACCAAGATATAAACACTCACACATCAACTCCCTCACGTCTCCCACTGCCAGCCCCTTTTCTTGACCTCCTCTCCTCCGTCCAGCCTTCCTCTTTTCTCTACAAGGCAGCTTTGCATTAAATGCAAAGCTGCCCTATATATATATATATATATATATATATATATATACCTATATATATCACTCATTACACACACTCTAGACACACACACTTACATGACACCACACACACACACACACGGTCTGTTGCCCACACATAGTGCACACATGCACTGCTATATATATACATACACATATATACATATACATGTAATATCCCACACATATACATACCATACATATATAACACCTATGCATTCCATAATAATATACACATTACATTCATTTCACATTTTTAATAATAATAATAATATTAATAATAACAATAACAAATAATAATAACAATAATAATAACTAACAAAATTTTATATATATAAAAAAAAATTTTTGAGGTTATTACAAGGAAACCCCCCCTCTTTATGTGTTGATCGACATTTAGGGAGTTGAGGGGTATTTTCATTTTCTCGATTGTTTTGCCTATCCTACTAACCTCATTTTGACCCGATGTATACATCCTAATGTTTTATCCTTATTTAAATATGGTTAACCATGAAATTTCTCCATTATCTCAACTAAAAAAACATCTCAAAATTATAGTAGGGATATCGCCCCCGGGCCTTCCCGGGTTCAGGGCGTGACACCACTATTAAACCTCTACCAGTTCGAGTTAGAGAAACCTCAGTGTACTATTGAAATATCAATGAGGTCACAAGCAAGCCAAAACCCTCTATTAGTAACCAATGTTTGGTCATTCATCAAACATTCATGATACCCTACAAGATACACTAAAGGGGAAGCAACATTAATACGTTGGACCGTTCAATTCATTACATGCGAAGAATGTTTGTACATAAGATCATTCAATGGAATTCACATCTTATGTCTAAACAAGCAAGAGGGTGAACATGTCATGACAGATGTCCATGAGGGTGTATGTGAGCCTCATATGAATGGACACATGCTAGCCAAAAAAATAATCCACCTAGGATACTACTAGAACACTATGGATGAGTATTGTATTGCTTTTGTAAAGAAATACCACAAATGCCAAATATATGCTAACCTGCAACACCTTTCTCCTAGAGAGTTGTACAACTTTAAATCTCCATGGCCAGAGGCGGATCCAAAGGGGGACAAAGGGGGGTCGTGCCCCCCTCCTACACAAAAATAATTAGATATTGTGTTTTTTACCACTAACTTTGTTAGAAATGTTTAGCGAAAAAGGACTTGGCCCCTTCACCAATTTTTTTTTTATATATTCATATAACCTCACTAAATCTTTGTTAGGACCGAGAGTCATTTATTGTACTTGGCTAATTTGGTTTGACAAAACATGTTTTAGTTGTAATCGTAACATAGTCTTAAGCTTAGTGTCTCAAGCTCCTATTCTACTCCAACAAGCTCCAAGAGTTATTGCCATGTACATCATTCGGCCGCCTTGGGTCATGAAGGGTGTTTTGGGTATTTAGGACTTTTGTTATAATTTGGATCTCACACATTCACACATATCATGCATTGCATATTGTATATATCATTGTTCATTGTGTGTATTGTTGTCTTGCTTAGTGAAATAATTTTTTCAAAATTCATCTTTGAAAAACCTTATGTTTTGCCCTTATGAAAATTGGTTTCACAATAGAAGAGAGACCAATCCTCTGTCGGTCGTTTGAACGAACCAATAGGCTCATTCGAATGAACAACAGAGGGTGGTCATTTTCTATCGTTCACTCATCGTTCGATTGATCTTAATCAAACAAACAACAGAGACTGATCATTTTTTATCGTTTGATTAATCTTAATCAAATGGGCAACAGTAAGCTCTCGTTTGATGGTCGCTAGAATGAAAAGGCTCGTTCGAATGACCAAATTTCTTTGTTTGAACAAACCCTACGTAAAACAGAATACCTTACTTTATTGAACTATTTTTTGAGATCCGCGAGCCATAGTATAAGTGGTCAAGATTTTGATTTTCAAATGAGAGATTCAGAAATAGAGAGTAGAGCTTTAGAGAAAAGTGAGAGCATCTATTAGAGAGCATTTTTATATACTTCTTCTATATTTCTACATCTTTATATCATGATTTGCATCATAATCACCTTAATCTTAATCATCATGAGAGCCTAGATCACACATTCATCACCAACATAGTTCGTCTTTGTGGATTTCAAAGATAGAGTGGTCAGAGGAGTACTGAGGTAGTGTGGAGTTCACGATTGTGCATCGAAGGAATCCGAGGTCGTGTGGAGTTCACAATTGTGTCGAAGATCTACATCGGTTGGAGGAAGCTTGTGGATTTAAGGTCAAATTGAGAGCGGGAGATTGAACGAGGGTGAAAGAGCTAGGTTTATGTTCTCGCCTCATTGTATTCGGTTTATTCCTCATAGTGGAGATTCTTCATCGAGCAAGGAGTGTCCTGGAGTTTTCCATCACAAATGATTAATTGTGATGGTTTCTTGGTCAACAAATTGGTGTGCATTTCTCAATTTCCTAAATTGCTTTACAATTCATACTTTTATCAATTCTAGCATGCTTCTACCTAATTGAACTATCATAACTTGGGAATTAATAATTAGAATTTAAATTGTAGCTTAATTAATTGAATAAATTAGAAATTGAGATGATGATTGTGTAAATTGATTAAGTTTGAAAATAGAATAATTGAATCAATTAATTGATTGATTAGGGGTTGAACAATTGTGGTGAATTGGTTTGGTTGATTGAACAATTGAACAATTAAATTGAGTGAATAAATTGTTAAGAATTGAATTGCATAATATGTTGTATGTTGCAAAGAAGAAGATCAATTCATTGTTATATCTTTAATTGTTTGTAGAATAGTATTGTGGATAAAAAGTTGATAAACCTATTCACCCCCCTCTCTAGGCTAGTAATTCACACTTGTGGCCACATCAAAGTGGTATCAGAGTCTATAATCTAAGGAAATAGATTGGATACCTAGAAGTATGAAAATGAAAGGAATGTGTGAAGGGGCATCTATATCCCGACCTCCACTTTTTGACGGCTCAAACTATGCATATTGGAAGGCTAGAATGAGATATTTCCTTAAAGCCATTAATGAGAAGGTTTGGCTAGTGGTACAAGAAGGTTAGACCACACCGGTCACAACCACCACCACAGAAGCTCCCTCAATTTCTAAGCCACCTAACACATGGAATGAAATTGAGCTTAAAATTTGTGGTTATAATAGTATAAGACTTAATGCAATATTCAATGTGGTAATTCCGGATGAGTTTAACCGAATCCTGGCATGTGAGACCTCAAAAAAGGCTTTGGATATATTTAAGACTACCTATGAGGGTAAATCAGCGGTAAAGAGGTCCAAGCTACGAATATTAACCTCTAAGTTTGAATCACTTAGGATGGAAGATTTAGATACATTTGTCGAATTCTATGCCATATGAAGTGACATAGTGAATTCCTCTTTGAACCTAGGAGAGAAGATTGAAAGGACCAAAATTGTTAGAAAGATCTTAAGATCCCTCCTCGAGAGATTTTAACCCAAAGTCACCGCCATAGAAAAAAGTAAGGATATGGACTCACTTGTGGTTGATGAGTTAGTAGGATCATTACAAACCTTTGAACTAACTCTTAAGAAAACTAAGAAGACCAAGAGTCTGGCCTTAAAATCAACCCAAGATGACTTTGAAGGGGATGTTGAAGTTGACCCCGAGTCCATGAATGAAGATGACCTAGCCCTATTTATTAGGAGGTTCAACAAATTCTTCAAAGGGAGAATGTCAAATCCCAAGGAAAACCAAAATTCAAATAAAAAAAATCCTTAGGGAACTCTAGCAATACAAAAAGGAAGGTCCAAAGAGGCTCTTCTAGTAGTGACAAGAGCATACCTACATCTCAATCCACTTCTAAACCTATTGAGTGTTATGATTGCCATAACTTTGGTTATATAGCCGCCGATTGCCCAAATAATAGAAGGGCAATGAAGATGATGATAATGAATAGGGGGGAGAGTCAATTCTTGGCTTTCACGATCATCTCTAATCTTCAAACAAGTTCTTCATCACATAATGATGATGAATAAGAGGATGATGAGAATCTTGAGTCTAGTGATAGTGAGAGTGATGAATAAAAAGACATTGAGGTTGATTATGAAAAATTGTTAATAAATCAATCAATCTCAAGAGGTCTAACAGGAAACTAGTCATTAAACTCAAGGTGAATGAGAAAGAGAAAAGTGCACTTGAGGTTGATCAAACCTTGTTGAAACAACTCAATGAGGAAAAAATTTCTCTTTTAGAAAGGGTAAAATCCTTAGACCAAGAAAGGAATTTATTGATTGATGAAGTAGGGAATCTTAAGTCATCCCTAGAGGCTTGTGAAGTTGAAAAGAAAGAATTGGTTGTAAAAATTCATTCACTTGATGAAGAACTTAAACAAGCTAAGGATGTTAAAGTCACTATTGAGGATAAGTCAAACATATTAGGAAAAATGCTTAATTTCATCTAAGTTAGGAATGATAAAAGTGGACTAGGCTATGATAAATTCTCCGATAAAAATAAGCCTTCAACATCCACTCAAACCCAATCTCCTACTCTCAAGCTGGTTGTATTTGTTTCGTCCTAAGCAAAAAAAAGTTGAGTTACCTCAACCTAAGAGGCAACCACAACCTCAATCTAGACCTCAACTTCAACCTCAAACTAGATCTCTTTATTGTTTTTTTTTTTCACAAGGTTGATGGTCACTCTAAGAGGAAATATAGGTTTGCTAGGAAGGAGCAAACATATTCTCAATTCATGATCTTGGAACATAAAATGAAATTAGCCTCATTGAAACAACAATTGAACACACATGTTCAAAAATCGAGGAGTATGGCTTAAAAAATCATTGACATGACCAATTTTGAGAAGCCTCAAGCTATTCCTAGTCCTCAAGCCAAGGTAGACAAGACCAAAGTAAAAAAAGTCACTTCTAATCCCAAAAAGTCATTGAAACAAATTTGGGTTAGAAATGACAAGTTGAAAGGTCTTGAAAAGGAATGTACAAGGCACAATTCTTAATTTTCTTCTCCCTCGGGAAAAGAAAATTTCTCTCCTATGTGATTAAGAGAGATTTTACCAATTTAGGGATTATGTTATTCTCTCTTATTTTAGAGCCTTCGTATGAATTGCTTTATTACTTCTTGCTTCAAGTTGTATTGAAACTCATTGTTTTGCAAAGAGAAGTTGTTCATCTTTCTCGAGCCTAGGGTGATCTTCAAGTCATCATCTATTCTAGATCTATGGTTTCACTTTTGTTGGATTTCTTGTTTTTAATTCTTAGTTAGGTTCATTTCCTACTTTGATGAATTCAAAAATCCAAAAATATTTTTCTTTTATCTTCATAGCTAATCATTGATCCCATATTTTTTAAAAGAAAAATGAATTAAGATGCATTTTAAGTGCTTAAGACTATGATTTGTGCTCTTCATTTTATCTCTATCTTCACTTAGTCTTGATAACTTGAGTTCAAGAAATCTTTCAAGCTACTTGTGATCTCATTGTCATTAGTCTTGCATACTTCTTTCATGAGATTAACTTGCAGATAGGTTGGACTTAATTGTTTTATGTTTATCCTTTAATAAATCTGTGGCTAAAAGACTTAGGTTGAAGTAACAAAAGACCAAAAAGAAAAGGCCTAAAAAGAACATGACACACTATGAAAAATTGAAAAATCAAAAGAGAGTAAGGAAAGGGATACCTACTCAGATAGTGTGTATGCTAGCGTTGGATGTCCTTTGAAAAGAGCTTCCTACTCAACAATGTGACATCCACCTAGCAAAAGGGAGATAAATGAAAAATCCAAAATTCAAAAATTTCCAAATAGCTTTGTGTTAAGGAGGAGTTTTGGTTGGACTTAGTCACAAAATCTCCTAAGTTGATTGACTATAGTTTTTTGCTCTTATTGAATTTTAAATCATTCAACACCATAGAGTCAACGTTGACATAAGAACATTTCATGGTTGAAGTCATTGTAGAAGTCTAATCACCATGTTTAAGTAAGTAGAGAGTAAACTTGCATGAGTTTAAGTGTTTTAGGATTAATTGAATATTTTGATTCAATTTAGAATATCTTTCATTCTCTCTATTTCACTTAAAATGTTCTACAAATTTTGCTTTCAATTCAAAAATCTTGGGATTGTTTTTAGCTTTGTGGATAACTGATTTCTTCTTGTAGTTTTCTTACTAAAAACTGAAGTTTTTCCTACAAAAAATTTCCCTATTTTATTGAGTTATGTTGAGTAAAGAAAATATAAAACAGAGTAAGGCACTTTATTTTTATGATAGAAAGGCACTTTCGTGTGGTCATTCAAATGAAGGTTTGTTCGAACGAAGGGCCTTTTTTGTTAGAAAGAGCAACCGTTTAGTTTCAAATTCACAAAAAAAATGCTTCATTTCCTCACATTTCTTGTGGTTTCTCACAAATATCTCTATTCCTCAGACTTTCATGCTCATATTGTGTTCCGGGTGTTTGTCATTTTCACATTCTGCTTCCGGTTATTTTGATCTACACGTCAAGGGATTCATTTTCACCGATCAGTTTTGGATTTTGTTTGTTTATTCATTTGGTAAGCCTTCAAGTCCATTTAGCTTTTCCTATGCTTTGATTTGATATTCATCTAGACCTTAGGTCTAGATTGAGGATTGTTAGTATAGTACACTTGGATATAGAGCCAATTTCTAGGATTTCACTATCATTCACATTATCTGATCATGTCGTCCAAAAGTGTACACATGTCTAAAGATCACTTTCCCTATGACATTAGACTGATTGGTCCTCCCCGTAGTCTTGAGTGTTACTTGACCTAGGTAGCGAGGACCAGGGTTTCTGTGGTTCGCACTCGTTCTTTTTTTATCGAGCGAAAGTCCATACCAGATCACATATGTGAGACACTCACGTATAGGTTGTTTGAGTCTTGAGGGTGGTTACCCCTTTCTATATATCTCTGGTTCGGTCAATGAAGCCGTGGTTCAAGAGTTCTACTCGAACCTCGGGATACGTACTAATGCAGGATTCTACCCCATTCATATTTGAGGTGTTGACTTTTATCTTACCCTAGACCTTATAGCTCAGACACTAGGTATTCCTCGAGTCGAGTAGCCTAGATACCCATATGCTCTAGGTGTTATTCTTTCCACTCCTGAGTTGATTGCCTCTACCATTCGAGCTGATAGCTCCACAGACTTCTACATGGACAAGGCCACTCTTGAGTAAGGTTATCTACATGAGGGTTATCGGATCCTCAATCTGATAGCGTGTTGTGTACTTCAGCTAGTCAACCACACTAATACATTAACTTTATCTCATACGACACTACTATACGCCATTGGCATTATTGTTCCTATAGATGCTCCCTCCTTTATTCTTAGAGCCATCTATTCTTACTCCACTGGTATTTGTCAGACAACCATTCTACCATTAGGTTGTCTTATCAGTAGGTTATGTGTTGCACAATAGGTTTCATTCTTATCGTCTAACCCAGTTAGCCTCCAAATTGCCTCGTTTACTTAACAGACTCTATCACAATCATGGGCCTATGTCACTGGTCCTCTTGAGGATGCTAGTGATGATGATGCCGAGCAACAGCAACCAGACCCTACATAGGCTCAATAGTAGCCCGGTCTTGATCCAGCTCAACAGCAACAACAGGTAGAAGAGCAAATTTCAGTAAAGGATTTCCTTATGGACTCTACTCCACCTCAGTTCCAGTATCCTCTAGGTACTGTAAGAGCATCCTTTTCTACTATTAGTCAGCCAACCACCAAAGCTAACTTGGAAAAGCACTTCGAGGAGCATTTCACTAAGATCAAAGCCGAGTTCTTCATGCCCATGATAGAGGAGATGGCTTGTTAGTGAACTAACATTCAGCGCTTATCTGACACAGTTGGTTGTGCCTTTCCACCACCACCTGACTCTGATAAGGGATTTTGTTACTCTTATTACATGAGTGATGAGTGACTAATGTAGTAAGGTTTACTTGTATGTTTTACTCATCATCTACATGTTTTTTTGAGACAGGTATTTCTAATTACTTTATTGTGTTTATATTTATTTCTTTTGGATGGATGTTAGATATAGTATTTTGGCTGTTATCATATATATGTTTCTTTTCTATGATATTTGGTGTCTATTATCATTGTTGTCTTTCTTTTTCTATCTCCTTATGCATATATGCCTTGTATTCTTATACTCTTTTTTATATGATGTGTTTTACATTGTTTATTCATCCTTTTGTCATCGTGAAAAAAAAAAAAAGATAAGCACCAAGTGAATGGTAGTGCACAGTGCACATACTGAGGGAGTAGTTGTTTTGATTGCATATGATTGAGATACTTTCCACTTATCTTGCTCACATAAGTTAAAAGAGTTGATTGTTTAGTTTGCATTGCTTACTGCACTTGTGCTTATTTGACATATCTACCTATTCTCGTGATTTATTGGATGTTCATTATTTATATTCCTTGAGATGATTTCACGTGGTATTGTTAAGTGGTGTTGTGCAGGAAACACGTGTGACTTCTTTCGAGTAAAGACTAAGTGTTAACATAGTCTAGAATACTAGGAAAAAATTTGTAATTTCCTTCTTCTAGGCTCTTTGGGGGTTATGGATTTTGATTTGATTGTATTCTTATACTATTGGTGTAGTTTTGTCACAAAATGTCAAAGGGAGAGTTTGTTAGGACCAAGGGTCCCTTATTGTAATTAGCTAATCTAATTTGAAAAAATGTGCTTTGGTTGTAACCATAAGATAGTCTTGGGCTTAGTGTGTCTCAAGCTCCCATTCTACTCCGAGAAGGTCAAAGCTTCATTATCGTGCACGTCATCCGGCCACTATAGGTCATGAAGGGTATTTTGGGTATCTAAGACTTTTGTTATGATTTGGATCTCACACACTCACACATATCATGCATTGCATATTTTATATATCATTGTTCATTGTGTGTGTTGTTGTCTTGCTTACTGAAACAATTTTTCCAAAATTCATCTTTGAAAAATCTTGTGTTTTGTTCTATAAAAAATTAGATTCACAATGAAAGAGAGACCAACTCTCTACTGGTCGTTCGAACGAATAACAAAGGTTGGTCATTTTTTATCATTCAATCATCGTTCAATTGATCTTAATCAAATAAACAACAAAGAGTGATCATTTTTTATCTTTTGATTGATCTTAATCAAATGAGCAGTAGTAAGCTCTCGTTTGATGGTCGTTCGATATTCGTTCGAACAAAGAAGCTTGTTTAAATGACCAAATTTCTTTGTTTGAATAAACCCTGCGTAAAATAGAATACCTTGTTGTATTGAACTATTTTTTGAGATCCGTGAGCCATAGTATAAATGCTCAAAATTTTTCTTTTCAAATGAGAGATTCAAAAATAGAAAGTAGAGCTTTAGAGAGAAGTGAAAGCATCCATTAGAGAGAATTTATATCTAGTTCTTCTATATCTCTACATCTTAATATCACGATTTGCATCATAATCACCTTGATCCAAATCATCATGAGAGCTTAGATCACACATTTCTCACCAACATAGTTTGCTCGTGTGGATTTCAAGGATAGCGATCTAAGGAGTCCAAGGTTGTGTGGAGTTCACGATTATGCATCGGAGGAGTCCGAGTTCATATGGAGTTCACGATTGTGCCGAAGATTTACACCAATTGGAGGAAGCTTGTGGATTTAAGACCAAATCGAGAGCAGGAGATTGAACAAGGCTAGAGAGTTAGGTTCATATTCTTTCCACATTATAATCTGTTCATTCCTCATAGTGGAGATTCTTCATCGGGCAAGGAGTACCCTGGAGTTTTCCATCACAATTGTTAATTGTGATGGTTACTTCATCAACAAATTGATGTGCATTTCTTAATTTCTTAAATTGCTTTATAATTCATGCTTTTATCAATTCTAGCATGCTTCCACCTAATTGAAGTATCACAACTTGAGAATTGATAGTTGGAATTGAAATTGTAGCATAATTGATTGAATACTTTAGAAATTGAGATGATGATTGTGTAAATTAATTAGTTGATTGATTAAGTTTGAAAATAGAATGATTGAATCAATTAATTGATTGATTAGGGGTTGAACAATTGTGGTGAATTGGTTTGGTTGATTGAACAATTGAATTAAGTGAATAAATTGTTAAGAATTGAATTGCATAATATGTTGTTTGCTACATAGAACAATATCAATTCATTATCCAGTTGTTTGTAGAATAGTGTTGTGGATAAAAGGTTAAAAGATTTGATAAACATATTTACCACGCGCCCTCTCTAGGCTAGTAATTCACACTTGGGGACACATCAATTTTAATACCTAAAAGTTGGCCTGCCCCCCTAACTAAAATTATTAGATCCACCACTGTCCATGGTCATTCGCCACATGGGAATTGATATTATTGGCAAGATCACACCAAAAGCCACGAATGATGATAAATACATCTCAGTGGTTATCGATTACTTCACCAAGTGGGTAGAGGTTGTATCATATATCGTCCTCAATGCTAAGAAGGTGGTCGAATTCATTCAAACAAACATCATTTGTTGGTATGGGATACCATACGAGTTAATCTCTAACAATGGCTTACACTTGGAATGAGAGGTTACAAAAGTGCTGGAAGAATTTGAAATCACCATGCACAAGTCCTCACCTTACAGACCTCAAACAAACGAGGTTGAAGAAGCAGCCAATAAGACTCTAAAGAACATTTTAAGGAAAGTGACAAACATTAGCAAGAATTGGCATGACAAGTTGTCCTTTGCCTTATGGGGGTATTGAACCACTATCAGAACACCCAGAGGGGAAACCCCTTATGCCCTTATATATGGGATGGAAGCAATCTTACCCATCGAACTAGAAGTACCCTTATTAAGGGTGCTTCTCGAAAAACTAGTGGCCGAAACAAACTGGCTACAAAACTACTATGATAAGTTAGCATTGTTAGACGAGAGGTGACTCGAAGCCCTTTATCAAACACAAGGGTACCATTATCGAATAGCCGTAAATTTCAACAAGAATGTGAGGAAAATAGGTCTGAAAGTAGGATATTTGGTGTTAAAATAATTTGAAGCCCTGGTGTTTAACCCACGAGAAAAGTTTAAGCCTAACTGGAGTGGCCCGTTCATCATCAAATCCATAGCCACCAGAGGTGTAACTTAGCTCACAGACATGGATAGAAATGAGTCCCCCCCTCCTCATTCTCCCCAAAAAACCTAGACTAGCTTAAAACATACTATGTTTAAGGTCTAGACATACTGTAATAGAACTACGATGACCTGACCTCTCATCAGACATTGTTACAAACAACACAAGGGTAGTAGGTAGCTCATAAAGTTACTGAGTGCAGTCTAAAAAATTGTAATAAAATTTCATTCTTTTAAACCAAAGTAGATGTTCAATTTTTTATTTCATAACTAGTTAAAGCCCAATCCGATTGGTGAAAAGAGGTCTAAACGAGACTGACTACCTCTTAAAAAAAAGGATCATCATCATCATCATCATCACTAAGGGATCATCATTTCCTCTCTAACAACTTCCCTTCAAGCTCAAATTCTCTACCTGTTTTTTTCTCCACAAAATATAAGATTCCCCTCTATGTCAGTCTACAAGTCAAAACAGCCGAAGTTCAATTTTCCTCCACAAAAGGTTACTTCTCGAGGAACCCTTGGTCGTCTCTTCTTCCTTTTCAAACTTTTCCTTTCCTATAAAGCATGTGACTCTTGAGCCATTCCCTTCTGTTCAAATTCCACTCCTATTCTACTCTTTTCACGATTCCTGTTTGAAATACCAATCCCTTTAAACTTCGAGTAAGGTTTATGGCCATAACAATACCCATCTCTTTGTGCAGGATGTCCACTCAAAGCTTTTCCCGATCACCCACATCTTTGCAAAGCCACCTCAAATGATCTTCAGTTATGTGTGTCTTATCACTGAAATTTGTATCACTGAACTAGAAAAGATGAACACTCCTCCAAGGTTTGGTCAACTTATTTATGATTGAAGGGGTCAACCCTTCTACAGGATAATGTGGACCCCAAGTCCTTGGCCTAATCTGCTTAAGCATAAATTGACGAAAAAGACAGATAGGGTAATAAAAGAATGTATCTCCGAGACCAGGAAGGCATACACATAAGTAACTTGGAGAGCGTAGAATGGAGTCCTTACATAGCCAATGCAAAGTGGACTAATCAAAATCACTAACGCTTAAGCTTTCCAAGAAGTTACACCATCCTTATTCATCAGGATTGCTCTCCAACAACTTTTGTGAACGATGATGTTTGGGCTGATATGGACAAAACTATGGGCTTTCCAAAAAGCGCTAATTTATTATTAAGCGACATCATTAGCAACAAGGGGCTACCACTAAAATCTTGGCTCAAGCCATTGTGGATCATGTCTAAGCCATTTAAAGTTTCGGCCAAAATAAAGCCCATAATGTTCCCTTCCTTGCCAAGATCATTAACAACTCTAATCAAGTGAGCATCAACTTTTTCTACGTTAGTCAAAAGCAAAAAAGAGGGAATCATGCATAGAGCTAAGGTAGTCAGCTTGGTACAGTTAGGACTTTGGTTCTTTACAGAGGCGGATCCAATGAGGGACAAAAAGGGGCCATCCCCTGTCCCCCCCCCCCCAAAGAAAAAAAAGTAGATATTGTATTTCTTACCACTAACTTTGTTAGAGATTTTTAGCAAATAGGACTTCCCTCTCCCCCCCCCCCCCCCCCGAAAAAAAAATTATATATTCATATGAATCCCACTAAATTTTAATACTTGAAATTTGGCCCCCCAACTAAAATTTCTAGATTCACCAGTAGTTCTTGAAGTGCTTCCATGATGGGCAAATGAGAGAAGGTCTTGCCTTGCACCATTAGTCTTGCATCGACAACGCTCAGTGACAACAGAATGGATAAAGAGGAGGCATAACCTTGTTGAGCCTTAGGGAAGATCGTCTTAGCTTGGACGATAATATCAAAGCTAGCATAAAACTCTTCAAAAGTTGGGCAAAGCTACTCCATGTTGAAGCGAAAGACATGGTCAACAGGGTCCCAAAAACTATCTCAAGCTTTCAAAAAGATTTGCTCCACCACAATGCTAGTCATGGAAAAGAGAGACTTTAACTTAAATGATCCGAAGTTAATCTTCTCCGACGAAGTAAGAGAAGCCATCCATGAGTGAAACTCGTTCTAAAAAACATCCACACTCATAGTCGTGACGGCCATGGGAGAACAAAACTTCAAGAGACTATGTGGATCAAGAAGTATTGAAAGAGATACATGATGGGAGGTCCAAGGCTCTCTTTATAATCACAAAAAATCGTAATTTCGTCTGTAACTCGATTTAGGAAATCAATTTTCGGAGAAAAAACATAATTGATGTCAAAATTGGGCAAAAACTGGATCCAGTGTCCATCGGCACTTAAGCAGGGAAAAACCCCCTCTCTGTGCCAATTGGCACACAGAGGATTTTTGGGCCATTTGGTCTAATTTCGTCCCTTTCTGCATTTTTTGGATACATCAAGTGTCAAAGTCACTTATTTTGGTAAAAAAAAAAAAAAAAGATAGGCATTTCACTAGGGAAGAGATACTCGTCTTCAAAACATTTGTCCAAAAGAGAAAAAAAAAAAAAACAAAAAGCTAATATTAGTCATGAGTTCTAAACTACTTGGTCTATCTAACGGCCTTCGTGCCGTGCACCTTCTTGTCGTTGGGTCTGTCTCGAGGGCACTACAACCTCGTCAGTGCATTTCCAATAGAATTAGACGTGGGGCGGATCAAGGATGAGAAGCTATCCTAGTGGATATCAGAGCTTGAGGCGACTTGTAATCATAGGGAAAACTTAGTAGTAAGAGATCTTGAACCTTTTTAACCCTTCGTGAATGGGAGAAAGGGGGGGGGACATTTATTTATTTTTCATTTTAGAAGAACAAGACAAAAGATATATCACCTGCAGTGAATTTAAGAGCAAGACAATGCCAAGGACAAGGTTGGTTGTCAACCTCATGCTTAGGCACGCCACCTTCATCTCCCAAACAAATGAAAATGCTAAAGTGAAATAGTTAACTATGATTTAAAAAAAAAAATTAAAAATTACTAGTCACGAACCCAAGCCAAATCCCATGCATCAAATTCTTACATTAGGCGATGTACTGTCTCAAGTCCTTGTAACATAGTGAAAAGGAGCACATGCATGCCTGGCTGACTCACCCATCAGGATTCAGGAATACATAACAGCAAATCAAGCACTAATATTTTCTTATTATTTCAACTCTTTATTTTCCCCTTTGTTTCAAGTTTTTTTATCTTTAATTTTTTTTTTTTTTTGGTTCATATTTTATCTTTATTTTTTTTTATCAACTCTTTTGGTATTTTATTTTAATTGTTGTTCAGGCCCTCAGACAAACAAATAGGTACATAAGTTGAAACAGCACAAATACATTTGGCCACACTAAGAAACACACTCGTCAGCCCCTTGATCCACAGCCAATCTAGGCACAATCGGAGGGAAGGAAGAGATACCAGAAGGGGGCGGACTGAGGTTCCATTATAATTCATATGTAGACTTGACACTCTTATAATTAATATTTAGTAAGTTAATAATTTCTGACTAATTAATAAATTTTTAAAAATTAACTTCGTTCCATGATATATAACTAATAATTTTATTACTTAATAATTAATATTTTAAAAAAAAAAACTGTTTATAATATTAATTATTAGAGAAAAAAGTAGTTATATTTACTTTATATATATATATACATATCTCATTTATGACATATCTTGACACTTATATATATTAATTCTATATAATTGAAGTCAAAATTATTATAAATGAGAAAAATTATGACACTTAAAATTGATATTAGAAGTATTTATTGCCACCATAAGTTAAGTGTTATATGCATTTGTTTCTGAAAAATTAAAATGTCATTAAAACCTTATATATAAAATCTTATTTATGCATCAAAAATCATTTATAAATAAAAAACATTTATTGATTAATAAAAATATAAAAAACTTAATATTTAATAAATTCTCAATCTTCTATATCTATCAATTATAAAAAAGTCAAAACTGTAATCCACTTAAAATCATCCAAAATAATTTTCAGTTAGTTACAAAATTAGATCGACAGTAGATACAATGTGATCTTGCGTGTGAGGACGGATACAGCAGTTCAATTTTTTTCTTTTCTAAATTCTCTCGCGTTCTTTCATGTTATAGAGAACTTCCGTCTCCATTAATGGCAACTTCAATTTCGTCATCTTCCACAAATCTCTCAAATATTTGTAATTTCATTACCATGAGGTTGAATTCCACCAATTATGCGAGGATGGAACCTTAACCTTGTCCTGAAAAATTCATAGAGATTAACGACGAATAATCACAACTGTCAAGTAAAAAATTCATAAGAGGCCAACGAGGAACCATCACAATGTTAGTAAATCCAAATTATCAGACGTGGATAACTCGGGACTCTTTCTCGTGTTGGCTATACATTGTGTAGTTACAGTCCCAAAACATAATAAGACAACTTTGACCCAGAATCGGTTCATATGCATAGACTTCTGCTTAGTCTTATTCATTGATGTTAAATTTCCCGGGTTCCAATTTTCAACAAGAACATTGCTCTTTTCTATTTGAAAATTGAAAAGGATACAGAACCACTAAACCCTGTGTACATGTAGCAGACACATTCAGAGAAACCCAGTTATAATCAATATTTAACGACCATCTGAATGGACTCATAAGAAACCAGATACAAATAGAGTAGCCAAAATTGGATAAGGTAAAAAAAAAAAAAAAAAGGAAGTACACATTTAATTATCTCATTCTTGGGATGCAGCGCCATTTGGTGTTGCATCCATTGGCTCAGCTTCCACAGACTCGTCAGCCTTGTCACTCTTCTTGCCTGCAAGATGGAAAACGATTTGGGCTCACGTACGTAATAGCAGAAATAATTGCATTACATATTTAACTGGTTTGTTTCACAAACAGAAATTGGATGATCAATGTGGCATATATTGATTTTTTTGGAATTTCCTTCCATTTTACTATTAATCTTTTTTTTAATAGGAGTTGAATTTGGAATCTTTGAGATATTACTCTAGCCTCTTTCCTCCATTTTATGATTAACCTTCCCAAAAATCAAGGGGGTGAAATCATTGCCAATTACCTTTCTTCTTCTTCCCACCACCTTTTTTCTTCGTCTTTGTGGCCAAGGTCAACCAGGCTTTAATTTCAGGGTCCTCTATTGTTTTAGTTGGCTGCAACTCCTGCAGAGGATGGGATGTGATACGATCTGACCCATTGGGCATTAGCAAAACAGTGAATTTGACATGAGCAACATAATCACCTGCACCATCACACCAACCCATGTTTGAACATAAGTTTAGCACAATATACAAAATCAAAGACAGTAACCCTACTAAATGACAAACTAAGTAAACTTTGCTGGCAGTGTGTGAATCCCATTATGTTCCAGAAAATTACAATCCTCACAAAAAAATTCTTACCAGGCTTCTCATGAAGAACAGGATAAGGCTGCAAAAGATCGTGATTGACACATTCCAATAATCCCAGCCGTGCCCGTTTCTCTTCTAGAGCCCTGTTGTGAAGAACATCACACAAATTTGTCAGGATAAAAGACATAAGCAAAATGACAATTTAAAATAAAACAGAAACAAACCTTGCCGTAAATGGCATAATAGGAAATTTCTGACTTATTTCACTGAAAATGAACCTAGATGCTTTCATCTTTAGGTGATAATTCTTGTCAACAGCTCTTTTATAAACAGTTGTCTGCTTCTCATCCAACAGCTTAGGCTGCAAATTATGAACCAAAAATTTTGAGAACAGAACGAAAGCAGATTCATAAGAATAAATTTTGGAATAATAACAACTCCACAATTACCTTGCCATCACCTGTGCTCGTGACTATATCAATCGCATACACTTCATTCTCCTCAAACTCAGCATCATCAACTCTTGTCTCAGGATTGGAGACACTTAGAACGACCTTGTTTCCATCAATCACAAACTGTTTCAACTGGTGACTAAGGACACCTTCAACAATTTTGCAGTCGTAGGCAGCAGCAACCTTCTGAATTGCATCCGTTACATCTTTGTTCTGCAATAAACAGAGATTCGGCAAACAAATTCAAGGACAGGGTCAGCGCAAACCAGTACTCACACAGAAAAGATTTCAAATACTACCTAGGATAGAATCCACATTAATACCAGCCAACTCAAATTGATTTTACTTGCCCAATAAAACTCGAATTGGTTTGACAAACAACAATTAACTGACCTCAAATTTCATTTAATTTGATAATAATTATTGTTATTATTATTTTGGCATGTATTCAATGAGAATATTTAAGTGTAAATCAGTTGTTGGTATACAACTTCAATGGCTTTGGAGAGTACTGTTTAGCTAATGCAAGCATACTAACTTTCACTAGCAGGTATTCACTATCCAAATCCCCATTCAGTTGTTACAAGCTTTCATTTTACTAAGTACAAACTTCAACTTTGCTTGATAATCACATTTAATATAACTAGTATAAGGCATCAAGAGACAAGATTGTACCAAGATTATTAACCAAACTACAAGAATCTGTATTCATAATTTGTCCTCACAACCTCAATCCAAGAATAACAGCTTCCCTATTGTACTGGTAGTGCCTTGACCAAACTGTCAGCTATCATTATCTTCTCAATTCTGTATTAGAAACTTAAAAGAGTAAAGATTCTAAAAAGAAAAGCCATGTCTAGAAAACATGTTGGCCAGACATGGATGAAAATGAACCAACTAAAATTAAATTGATTCCAAGCTTCCACAACGTAGCCAATTACATAATATAGGCAACAGGGAAAAGAGGAAACCAATAAGTTGATCACCTCGGCAAAGTTGCCTCTGGCAAAAGCCAGCAGTAATATCATACTCGATTTGTTTTCCATTTTTCAATTGCAGTCTGAGTAAACAAATGATTGCCCTAGTATAGGAAAGATTAAGAAACTGAAAATTGATCCATCATTTTCTGTATTAGAAACTTAAAAGAGTAAAGATTCTAAAAAGAAAAGCTATGTCTAGAAAACATGTTGGCCAGACATGGATGAAAATGAACCAACTAAAATTAAATTGATTCCAAGCTTCCACAACGTAGCCAATTACATAATATAGGCAACAGGGAAAAAGAGGAAACCAATAAGAAGTTGATCACCTCGGCAAAGTTGCCTCTGGCAAAAGCCAGCAGTAATATCATACTCGATTTGTTTTCCATTTTTCAATTGCAGTCTGAGTAAACAAATGATTGCCCTAGTATATGAAAGATTAAGAAACTGAAAATTGATCCATCATTAGTACTCAAAATATAGCCAACTATATTACATGTTACGAGAAATTGATCACATAAGGGAGTTGCATTTTGTTTATCTTTACTTTTTCATTTTATGAACGTCCACCGTAAGATTCAGCCATTCCTTTTGTTTATTTTATTTTAGTTATATATTAATTGGGAGTGGATTGGCATTCATAGCTTTCATAAAACAGATATATAAGGGTACCTGAATGACTCCTATTAGTCCTATACAGTTCTATTGTGGTCATCTTCAAATGATTTTCCAAAAAAATGCACTTATGTAAACAGATAGCAAAGATGATGTGTTACACAAGACAATCAGCAAAGGTCCTACACAAACAGTTTCCCAATCAAGTTTAATCTACCAGACACAGTAGTCATATTTAACTTGTATAATGCTGAAATTTCATCAATAAATGGTCATAGAGATAAGCCCCTTGCCCAGTGAAAATATTATACAAAGGGAAGGCAACAAGGATAGATTTCCCAGTGACTTTGTTGTTTAAATTTATAAAAAAAAAAATCCCTGAAGAGTCCAATCAAGAAGAAGAATATCAAGACCTCACTTAGAATGTTCTTCCATTGCTTCTGACGAGTATTGATCATATAGAGGTATTACATTGCTAGGCCTAGTTATAGTTATATATATATATGAGGGTGGACCTTGGTACAATGGCAAAATTGCTCATTTGCAACTTGAAGGTTGTTAGTTCGAGTCGCAGAAACAGCTTTACCACAGGGTTAAGGTCGTACATCTAACTCTCCTTAAACCCCACAATGGTCTCATACACTAAGACTAACCTTTATATATATATATATATATATACACACACAAAAATAAATAAATTAGCAACCACACTAACGAGGTGTTTCTTTATGCGACAAAAGATGACCAGCCAGCTCAATAATGTGGGCAGTAGCAAGGAGACTGGGAAAAAGACGAGTATGAAAGTACCCATCTTCACTAACCCCACCCCCCCCCAAAAAAAATTAAATAAATAAATAAATAAAATTATACATTGTGTAAACCTATGTAACAATAAGCATGTTCTTGCCACCAAACACAATTACAAACCAATTAATTGAAACCTGCCCTTGAATCAATGATTTGCAGAAAAATGAGAACTGCAGGCAGTAGAATTTTTGTTTTTTTAGATGATGGGGTTTGAAGCCTGACATCCTAGACCACTGGACTAAGACAACAATTTTCTGCAGGCCATAGAAAATAAAACACTCATCTATTTCATTAAAAAAAATTAGCAAAAAAGATAGCAAAGCAGAAAGAATATAAGAAACATAATTCTCTATCAGTGTAACTATGACATCAAAGCTTCACGGGAGTTAATTCCATAGCCCATGGTTATCTTCTTCATCTAGAGAAATTATGTTCACAGCTTTCCAAACATGAAATCTCAAAATAATTTAAAGCATGAACATCTTTCACAATTCGTGGGAAACCAAGCAAACCAGATAAAGACAGTGAGTCTGACCTTTGTCTAAAAACCAAATCACTTAGTGATCTTACAATAGAAAAAGAAATAACAACACCAAAAAAATAAAATAAAATAAAATAGGACAATAACTCACTCCTGCCGAAGGTCACTAGGCCCATGCCCAATTACACTAAGGCAAGCCATTATTGACCAATTCAAGTGTAAGTTATTGATTATAAAAATGTTGGCTTATACATGACAATAGGCATCAACCACGTAAAATAGATCAACCCGAAGCAACCCAATTAAGCCAAGCACAATATAGGCAACAGGGAAAAGAGGAAATCAACAAGCAACTGATCACCTCGGCAAAGTTGCCCCAGCAGATTTTATGCAATATACTATTACGATTACTATTACTATTACTACTGTGCCCAAGCACTTGACCAAATTCAACATTCTTATCACGTTAGGCTCTATATTTCTTCAACTCTCATTATTGTTTCCACCTTTCTGGGTTTTATGGGTTGTACAAGAATACCAACCAATACACGGTGAATTGCCAAACACTGCAATAAGGTCAGTTGTTAAAGGGTTTACGCACGTGAAGGAGTATGATAATCAACATTAGACGTAAATAAATTACACTAGAATTCTAATATATAAAAAAAACACCAGTACTGCCACCATCACCAGAAAAACATCTAGAGGAATGTGAAATAAGCATAGATATGCCCTATCAGAGTAACTATGACAACAGCTTCATTTGGATGTTTAGTCCATAGCTTGTTAAAATTGTTCATCATTTAGAGGAAGCAAGAAAATATTAGGAAAACACAACACACTTTTCACTTTTATTTTCCAATACAAGTCAAGAAGGAGGGGAAAAGAATAATAAAAACTATAGTTATCAAGAAAAGAATCATCCAAAAATAATGAGAATCCAAAATTAAAAAAAAAAAGACATTAGACGTAAATAAATTACACTATAGAATTCTAATATATAAAAAAAACACCGGTACTGCCACCATCACCAGAAAAACATCTAGAGGAATGTGAAATAAGCATAGATATCCCCTATCAGAGTAACTATGACAACAGCTTCATTTGGATGTTTAGTCCATAGCTTGTTAAAATTGTTCATCATTTAGAGGAAGCAAGAAATATTAGGAAAACACAACACACTTTCCACTTTTATTTTCCAATACAAGTCAAGAAGGGGGGGAAAAGAATAATAAAAACTATAGTTATCAAGAAAAGAATCATCCAAAAATAATGAGAATCCAAAATTAAAAAAAAAAAGGTTAAAAAACATAATAAAGGCATCATGATCAACGGATTACAACATTAGACATGCATTATAGAACATATGCAGGGCACATGATGATCTATCAGCGTAACTATGACAAAGCTTCACTTGGAGCTTGCTCCATAGCTTTTAATAACCTCTTCATTTAGAGAAATCATGTCCTCTCGATGTCTTTCAAAATATATATAAGTAAATATTTTACTCAACAAAAAGAAGGCAAGTGTTAATTTCAATATGAATACAATCGTTCAAAGTATACATTTATAAACACTTCATACTCGGAGGAAATAAGATATATAAAAAAAAAAAGCACAGCCAGTGATGCCTTTATAACATGTCAATGACTACTTATTCACTCAAAGGGGCCAACAGATAGAGATTTTATTCACATATCACAGTTTCTCAAACTTCTAACTCTTCTCAATGCCTTAATTGTAAATTAGACCCGAGCTATTTAAGATAAACTCAGTTCTTCCCTTGCCACACATGGCAATACAATCCAATCCAATCCAATGCAATTCAGTAACAAAGGCTGCTAAATCATCAAAAGTAACCCAGCATCTGACAATAATCTGAATTATTTTTGTTCCCAACTATAGAAATAATCACAGCGCAAAGTGCAGTGCCGTAACAAGTATACAGAGAAACTAGTGTATGACTGTGAATACACACATGTGTTTTACAGAAAGACTTAACTATAAATAAGGCTATCTTTTTAGCTGAAATACAAACACACATTAAGTTCTAACAAACCTAGAAGTCATACTTGTTTGTAAACAGAATCAAACAAAAAAACAGGTCAGGCATGTTCAAATTATTTTGCCTTTATGGAGGTTTTTCCTGTATTCATAAATTACTCAAAGTTCAACAGTAACAACTTAAAATGGTACAATATTTGCAAATTATTAAAAAGTGAGACCCAATATAAGCAAGAAGATTACCTTTCTTCCTGGCCTTACGAGCCTCAAAGCAACTTCAGCAGCAGTATTTGCTGCAGCAATGACATCAGCTGCCCTGCCCGTCACAGGCCCTTCCTGCAGGACATGAGTATGCGCCACTACAGCAATGAAACCATCTATATGGCAACCCATGTCACTGCATCCAAATAAATCCCATCATTATTCAATCATGAAACTGTCAATTTTCCACTCATTTACACAGTACACACCAAAATGAAGCTTCAAGAAAGCTTACATCTTCAACAAATCACCTTCTTCCAACACTGACTCATCACTCGCAAGGGGAGAGAAATGACATATGGTGTTGTTTACAGAGATGCACGTTGGGAATGCTACGCCCCTTTCAATCTTCTTCTTAACATTCTTGTACATATTGCCAGCTTGACTATATATCATAGGCATTTGCATAAAATTAGTATCAACAGAACTCAAAGATATTTAATCAATTCATATATGCATATATAAGGAAAGCTTACTCTCTGATGAATGAATCGCCCTTCTCACAAATGTCAACAATTTTACCTTTTGGCTTGCATTCCGACAATACTAACTGCAGAGCCTCTGCACATTTTAATATAATTTCATAAACTGTCCGAACTGGTGACCAAAAACAAGTATCCTTCTACATGAAAACAATAAATAACACACAAATACATAAGCGCGCACAAATTAGAATGTCAAGAACAGTGAGTGAACGCCTCAAAATCTACATTTTCGTTCCTTTTCTTTCCCCTCCAATAATAGACGAAGGTTTTAAGCTGCAAATATTATATAGATATGGAGAGAGATTAGAGAGAGTAACTGTTAACGATCTCAGCAGCGCTCTTGTATTTGGTGACGACTTCAGGAGAGGTGAGATCCAACTCCTTCTCTTCTCTTTCATCATCCGACATCTTTCCCAAGCTTCAGAAATTCTCGGACTGCAACGATCAAAAACCAAAACTGAAATTGAAAAAGAACCAAAAAAGCAATAGAACCCTTTCTCAGAATCAGTTTCAAAAAACAAAGCGTATCATTAGAGACCTAAACGCAAAAGAAATGATAAAAATGAAATTGGAACAAAACTCACTAAAGAAACTGGAGGCGATGGATTAGATTGTGAGCTAAGAACTAGGGTTTAGCAGGAAATCGTTTCGCGGGCGGGTGGGTGGCTCACTAGAACTAGGGTTTGAGGTCGGCAGTGCTTGGTTATATAGGGTTCCCGCGACAGACTCCCATTTTAGGGTTTTGGCCTTTGCTTTATTCTATCCTAAGTATTTATTTTACTTGTATTTATTATTTTTAGTTAATTATACTTACTTTTCCTTGTTTCTCTCCTGCTTTGATTTAAAATTACATATTCGTCTCTGTCGGTAATTGCTCTTATTGACAGCAATTAAAAGTGCTGATCTGAGCTAAAATAAAAAAAAAAAAATTATGAAATGCACAAATTACTCTTATAAGTAATAGAATAACTATATTAATATGTCTTGATAATATAAATTAATAAAAATAACCTTTAATTTAACTCATACGTGTGTGATGATCAAAAGTGATTTAAAAAATAAAAAAAATTCGTAAATTTATCTTTCTAATATTTTTTGAAATACGTTTCTTAAATTAATTCCTTTTTCAAAAATTGCCATTAAATTTTTTCTCTCTAAAAAATACTCTAATCAAATTTATCTCTCTAAACCTTATCTAAATATTTCTTAAATTAATTTTTTTCTAAAAATTTTTCTTCTAATATATATATAAGGTAGCCTTAAATATATTTCTCTAACACCAGTGGCACTGAAGCATTATCAAGCCCAAATTGTTTTTTCTTATGACTTTTCTTTTAGTTTTCAACCTAGTGAAGGAATGATTAACTACCTGAGAAACAAAGGATCCAAAAAACAAATTTACTCTTATATATCATCTGCAACGCCTCATTTTCTTTTAGTGTCTCTCCCTCCATATATATACACACGCACAGAACCCACATATCTAACTAATCCTCCCTAATCTTATCCGTTAAACAAACAGGCCCTAAGAAAAGAACTGGTAAGTGTTGCTAATACTCCACTAGTATTTGTTAAAAATTTGGGCTTGACAAACGGACGGGTTTGGACGGGTTGTAAACGGGTCGGATCATAAACGGGTTGAACCCATATTTGATTCGACTTGGTCGTGTTGAATACGGGTCGGGTCATAAATGGGTCGGATCAACCTGAATTTAACCCGCTACTTAACTGATTTTTTAGAAATAAAACACTACCTAAAATTGTCACATCTCAATCAAGTAATATGACTAACAAAATTCTTTTATATATAATAAAAAAGATACAATTGTCAATTCATCTGAATTATGCATCCTCTGTGATACATATATGAATTCTACCAGCATCATATACACTTTCAAAGCATTCTAGAAGTGATTTCTTAGAGCTCCATTTAGTGGTTCCAGCATCGCTCATTTTATTTGGACAGTTGATGTGTTCATGGAACCATCTATAAACATTTAAGTCTCCCACATTTTTGTTTTTGGGGTGGGGAGGGAGTGTAAGGAGGAGGCATTCATTGATGGCTCGGATGCTCAGTGTTGTGAGGAAGCAATAAAACCAAACAGTAAACCCATCTCAAACAAGAAATTTTTTTTAGTTAAAAGGGAAGTAACTTTATAAATTAGATATTCATTAGTAAGTTTCAATTTGCATATAAATATATACGTAGTAAGTTTCAAAATACCTAAGTAGTATTTTGTTCTTTTTCAAATAGAAATATAAATATAAATATATATATATATATTCTTATACTATTTTATTATTTTTCATTCATTTATATATATATATATATATATATATTCTTATATATAAATAGAGATATATATATATATATATTCTTATACTATTTTATTATTTTTTATTCTCAACTCATCAAACACTCATATTCAACCCGTATTGACCCGCTAAATTGACAGGTTCCTTATGACCCAACCTGTTTATGACCCGCTAACTAAATGGGCGGGTTGATAGTGGACAGATTAGGACGGGTTGACGGATTTGGATAACATTTGCCACCTCTAGTTAAAAATAATGATACATTATCCATTTGTTTGGCCCTCCATACTTGCAAACAAGCATGTGATTATATTTTGTAAAGAAGGTAACATGTTTAATTCTCAGTGATGTAGTAAATTGCACTGTCGAAATGAGATTCTTGCACAAAAAAAATAGTCTTTAGAGGACATTAGTGTAGTGTCACTAAAGCCTCTTTGATGCTTAAATTAACATAATCGGGAATAATTGAGCAAATGTACACAGAATCAAAAAAATAATTTCATATACCTCGTGAATTAGTGTTACTTGCTATTTAAATAATTGTAAACTTAACTTAAATCTTGAGACGTGTCCCGATATGGTATGTTCAGGATCTTTTTATTTTCCATTGATCCCCTTAATCGGATGCATGCCACGCCAACTATGCTTTTTGGCCTAAAATGTTAAGTCCATTATTGACTCAAATTTTTATATGTAGTATTAAGGGTGGGACACAATGGCAATATAGTGGGGGTACTAATGAGGAAATTACCCTCTAAAATTTTGAATATATATTTTTCTACTATTAATTTTATTATTTTTTTTTATTAAAAAAATTATGAGTTGGTCTTCTTCTTCTTTTTTGTTTTATAAAAAATTATCCTAAATTATAATATTTACACTTCCATCCTCTTAATGGGATGGACTTAGTCTTTGGACAGGGCCTAATTGTCTCTTCAATTTTTTAATTTAAAATTGTTCTTATACTTTTCAAAATATTTTATAATATAAATTCTTCTTCTTTTTTTTTTTTATGCTTTTGCCCCCTTAAGTTTTAAAATTTTCCATGATGCTTTACCCTTATATTAATTTAAACTTGACTCATCTCAATAGGACTTATATCATTTTTTAGTATAGCCTAAAGTTTATGAGGTCCTTTTTTTTATTAGACTTCTTGTTTAATTTGTAATCTCTTTTATATTAATAAATTTTGTTATTAAAAATTATTATCAATTAATACTAAGATTTTTATACTTATTTTATTTTTAAATTTATAATCAAACATTAAAAATAGAATTTGTCTCCCTAGAGTAAATTTCTACTCATGTTCCTAATGATAATGACTTCATTATTATGAAGAGACATTAAGTATCCAAAGGTCTAATTGATCTGCGGGATACGAGGATAGAATAGGATAAGTGATGTCCTATCCAACGTTTGAATATTTATTTGAATAGAAATTAATTAATCCCATCATGTAATATATCCCACTAAGGTGCGATAAAATAATCCCACCCCGAGATGGTATTATTTTATTCCATCCTCCTAGATGAGATAACAAATTAAATAAGAAAATACTTAACAATAGAGAATAAAAAAAGAAAGAAAGAAGAGGCTAATTATAATTGTAACTACCATTGATATGTCCAAATCATGTCACCCTCAGAACAAATTTCAAACATATAACTTATATCTTTTCTTTTTCTCATTGAATATATTGTCCATCATTTTTTTTAAAAAAAGAATTGTAAACAAAAAAATTATTAATTTTGTTGTTGTCTCTCTTAATTTATCTTTTTTATATATACATATATATAAATATATATATATATATATTTGTTGCTATGTTCTTAATTAGTTAGTAACTTTTTTGTGCATATATTGAAAAAATATTGTTTAAGAAGTTAAGAAAAATATTTTTGTTGAGGAATCAAAAAAAATATTATATAAGAATGTAAATACAAAAAAATTATTATTTTATTAACAAAATAAAATATAATTATATCCAAGATTCTTATCTGATACTTCTCTAAACATAGAATTGAATATTCAATATCTTACGGAATCGTATTTCTTATTTAATCCAATCATATCTTATCTAATCTCACATTTTTATTCAGTCACCCAAAAGTATACTTTGTGGATGAACACTTTAGGGATGTCACTATACTACCATCTGTCACTTTGTCACATGTATAATACATGTGACTGTTAAGTTACTTTTAACTTTATATTGATAATAAATTATGGTGCGGGCGTGTTATTTAGAGTATGTTGGAATAACTTCAGATAATGATGAATAGGTTATGCTAAAATGACTTTTGCAAAATATAATTTGAATGTTTGAATAAAAATAGTTTATAATGACACAATAACTTACTAAGTGTTTAAAAAAAAATGTTTGAAAATAACTTTAGTAAATGAAAGTCTATTTTGCCCTTTATATTATTAGATGATATAGAATTTTGTTTAATAGAATGTCATAAATCTATAAAAATGCATTTTTCAACACATAATATCAATTAAAATAAATAATTATATTATTACAAATATTTTATATATAAAATAATAATTACTGTTTTTACATGATGATAAATGAATATCTTTTATTACAGTAAACTGAAAATATGTATGCATTATATATATGCATATATATATATATATATATGTTATGGTAATATCAAACAATCAGTCCCGTCATTTGATTAATAATGCAGCTCTCATTTGGGCATTTTCTAATAATATGCTAAAAGTTGTTTCAAATTTTGACTTTGTTAAAGTTTTTTCTCAAATATAGTCAGATCTTTTAGTAAATTGTTATTCAAATGAATGACTTGAATGCTTTTATATCTAATGATTGAAACATTCCAAAGGCAAAAATGTGCTTATAGTTAAGAATGATACTTAGAAAAAAGAATGTTTGTCTTGTCTAAAAATAGTATTTCAGTATTGTAGTAGAAACGTCAAAATAGTAGTATTATAGCACTGCTAAAATTTAACTTTAATATGGCTCAAAAGTCTCAAACAACTTAGCATTAGAGATACTCTTAAAACAATAAGCTCCTTAGCAAAGTTGCAGGGAAAGGTTCGCACAATTGTGATAGAGTCAGGGATGGAGCTACATAGTATTCGCCGGTCAATTAACCCCCCTCAAATTTTTTTATTCAAAAATTTTCTTAATCTTTTTTAAAAAGTTTCTAACATGTTCTTCTTATTTTTGTTATTGAACCCTGAACTTAAGGTTTTTCATGCTTTGCACTTATTATAATTTCAATTTGACTTCTCAATGAAACTTTCATCTATTTTTTGAAGTCTTTTTATATAGTTTGAACCTTTTGAGTATCTCTTTTTTTTGGTCATATTTTTGTACCTAGTTTGCAAGTTCTTTGGTATCAATAAATTTGATTATTTATCAAAAAATTTCTCAATTGATATTAATTTTTTACTTTTTTAATTTTAAAATTTATCATTGAACATCAGGTATTAATTTTGCCCTCCTCCAATAAATTCCTGACTCCTTCCCTGGATAGAGTGATGCTATTCACACCCAAGTGATAACTCTTAGATCAAAATTCTAATTCTGCGTGCTTGGATAGTGATTCAAATATAATTTTTAAAAAAATATTTTTGAAAATTTTGTAATTAATTTTTTAAAAACTATGGAAATGCATTTGAATATGATAATTTAAATTATAAAAAATTAAACAAATTTAAATTAATAATTTGCCAAACACGTATATCGCATTTTGAAATTAAAAATTTATTTTTGAAAACTTAAACAAACAATTGTCCATTGATAAATGCTATCAATAGATGGATTGCATGTGTCGGAAGGCTATCCTTGAGCGGAATGTGTTTGTTTAAATTTGATTTTGTAGGTAACGTAGTTGAGAAGGTGAACTAATTAACAACTTGTTTGTGAAATCTTATGAGAATCCAAGAACAAAGAATGAAACAAAACAGAGAGTGTTCAAGAACAGAGAAAACCTTTCTGCTTCTGATCTTTACAAAAGGATGATGTTTACAAAAGTGGTACAGTACAACTATTTATATATTATTACAAACCATACAAAATATCTCTGTCAAGACTAATTTCTAATTTCAGCTAACTAACTTTGACTGCTATAACAAACTAACAACCTGCTGTTATATACATTGTTGTTTGGCAACAAACTAACAACCTACTGCTATATACATTGCTGTTTGGCTGCTTGGGATTTAATCTTCATATCCTCAATTTGCTTTTGTATATTCCAACACCCCCCCTCAAGTGGAGAATGAATATTAGTCATTCCCAACTTGGAGATGAGATGATGAAAAGGCAGAGATCCAAGGGGCTTAGTCAATAAATCTGCCAACTGGTACTTGGAGGGTATATGAATGATTTTTAGAAGACCTTCGTGCAATTTTTCTCTAACAATATGACAATCCAGCTGTATGTGCTTAGTTCTTTCATGTTGGACTGGATTAGAAGCTATCTTAGAAGCTGGCTTGCTATCGGTATACAACAAGGTAGCTTGAGGATGGGAAATGTTGAGATCGGTTAACAGATACCTGAGCCACTGAATTTCACAAGTTGTTGCTGCCAAATCGTGGTATTCTGATTCAGCGGAAGATCTGCTCACAGTGGGTTGCTTTTTAGACTTCCAAGAAACAAGAGAATCTCCTAGAAACACTGTGTATCCAGTGATGCTTCTCCTTGTATCAAGACAACCTGCCCAATCACTATCAGAATATGCTTTCAAATGCAATGAGGAGGAAACAGATAAAAATAACCCCTGCCCTGGTGTAGCTTTAATATATCTTAATACCCTTTCAGCAGCCTTAAGATGAGTGGTAGTTGGATGGGCCATGGATTGGCTTAGTGCTTGGACAGAATAGGATAAATCAGGTTTAGTGATTATAAGATATAAGAGGCGGCCAATCAACCTTCTATATGATTCGGGTTCTGTCAGTAGTGGAGAAGAGTCATTTACAATAAGTTTCAGGTTTGACTCCATTGGAAAAACAACAGGTTTGCAACCAGAAAAACCACTATCATGCAAGATGTCTAGAGCATACTTGCGTTGGCACAAAACAATTCCTTTTTCTGCTCTAGCAACCTCAATCCCCCAAAAATATTTAAGTTCTCCAAGATCTTTGATTGTAAAAGAATCATGGAGAAACTTCTTAACATCATGTATAACAGCAAGACTATCTGAAGCCAGAATTACATCATCAACATAGATGAGGAGGGCCATAAAACTTAAGGATGTTTGCTTAATGAATAAGGAAGAATCAGACTTAGCTTGTAGGAAACCATACTGTAGCAGAGAACTGGACAGCTTGGAAAACCACTGCCTTGAAGCTTGCTTTAGACCATATAAGCTCTTTTTAAGCTTACAAACTCGACGATCAGTTGGGGAAGAATAGCATGGTGGTAGCTTCATGTAGACCTCTTCATTTAAGTCTCTATGGAGGAAAGCATTGTTTACATCAAGTTGATGTAAATGCCAATGCTTAATGGCAGCAATAGAAAGTAAGACTCTAACAGTTGACATTTTTGCTACAAGGGAAAAGGTGTAACACCTCAATTTCTTGACTGACATGTTTTGTGTATTGAAAACTATTTTGGAAATGAAATGTCGGATTTAGCTAATTTAATGTCTATTTTTAATAGTGATAAAACTCCAATTAGTTAATTATGAGAAACTCGAGGAAATAAAAACTGACATTGGACCTTGATTAATGAAAGATATTCTGAGTAGGAAGTGACAGAAAGAAACCGCACTGAAAAAGGAGTTACGGATTGGGAGTTAAGGCCAAAACAGTGAAACTGGAATTCTGTGACAACCAAACAGGGCCTTAACCAGAAAAAATGGGAGAAAATGGTCACTTGAGAGGCCAAGGGGAATTGAACCCTTGACCTACCAAGGTAAGTAAATTTGTTCCAAAAAGTTACCAACTAGGCTGTTGGTTACTTTGTGCATATATACAGCAATATATGTATATAACCTATAATCTTGCCCAAGCCACCACCCAAATTGGCCAATGGCCTTGCATGCATTCCCTTCATCATAGCCCTCCATCACCTCCATCAGGTCAGCAGCCACTAACCCCACTAAGGGCAGAGATACACTCACATATATGTATATGTGTATAGCCCTATATGTATATGAAGCTATAATATATATAAGCTACAACTTGCATCAATTCTCTCTTTAGAGAATTCTGAAATACCAAACAGTGAGAGTGTGTGAGTTGGGTTGGCTGAGAGGGAGAGAGAGAGAGAGAGGAAAGGAAGCTTGTGCATGCATATGTGTTGTGAGAGATTGGCCATTAAAGAGGAAAGGTGAAGGCCTGAAGTTGAAGTGCATGAACTGAGAAGCTTGAGGGACATTTAGAAAGGTCTGAATCGAGCCAAGAGTGTGAACTGCTACTGCTTGAAGGTAAAATTCTAAATTATCTTCAATTCTTGTTTTGTAAATTTTGGAACGGTTTGATAGAATTAGACTGCATGCATGTTTAAATCTTGATCCTAGGAATTGTTCTGAACATGTAGCATGTGTTAGAAGTCTCGGATAGGTCAAGAACCATGAAACCCGAGACCAACCTCCATTGATGAAGCTTGGAAACACCAGGTCTGAATCGACCTTAACCGTTTGGAACTTTGCATGTCAAGACCTGAAATAGACCCTAAGAGGATCTCAAATATATACCTACGCGACCCCAGAACACTATATGGCCCCACGAATTTGGAAATGAACCCACGGGTTTAAAATCCAATCCGTTAAAACTCGAGACTAAACTGAAAAATGAAGATAGGGTCTTGATCCTTATGGTCTGTAGGTCACGTAGCTTCAAACCACACATGAAATGGTGAAGAATCGAGGGTGTAGTATCGAGTTGCAGGTACGGTTTGTGTAGGTTACCCCCACTGTTTGAGATGATGTCTTGTTGGTTTATGAATGCCAAAATGATGGAAATCATATTTATAGTATATCTGAATGAAAAACAGAGAGAGACCGTGTGTTAAAACTCACGAAATAGAAATTAAAAATTTGCAGAAATTAGGGCATCACTGTGTGAGGTTCAACGAAGGAGACGACGCTGAGTCGACTCTGTGTCTTTAAAACCGAGTTGACGGGTTGACTCAGACACGTGGAGTAACCTGGGACTGCCACCGAATTAAATGGGACGGCGTCGTTTTGGGCGTCGTATGTGTAAACTGATATGTTTGAAAGAAAAGAAAGGGAAGGAAAGAAAAACGGGACTACGGGGTTTCGAACCCCTGACCTCCAGAACCCACGTGCCCCTTCTTTCCACTCGGCCACGCACCTGCGTGTGAATCTTATCCGACATAATATATATATTATATATTTAAATTAAACCAGAAATAAAAGACGCATTTTTGCGCCTAATGGGACTCGAACGTGGTGTCTATTGGAGAGGGAGGTGGCACGCGTCCGCTGTGCCACCCTATTCGACCGATCATTTTAAGCCTAAAATAATATATATATTATATATATTCCGAAATTAATTTAATTAAAATCATTTAATTAAATTAAATACTCCAAATTAGTCCGTTGTCCAAAAATCATAAGTTATATATGAATTCCTACTGTCTCGGACCTTCTGAGTCCAATGGTGAGGTCCGTGACTGCAAATGAGGTACCGAAAAAAATATGATGTATGAAATTACCATAATACCCCTGACCCTGTACAAGGCCAAATGAAATCCGATTTCAACGGAACTGATACCAGTAGTAGACCTAACACTTGTAAGACTGTATACATGATTAGATAACGAACCCGAGACAGAAATTATGTGACGGCAAAAATGACCAAAATACCCCTGACATACCCGAACCTAGATTTAAAAGCCGAGAGAGTCTAAATTGACTTTCTTCGACCTTCCGAACTCAATGGTTAGGTCCATAATATGAAAATCAGAACCGATAAATGTGTGAAGACACTGAAACCCTAAGCCAAATGCTTAAGAGGTAAAACCTATGAACTAGCCACTATAAGTTAGTTCCATGAAACCCATCATAGGGTAGACTTACTCAGTCTAAGGTCATGAGTTGATAAATCTTTATAAATTGTTTTAGGCTTAAAGAGAAAAAGAGGAAGGCTCCGTTCATAGCTTCAAACTCAAATATTGAAGGTGAGTAACTTCTGACATTGTTTAAGTTACTGCTCCTTGATCTGCTAAATTGTTTCGAATACCATATGTTTTAAATGCAATTGTTTTAAATGCATGCTTTTATCACCGATGACATGGTTTTAGTTTCTCAAATGATTAACTATACTTCTGATTGATATGCTAGCACTCTGAACCGTTTATCTGTTTTGATCTATTGAATTTGACTTGGATTTATTGAACTATTAATTCCAAACTGATTTAATTACCATGTGATTTAAGCAAAGACTGAATTCGAAACTCTTGCCTGGATATCTGTGTTACTCACTGGGCTTTTTAAAGCTCATTCCATTATTTTAATAATTTCAGGGGAACCCTCAGATGGACAGGTTTAGCAGGTCCAGAACTTAGGGGGAAAATGTTGGAGACCCCCAGATAGAATGATAACCCATTTTTGAGAATCTATACCATTTTTGTACTTTTTGTGTAACTGAACAGATTATGACCTTTTGTAGTGAAACTGTTTTGTAATCTTGATTAAGATAGGTCTGACTATGATATATCCTGAATGCTCTACCAAGTATATATGTATGCATTCTCATGTGAAAATTCCGCTGCTTAAACTATATATGTTGAATGCATTATGCTTGGGATTTATATCGGAATGGCCTTTGGTTAGGATTACCGTCGGGGTTTTGTTTTCAAAAAAAAAAAAAAAAAAACTGATAAAACCCGATGGGTGCCTAACTGGCCTTTGCCACGTACCCCAAATCCGCACAGGGTGAGTTTGGGGGATATGACAAAAGGTGTCAAAGAAATCAAGGCCTTCCTGTTGGGTATAACCCTTGGCCACTAATCTGGCCTTATATCTTTCAATGGAACCATCGGCTTTAAACTTGATTTTGTAAACCCATTTGCATCCTATTGCTGTCTTATTTGGAGGTAGAATTGCAAGTTCCCAAGTATTATTTAATTCAAGGGCTTTAATTTCTTTTGACATTGCATCTTGCCATTTGGGTTGAGAGTTGGCTTGTTTAAAAGTGTTAGGCTCAACAACATTTGTGAGAGAAGAAGTAAAGGCTCTATGTTTTGGCGAAAGTTTATCATATGACAAAAAATTAGTAAGATAGTAAGGCTTACTAGAAATTGAAGCACAGCAATTGGAATGTGAGTGATTTGTTGAAGTAGGCTGAGTCATATAACCACAACGATAGTTCTGCAAATATGAAGGAGGATTTCTGATCCAGGTTGATCTTCTAATATCTGGAACAACGTTGTTATGTTTTGTAGGAGTGGATAAAGGGGGAGATGTTGTATTCTTATTTGCTGTGATATCAGAATCTCGAGATAGAATGGGTGGAGAAGCAATAGGAGTTGAGGATTGTATGAAGTCATAGACCTGAGGGAATTCAGGGAATACAAAAAGTGTATATGTAGCATTTGGGAGGGAAGGAAAGCTGGATTTATGAAATACAACATTTCTGGATATGAAAGTTTTAAGAGTTGAAAGATTAAGCAATTTGTAACCCTTTATGTTTGGTGGATAGCCAAGAAACAAATATTTTACAGCTCGCGGTGAGAACTTTCCTCGATTATTTGTGATTGTGTTAGCAAAGCACAAACACTCGAAGACTTTAAGGTAATTATAGGAAGGTGGTTTTTGATAAAGTAGAGTATACAGTGTCTTGTTATTAAGAACAGAAGATGGAGTTCGATTAATAAGATGAGTAGCTGTTAGAACAGATTCACTCCAGTAGGATAATAGTAGTTTTGACTGAAAAAGTAAAGCTTTTGCAACATTTAATAAATGTTGATGTTTCCTTTCAACTCTGCCATTTTGTTCAGGGGTTTCTACACAAGACAATTGATGAATAAGGCCAAGAGATTGATAGAAAGTTGGCATATTAAATTCTTGGCCATTATCTGTTCTAATTTTCTGCACTTGAGTATTGAATTGTGTTTGAACATAGGTGATAAAATTCATGAGCAAGGAACGAGTTTCAGATTTAGTTCTCATGAGATATAACCAGATAAATCTTGAATAATCATTTATAATTGTTAGAAAGAACTGATAACCCGAATAAGAAACAATAGAGAAAGGGCCCCATATATCACAGTGTATCAATTGAAAAATTTTATTTGAATTACTTTGTGATACAGGGAAAGACAACTTCTTTTGTTTAGCTAATGGACAAATCTCACAAACATGATTGTGAGATGATTTGACAGATGAATCAAAAGAAGAGATTATTTGTAACCTAGTAGAAGACACATGACCTAATCGGTAATGCCATATATCAGGAACTGTAGTAGAAAGATGGGAAGAAATATTTGAAGATAAACTTGTCGAAGCAGATAAATCCTTCTTGATCAATGACTGATTGTTGATAGCAGGAAGATTGATTAAGTGGTATAGACCAGCTCTAGCTTCAGCAAGACCAATCATTTTCCAGCTATGGAGATCTTGCAATAGACATTTAGAATGAAAGAAAAACAGGGCAATGGAATGATCTTTGGTCAGTTTTGATGCAGAGATAAGATTGACGTTGAAAGAGGGTACATAAAGAGCATTATGTAATGTCAAAGCAGGTGTAAGTTGAACTGTTCCAATGAAGCTAACTGAAACAGAATTACCATTTGGTAATTGAACTGAAGAAGGTTTACTAAGCAACTGCATTGATGTAAAAACATGTGGAGAACAGATCATGTGATTTGTTGACCCAGTATCAATTATCCAAGTGTTAGCATTGGATTTGGAAGTAACAAAACATGTTGGATTTAATTGAGATATACTTGACGCAGAAACAATATTGGTAGCAGGGTTAAGGTTGATTGTAGCTGAGGATAAGCTATTGGCAAGTGAAATCAAATTCTGAATTTGCTCTTGTGTAAAAGGCATTGTTGGGACACTTGAATTCTGCTCCAAAGAATAAGCAATATTAGCTTGTGGATTTTAAGCATTGGTTGATCGCTTTCCTCGAGGACCTTTCCATCCTGGTGGATATCCAGTAATCTTGAAACATTTCTCTATAGTGTGACCAGAATAACCACAATGGGTGCAAATGACATCAGATTTTCCTGGTGGATATCCAATAATCTTGAAAAATTTATCTATGGTGTGACCAGAATAACCACAATGACTGCAAATGACATCAGATTTTCCTTTCTTGTTGAACTTTGAAGCATTAAATGGCTGTTTAGATGCCTGTGCAACTGCCATGGCTTGAGAATCAAGAGAAATTCCCACAGCATTAGTTAGAGATCACTGACTTTCTTCTTGAAGCAACAAGGAAAACACTCTTCCCATAGAAGGCAAAGGGGAAAGAAGTAACAATTGACTACGAATAGCTGAGTAAGAGTCATTCAATCCAATCAGAAACTTCATCACATAGTCTCCTTGTTGTCTATCAGAGAGATTCTGTAGTATGGCACATGTACATTTTTCCATTATTCCACATGCACAATTAGGAATAGGACGGTAGCTAATGTATTCATCCCATAACGTTTTGAAATCACTGAAGTATTCAGTGACTGAACTAGAACCTTGAGAAATAGAACTTAAAGATTTCTCCAAGGTAAAGACTCTAGGACCATCACTACGAAGGTATCTTACCTTCAACTCGTCCCAAATCTCAGAAGCAGTGTTGAAATATAGAAGACTGCCACAAATCTCTTTTGCTATTGAATTCATCAACTAAGAGAGGACAAGGTTATTTGTACGAAGCCATGCCACTTGAAGCCGGTGATCATCAAGACCAGGTGGAGGAAGACTACCGTCAACGAAACGAATCTTGTTCTTCACGGTGAGTGCGATGGAGATAGATCGACTCCAAGCAATGTAATTGGCACCATTAAAGATTTCTGCCACCAGAAGTGCTCTAGGGTTGTCACTAGGGTGGAGAAAATAAGGACTAGATGAGTCATCGGAAGGGTTAACTTCTGAGGAAGGTAAAGAGGGGGATTCCGCCATAGAAGCAATAGCTCGAGATTCAGATTACAAAAAAAAAAAATTGATTTACATAGCGAGTGATAGATCGAAGAGAATCAATTAAAATCGAGAAAATCAAAAAATTGATTTACATGAGTGATAGATCTAGAGAATCTAGCAGAAATCGAAGGAGATATCAAAGCAGAAAATCGAAGCATCGTAGCAAATCCAGCAGAAATCGAAGCAGAAATAGGTCATCGGACAAATCGAAGGGGAAGGACAAATCGAGCAGAAAATCCAGAGATGAACGCGAGAGAGATAGAGATGCAGGAAATAATTGTAGAGATCGAGACCACAAGCATCGTAGCAATAGAGATAAATCTAGAGGCAGCGACGTCGATCATCACAGATCAAGAAAATTAGAAACCCTAACGCTAGAGTTCGATATGCAGAACGGCAAGAGTGAAAAAAGAGATAAACCGATAGAAGAGAAACGAAGGATTGAAGACTTTGCAATGGAATAAAACTCTGATACCATGTGAAGTCTTATGAGAATCCAAGAACAGAGAATGAAACAAAACAGAGAGTGTTCAAGAACAGAGAAAACCTTTCTGCTTCTAATCATTACAAAAGGATGATGTTTACAAAAGTGGTATAGTACAGCTATTTATATATTATTACAAACCATACAAAATATTTCTGTCAAGACTAATTTCTAATTTCAGCTAACTAACTTTGACTGCTATAACAAACTAACAACCTGCTGTTATATACATTGCTGTTCGGCAACAAACTAACAACCTGTTGCTATATACATTGCTGTTTGGCTGCTTGGGATTTAATCTTCATATCCTCAATTTGCTTTTGTATATTCCAACATTGTTTGCAACAAGTATTTCTCCACACTTCCCCAACTACATTTCATCAAACTCATTGAACACTTCTACCAAATATTCCCTATAAATTAGCCACAAAGAACTTCAATTCTTCAACTCAAGAAAACATACAGAATTTTCTTTATACTAACAAAAGCAAGCCCTTTAAGCCTCTTTTGTTACTATCCCAAGATGGTTGCTTTTAACCATTTTTTCGTCCTCTCTTTGATTGTAGCATTATCAAGCATCCATGTGAGCCTAGCGGCTCGCTACCTATTGCAAACTTCTCCACCCGCGGCACCTACACTGCTTACAATACCACCTCTGCCCAAAGCTATGCTGCCTCCGTTGCCTGCACTGCCAACCCTACCCACAGCCACATTGCCACCATTGCCAAGTGCTTCCCTCCCAACACTTCCAACAGCCCCAACCTTGCCAAAGCCCACATTGCCTCCTTTGCCAAGCACCCAAATCCCTTCTCTGCCAATTCCAACATTGCCAACCATGCCTACACTTCCTCCTTTGCCAACAACAATTCCTTCAATTCCAACCACAATTCCTTTCTTCTCACCGCCCCCATCAACCGCTAGCCCTTGAGAATTTATCTTTCCATTCTCATCATATTCTCGCATTTATTAATACTTCAGTTGGGTGTTATGGCATACTACCATTACATTGTACTGTCTTTTGATTGTGTTGGGTCTTGGTATATTATAGAACCTTCCATGGTTCTTAATTTGCTTGTAGTTTTTCTTTGATAGCCTTAGAGTGAGTTATTGTCTTAGTTAGGGATTTGGGAAATTCTGTATTTCATTGTTTGTAGTCTGTTTTTATCTCACTCTTGAGGTGTTTATCATGATTATTGGTTGTTCCTTTGAATATGATTCTTAATTTTACATATATATATTTTTTTTAAATGTCATGCCAGTATTTAATTTTAACTATTATGCTACAAAAGATTTTGCAAGTCAGTTAATATTAAGAATATATATATATATATATATTTAACAACTAATAAAAATGAAAGAGAGGAAGACAATTTCAGATTGAGCATCTTGAGGATGAGGATTGAACAATCAGATAAATGAAAGTTGCAAATTTTTTTTTCTTCTGGTTTTGCCAATGTTGGAAGATTTAAAACACGGTTTAGAAAGATTTTCAAACTTCAATTGGCAGCTTGCAACAATAATGTCTAAACTATTACCACATCAAGAAAACCAAAACTCTCCCTTTGATGTTATCTAACTTCTTTTCAAAAATGCTCATGAAACATATTTTATAATTAAAAAAGAACACATGATAAAATAATAATTTTATTTTATAAACAACTCCATTTCTCATTACTCTGCTCCAACTTTTATTATGGTGAGATGAGATGGTGCAGTGCAATGGTACCTACTTATATTTTGAAGCCTCACGCCTGCCCCATTTCCTCCTTTTATTTTTTAATGCATGGTCAATCGTCCGGATGAATGAAATTAATTTCTTATTAATTGCTCCTCTTCTTACCTCCGTTCCAACTTGAACTATACCGTCCGAAACTGTTTCATGGACTCTATTAACTTTTTAATAGAGTAATATTTGAATACGCAAAATTTGGTATTCAATACTCACATAGAATGAATCTGTTAGTGAAATTTAAGATGATCGGTAGCATCTTATGTGAATGTTAAACGCCATTTAGACATCAAATATTTAGCAAACATTTTTTAAAAATATACTCTTAATAGTTCTCTAATGGGGACCGTTTTCAAACATTTGTTAGTGTTTTTATATGTTAGAGAATATAATAATAAAATTACATCCTCTTAACAGCTTAAACTTTTAGATGAGTTGGTAATTTAACATGGTTTTATTTTAGTCTAATGTTCAACCCATAATTTTATTTTAGTCTAATGTTCAACCCATAGCTTTTAGATAAGTTGAGAATATAATAATTCAGAGCCTCTCCTTCCTTGGTCTGATTCTTCTCTGATTTAATTCTGTAACCTTTTTATTTCTGTTTCTTTCCCTTCTGTTTAGCCGTTTCTGCGCCGCTTCAAAACCTTTTATTTTTCCTTTTGCTTTCGTCTTGTGCCGCTTCTCTGCCGTTTCTGTCTTTTTGTTCTTGCTTGCGCCGTCTTTCTTTTCTTTCTTTCTCTATTTTACCGTCAGCCCCAGCTGCCTGCTTTTCTCCTTTTTCTTTAGCCCGATACAGCCGCCGCCTCCTGCTTTTGCCTTGCTTTTTTCTTTTGTCTTCTCGTATCGCATGGAAATTTGAGACCACCAAGTACTACTGTACTGTCATTGATGCTCCTGGGCATCATGAATTTATCAAGAACATGATTACTGGGACATCCCAGGTTGATTGTGCCATCCACATCATTGACTCCACCACTGGTGGTTTTGAAGTTGGTGTTGCCCAACACGTCCCACCCAATTCATCCAACACGTCTGAATCCCTCCAACACGTCTGAATCTATTTGAATCCATCCTGCACTTCTGATTAGTGAGTCAAACCCAACCTCAGGTCTTTTATTTTACACAAAACCACCAGCCGCATCCATCACTGCGGCGCAACATCCGAATCCGTCCACCACGTCCCTCCTACAAAGCATTCTTTCTGTTTCTTCTCTCTTGTCTCTTTTATGTTATTCCACCAAATCTAACATAGTATCAGAGCCTCTCCGTCCGTAGTCTAATTCTTCTCTGCTTCTGTTCTGCCATGCCTACTTCTAGGCTCTTTCTCTATTCCTCTTGATCTCCCAGCCGCCGATGCTTCTGTCTTTTTGTTCCTGCTTGCGTCGTCTTTCTTTTCTTTCTTTCTCTATTCTGCCTTTAGCCCCAGCCGCCTACTTCTCTCTTTTTTTGCTTTAGCCCGCTACAGCCACCGCCTGCTGTTTCTGTTTACTTTTCTTTCTTTTTCTCCAGCTGCCTATCTGTTCTCCAAGCCAAGCCGCAGCCACTGTTCTACGCCGCTTCACTGCTGCCCAGCCCTAACTTAAATTTATGGGCTAAGCCTTTAGATCGTGTCCTGTAAATTTCAAAATAAGTTCCACCGTTGATTGATTTATTCCTTACAAATCCATGTTGCTCACGTGGTCCAAAATTTACAAACTGTGCGAAGTAGAATATTAAAACTAGTAGTTGTTAATGAAAATCAATAAACCCAATTGAGATGTGGTGGGACCCTTGAGATGAAGAAATTCAATTTGAGAATCAAGGGGGCTACAAGGCCTTAGATGATGTCACCATTATGGTTGTGTGAAACCAGAATTGTTTGCAACTATTGGATTATCTTGGATTTGAAACTGGTGAGCGATGGACTCTGCCGCAGCCTCTTTTCTTTATTCTTTCTTTTGCTTGCTTGTCAGCCGCTGCTTGTTCCTTCTTTCTCTTTCTTTTCTTTTTCTCCTTCAGTTCTGCTTTATTTCTCTACTTTCGCACCACACAGCTTCTTCTTTTAGCTTTTCCTTGTAGCCGCTCAACAGCAGCTGCTTCTGTTCTTTCTTTTCGTTATTGCCTCAGCACCGTTTTGCCTTTTCTTTTCTTGATGTTCTCCAGCTGCAGCGCCTTCTGTTTTAGTCTGTTCCCTCTGTTTCAGTTCAGTCTGTTCCTTCTATTCCCTCTGTTAACATCCCCCAAAATGAACAAAATAAAGCGTGCTCCCGTCCTTATGTGCAAGCTCTTTTGAAGACTGGTATGGGCTTTCCGACTCACTTCTGCCCCTCTTCTTCCTCTGAATCTGTCTACTGCTGCTGTCATCATCTGCCCATCGCCCCAAGCTGCGGTTTTGTTACCCGCTCATCTGATCTCTATTACTCTATTTTTTTTTTTTTGTGTTGATCTGTTCTCTCTCTGTGTCTGTTCCGCGCGGCTTCTATCTGTTTTCTTCTTCTCTCTGCGCCGTTCTACTCTACTCCTTTTTCCTCTATTTTTCTTGCTCTGATTTCTGATTACTCCCCAGCTGCTGATTCTTTTCTGTTTTTTCTTCTCTGCCCCTGCGCCATTTCTTCTCTTTTTGTTTTCTTCCCTTAATTCCAATCGCCACTCTAGTCCACGCCGTTTCTGCTCTTGGTTCTTATTCTTTCTACTCCACGTCGTTTCGCTGCTTCTCCTTCTTTATTTCGCTTTTGCTCTTTGCTTTACTCATTTGTTCTCTTTGCTTTTCTTCCGTTCAGTCTCCGCCGCTGCTTTTTCCCTTTGTCAATGTCCTCAAACAGTTCAGTCATCATCTTAGTCTGTTCCACCGTCTCTCAACCGCAGCTTTGGTTCCGCCTCAGCAAGCAGCGATTTCGTTTCAGTCACAGCCACAACTGCAACCCCATCATCAGGTTCCACCCTCTCAGCAAGCCGCAGTACTGATTCCGTCTCAGCCGCAGTACCAGTCCACATCCAGCTTTTGTTTGCAAACTCAAGTTAGGTTTGCCTCCCACCTTGAGTTTGAGAGGGGGTGTTAGAAGTATAGTATATTAGGGTTAGGGTTAGCCGCCTATATATTATTGTGATACTAGGGATTAGGGTTAGTCGCCACATATATTATTGTGTAATGCTAGTGGGATTAGGGCTCTATAGTTTATTTCCTTTATTTATACTTTACATGTACAACCTCATAACCCTCCTATATAAGGAGTTCTCTTGTTTAGTTTCTATAATATATTCAGTCTAATGCAATGTAGCCTTTTGGGTTTTTCTGTTTTCTCTCTTCTCTCTTTCTTTTCTGTTTCTCGTCTATTTTATGTTATTCCATCGAATCTAACATGGTATCAGAGCAGGCAAAAGGTCCTGAGTTCAAATCTCACCGTCACCCAAAAAATATGAATTGACACGTGTAAGCTCAAAGTGGCCACACGTGAGGGGACGTGTTAGAGAATATAATAATAAAGTTACACCCTCTCTAAGAGCTTAAGCTTTTAGATAAGTTGGTGATTTCAACTTACATGGTATCTCTATGAGCTTCTTTTAGATGATACCATGTTCAACCCATAGTTTTATTTTAGTCTAATGTTAGACGTATATTAGGGTTACCTATATATTATTGTAATACTAGGGTTAGAGTTAGCCGCTACATATATATTATTGTGTAATGCTAGTGGGATTAGGGCTCTACAGTTTATTTCATTTATTTATACTTTTCATGTATAACCTCATAACCTTCCTATATAAGAAGCTTTCTTGTTTAGTTTCTGTAAGGAATTCAGTCTAATACAATGTAGTCCTTTGGGTTTTCTCTTCTCTTTGTCTTCTCTCTTTCTTTTTTGTTTCTTGTCTCTTTTATGTCATTACATCAAATCTAACATGGTATTAGAGCCTCTCCTTCTTTGGTCTGATTCTTCTTTGATTTAATTTACCCTGGTTCTAGTTCAACAAGTTTACAACTTTTTTCCCTCTAATTTTCTCTCTCCTGGCCGTAGCTTCTTTTGCTTTTTCCCTATTTCTGTTCAGCCCAGCACCGTTCCTGTCTGTTTTCTTCCCCTGTCTGTGCCGCTCTGCTCTCTTTTCTTTCTTTTCTTTTTTGTTTTCTTTTCTGCCTCTGCGCTGCTTTTTCTCTTTTTGTTTTCTTCCTCTGCTTCAGCCGCCACTTATTCATTTTAATATTTCTATTCTGCCGTTCCCTTTGATTCTTTCTTTATTCTTCCTTTTCTCTACTGCGTCTTTGCTATTCCTTTTCTTTCTTCTTTCTGATCTTAGCCGCAGCTCTGGTTCCGCCTCAGCAAGTACCGGTTCCGTCTCAGTCATAGCCACAGCCACAGCCGCAGCCCCACATCAGGTCCCACCGTCTCAGCAACCGCAATACTGATTTCGTCTCAACAGCAGTTCATCCCTAGCATTCTCATCATCGTCTGTTCCACCGTCTCAGCAAGCCGCAACACTAGTTCTGTCTCTTTGGTTTTGTTTCAGCTGCCATGTTAGATTGGGTTACATTTCTGTTTCAGCCACAGTGCCACCAAGTACACCAGTCCACGTCCAGATTTTGTTTTCAAACTCAAGTTGGTCTACCTCCTAGTTTGAGTTTAAGGGAGGGTGTTAGACGTATATTAGGGTTACCTATATATTATTGTAATACTAGGGTTAGGGTTAGCCGCTATATATATATTATTGTGTAATGCTAGTGGGATTAGGGCTCTATAGTTTATTTCATTTATTTATACTTTTCATGTATAACCTCATAACCTTCCTATATAAGAAGCTCTCTTGTTTAGTTTCTGTAAGGAATTCAGTCTAATACAATGTAGTTCTTTGGGTTTCTCTTCTCTCTTTCTTTTTTGTTTCTTGTCTCTTTTATGTCATTCCACCAATTCTAATTGTTAAATTACCAACTCATCTAAAAGCTTAAGCTTTTAGATGAGTTGGTAATTTAACATGGTATTAGAGCAAGAAAAACAGAGGAAAAAGGAGTAGAGCAGAGCCCAACCTCAGATCTATAACAAGATCTTGAGAGGGAAAACTAGGAGTAACAGAACTTGGAAGCCGAAGATCTATAGGGAAGGCAAGAAGAGAAGAGGAAGAGACACACGACGGAGGAGTCTCCGTCCGGCGGAAGCGGCATGAAAAAGAGGCGGCGCTACTTGAGGGTATAGAAACAAAATAGAAGGAAAAAAGAAAAAGAGAAAAAACGGCTGGGAAAGAAGAGAGAAAAAAAACGACTGATTAGAAAGAAAATAAAAGGAAGAAAACGGTTGCAGGGCAATTGCAGCTGATGTTCGAATCAAAACCAAAAAGACATGTTGCGACAGGAAGCAGAGAAAGCAGAAGAAAATCAGAAGGAAGGAATGTGTAAACTTGTTGAACTAGAACCAGCCAGGGTAAATTAAACCAGAGAAGAATCAAACCAAGGAAGGAGAGGCTCTAATATCATGTTAGAATTTGGTGGAATAACATAAAAGAGACAAGAGAGAAGAGAGAGAAAGGAAAACTCAAAGGACTACATTGTATTAGACTGAATTTATTATATAAATTAAACAAGAGAGCTCTTTATATAGGAGGGTTATGAGGTTGTACATGGAAAGTATAAATAAAAGAAATAAACTATAGAATCCTAATCCCACTAACATTACATACTAATATATATGTGACGGCTAACCCTAATATACTTCTAACACCCCTTCTCAAACTTAAGGTAGGAGGTAAACCAACTTGAGTTTACAAACAAAATCTGGATGTGAACTGGTTGACTTGGTGGCGTTGTGACTGAAATGGAGATGTAATCCAAGCGGACATGACGGCTGAGACAAAACCATAGTTGCAGCTGAGATGGAACTAGTGCTGCGACTTGCTGAGACGGTGGAACAGATGATGATGAGAATGCCGAGGCCACGTGTTAGACAGAGCGGTGATGGTGAAATATGCTGGGGATGAACAGCTACTTGAGATAGAAGCAGCACGACGGCGGTTGAGACGGTGGGACTGGATATGGGGCTGCGGTTGTGGCTGTGACTGAGACGGAATCGCTACTTGTGGAGGCGGAACCAGAGAGCTCCAAAAGAATCAGAGGGAACGACGGAATAGAAAAATTAAAACAAACAAGCGACAGTTGAAGCAAGGGAAGAAAAAAAAAGTGGCACAGGGGCAGAGGAGAAAACAAAAAAGAGCGCAGGGGCAGAGGAGAAAACAGAAAAGAATCAACGGTTGGGGAGTAATCAGAAATTAGATCTATAAATCAGCATTATTCCACCAAAGAAATCAAAAATCAAAAATCAGAGCCTCTCCTTCCTTGGTCTAATTTTTTCTGGTTTAATTTCTCTCTATTCTGCTTCAGCCGCTTCAGTCACTTCAGCCGCTGGTCTTTTTTTCTCTGATCAGCTTTCAGCCACTTCCCAAGCACCATAGCCTCCAGCCACCGCTCTGCCACTTTCTGCTGTCTTTTCCTGCTTTTCTGCTCTTCCCAAACAGCCAGCCGCTTCTTCTTTTTTTATTCTTTCCTTCCTCAGCCGCTTCTCTAGTCGCCTCTTCAACCACCTACTGCTTCTCTTTTGCTTATCCTTTTCTTTGCCTTCTGCCCTTTTTTGACTTTTCTTTAACCGCCTCAGCCGTTTGTTTCTTCATCTTTTCTGATTCAGCCCATCCGCCGTTCCCTTTTCTTTTTCTTTTTTGTCTTTTGCTTCAGAGCCTGCGCCGTTCCTCTTACGCCACTTTCTGTCTTTCTTTGCTTTTTCTATTCTGCTTCCCTCTGTTGCGCCCAAGCCGTTCTCTCTTTTCTTTTTGCTTTTGTTTCTGCGCCGCTTCCTCTGTTCCCTTCTTTTTTCTGATTCGACCAAGCTGGCCTCTTTTGGCTCGGAACTCATTCACCGTCTCTCTTCCCCTGATTTAATGTTTAGGTTCTAATCAATTCCAGTTCTGTTTTAGGGTTTTAGTAATACATTCTAATATTCTATTCTCTTTAATTTGTTTGTCTGTTTTCATCTCTGTATTTGTGCGGTGATGAAGCTATTTGTGGACTAGAGTTTCTGATCTGGGTTCTCAATTCCCAGAAGTTGAAGACAAACCCTTGGCTTCTGCCTTCTACAGTCGCTTTTCTGCGCAGCCGCTGCTTCCGTTTACTTTTCGTACTTTTTCTCCAGCCGCCTATCTGTTCTCCAAGCCGCTGCCCAGCCACACCGCTTCATTGCTACCCAGCCGCACCTGCTGATGCTGTCAGATGAGTTTGGGAAATTCTTAGTAGATACCAGTTGGCTGAATTTGAGCTTTGTATTCTTGGAAACCTTTGCCCTGAAACTGTAGAGGAAGCTATTGTTATGGTTCCATCTATCAAGACCAGAGAACGTGCACATGAAGACGAGGCAATTAAGAGAATGCTGAATGATCTGTCTCTGATTAAGAAATTTGAATAGTAGCATCTGTGATTTTTGCAAAATCTGTGTGAAGAGAGCAATGGAAGAAGATGATATACTAAATACTTGGTTACTGAAGGTTTAACTGATCGTATGTTGTAATGAAATTGCAGCATCCACCTCTAAGCACCCCCAATCAGCCGCAGCAATCTCCGCCCTATATCGGTCCCAGTCCGTCCTTTTGGATAAAAACCACAGCGTTTGTTTCTTTTCTGTTTTCTGTTTCTCTGTTCCCAAGCCGCTACTGCTTTGTTTTTTTTTTTTTTCTCTCTCTCTCTCTCTTAGGTTTCCAAGACGCAGCTTCTGTTACTTGTCTGAACTCTCTTCGTAGCCGCAACTTTTTTTGCTTCTCTTTTTCTTTCTGTTTCAGCCAGCCGCCTCTTCTCTGTTTACTTTCCTTTGCTGTTTTCTTCCCCATTTCTGTTCTGCCCTAGCCCCGCTTCTGTCTGTTTTCTTCTTCTCTCTGCGTCGCTTTGCTGTTTTCTTCTTCTGTCTGTTTGCTCTAATTTCTGATTTCTTTGGTGGAATAGTGCTGCTTTTATAGATCTGATTTCTGATTACTCCTCAGCCGCTGATTCTTTTCTGTTTTCTCCTTTGTCCCTGCGCTCTTTTTTGTTTTCTTTTCTACCTCTGCGCCGCTTCTTCTCTTTTGTTTTCTGCCTCCGCGCCGCTTCTTCTCTTTTTGTTTTCTTTCCCTGCTTCAGCCGTCGCTTGTTCATTTTAATTTTTCCGTTCCACTGTTCCCTCTGATTCTTTCTAATCTCAGCCGCCGCTCTGGTCCACGCCGTTTTTGCTCCTGGCTCCTCAATCACAGTCACAGTCACAACTGCAACCCCATATCAGGTCCCTTCGTCTTAACAAGCCGCAACTCTAGTTCTGTCTCAGCCACAACTCTGATTCTGTCTTAGCCGCAACTCTGGTTTTATCTCCGCCGCCATGTCCACTTGGGTCACATCTCCATTTCAGTCACATCCAGATTTTGTTTGCAAACTCAAGTTGGTCTACCTCCCATCTTGAGTTTGAAAGGGGGTGTTAGAAGTATATTAGGACTCTCTTATATATTATTATGATATTAGGGTTAGGGTTAGACGCCACGTATTGTATAATACTAGTGGAATTAGGGTTTGTAGTTTGTTTCATAACTCTCCTATATAAAGGAGCTCTCTTGTTTAGTTTCAGTAAGAAATTCAGTATAATGCAATGTAATCTCTTGGGTTTTTCCGTTTTCTCTCTTATCTCTTTCTGTTATATTTTATGTCTTTTTTATATTATTTTACCGAATCTAACATGGTATTAGAGCAGGCCAAAGGTTCTGAGTTCAAATCTCACCGTCACCCAAAAAAATATGAATTGACACGTGTAGGCTCAAAGTGGCCACACGTGAGGGGGCGTGTTAGAGAATATAATAATAAAATTATACCCTCTCTAACAACTTAAGCTTTTAGATGAGTTGGTAATTTAACATATAATTTCTATTTTCAAAAATAAAAAATAATTTTTGAAAACATAATCAATTGGTTACCATTTTATATTTCTCTGTGACACAATGGGAACCTAAAGGATGGGGTCTAATAAAAAATGATGTTTTTTTTTTTTTTTGGCTTTTTAGTGGAAAAATTTAAAAATTCCAAAACACCAATTTTAATTGCATAGCCAAATATTTAAGGGTTAATTAGGCTTGGGTCCCTTGTTAAGATATTTATTATTTTAAAATCCATGCTTTTTAGGATTTTAAGGTGAAGGACAATTGAGTTTTATTTTCTAAAATGAAATCCATTTTTATTTAGTTGACACTTTATTTTTTATTTTTTATAACGGCATTAATACCCTTCCATATGATAAGTAACTCACAACCACCCTTTCCGAACTCACAACTAGTCGTCTCCTCATCCGATCTCCGTTGCAGAGTTGGATAAAAGTTTCCATGAAAATCTCGTCCACCATCCAACCAAAAAATCACAATCACTTCATCGCCACCGACGGGGATGGATCGGTGTGCATCGCATCTCTTTCTCCTTCACTAATTTCCATCACCAGTGTCGGTTACTGCTGATTGCAATTAGAAACACTTCACTGCCGAAGGGGATGGATTGGGGTGTATCGCATCGATCTCTCCTTCACTGATTTCCATCACTAGTGTTAGTTGCTCTATAGGTTGGATACCATGAGCGCACAAGTTAAGTTCTTGGAATGGTGGGAGAAGAAAACTGACGGACAGTTTTAAATTAGCTTCCTGTTAAATGCCAAATGAAACTCTGTGCAATAAGAATAGTTAACAGTGTTGAAAACTACGATGTTTGATTGTGTTGATTTTACTTTTGTGTTAGGTTTCTTCCATTATGAGTTTCAGTGGGTTCCTTCCCCCCCTTCTGAATTGATATTATAAAAACTCACTCTCTCTCTTTCACTCTCTCACTCTCATCCTAACATAGTATTGAAAAAAAAGCCTCACTACCTGATGGGCTTTATTTGGTGTATCATGTACTATTTTTGTTTGAAAGTCTCTGGTACTTCAAACAAAACAAACAAATAAATAAAAATAAAAAAGTAATTACGACCAACTATTGGGCAAGTCTTGATTCATTTTCTTTTGTACTGGTGTTAGTTGCTTAATAAACCACTAGGAATTGCCGAAAATTTCTTTTGCCACTAGAATTTCCGTCACTATAGTAATATGAGGGTTTGTGAGAAAAATGTTGGAGCAAAAGAGTTGAAAGAGTTCAAATACATGCCTTGATGCTTCTAGAAACTATGGTAAAATGATTGCAAGTGTAAAATGTCACACTCTTACTGCTTTAATGTTTAAACAAATTTTTTGTTATTGTAATTTTTATTACTTTAAAAGACTCTTTTTGACAAGTAGCGCAATTGTAAAATTTCACACTCTCACTGCTTTTAGACACTGATTTTTTTTGTTGTAATTTTTACTGCTTTAAAAGACTCTTTTTGATAAGCAGCGCAAGTGTAAAATTTCATACTCTCACTGCTTTTATGTCTAAACTGATTTTTTTTGTTGTAATTTTTACTACTTTTTGACGAGCAGTTCAAGTGTAAAATTTCATACTCTCACTGCTTTTATGTCTAAACTGATTTTTTTTGTTATAATTTTTACTACTTTAAAAGACTCTTTTTGACACGCAGTGTAAGTGTAAAATTTCACACTTTTATTACTTTTAGACACTTTTTTTTTGTTGTTGTAATTTTTACTACTTTAAAATATTCTTTTTGACAAACAGCGCAAGTGTAAAATTTTACCTTTTGCTGGAAAGAAGTTTTTCACTAAAAAGTGTGAAATTTTACACTATTTTATCTATCTCTTTCACTCTCTCATTGATTCTGTTTCACTTTTTTTAGCAGTAAGGCCCATCTTGTCAGCCTCCTTGCAATCTAAGTCTCTCATTCCAATTATAATTTGTGTTAAAGTGTTTTTATTCATAAAGCAGTGTAAGTATAAAATTTCACACTCTCACTACTTTTATGTCTAAACTGATTTTTTGTTGTTCTAATTTTTACTATTTTAAAAGACTCTTTTTGACATTCAAAATGCAACTCAAAAAAATAAATAAAACTGGTAACAAACAAGAAACTCATAGCGAAATTAAAAATTTCGTTACCTTCTTTATAAATGTGAAATTTTACAATTTGAGAAGCAATTTTTTCTTTCAAAATTTCATATTACATATGGATCTTATTTTATAAATCTCGATTTTAAAGCCCAAATATATAAATTTTATTGAAAAAGGATTTATGAATTTCGAGTTCTTGAATTTAAAAATTTTAAAATGCCTTCTTGAAGGTTGGACGTAAGTAACGCATATACAAATTCATTCTTTTCGGAGAAAAACACTAAAGGGGTATTTTTTTTCCAATAAAAGATGGTAAATTTGGTTGGTAATTAAGTTTGAACGTGGACTTGTTGATAATTTTGTTAGGTTTTATGTACCTATGGTTGAACAATCCAATATTTAAAGAAGCTCTCTACCATGTTTTCTTTCTTCAATGGTGACCCGTGATTACGAAGAGAATTAGAGATTTATAGTTGTAATAGATATTTTTTTACTTCTTTTAAATTTTTACGGTAGAGATTTTAAATTTTCTTGTGTTATTATATTAGCATTACTTTCTAAGACATAAACTTACTTTCTCTTACTAAAAGCACACTAGAAAAGTAGAATAGGAAAAGTACTAAAAATTTTTTAAAATAAAAGGGCATTGGTTATGAGGTGATGGTAGTTAGGTTCATAAATCAATGTAGGGTTAAAATTTAACATAACCACAAGTCAACTTAACCTAACCTATGTTAAGAAGGATGAGTGAATAAACACATCACCAACCTAAAGTAGGAAAAAATTATATATCGAATATCATGTAATTATTTAATAAAATAATTTTAAAAGAATAGATAAAATATTTAAAAAAATATAATAAAAATATATAAAACTATTTATCTCATCGTGTGGCTTGCACATGATGAGAGAGACTAGAAAACACACACTTGAGTGTGTTAATACGAGAATACATATATATATATATATATATATATGGAAAAAATTTAGAAAAAAAGAGAATTATGAAATGCATGCAAGTTGTAGGAACTCACATGCATAGCCATCCTGCAACTATTTCAATATGCAAATAGCCCACCATAGTCGATTTCTATAACACCCCGACCCAAAAACACCCGAGCAACTTGGCTCGCATCATGAGATTAAAAATATAGTTAAATTAACTATGAAAAATCAAATGTCAGGGAATGTAAGAGTATACACAGCTATGAGTAAGTACATTTATATGTATGTATATGTATTTATTGATATATATATATATATCTATATGTTAATATGTGTGTGTGTGTGTGTGTGTATATATATATATATATATAGAATGAAAAGAAAAAGAAAAGAATGCAGCAAGGTGAAGTGTGTGAATAAGTGTCAGCAGCCTGCTATGGAAAGATTGAGTGTGTCAATGTGTGTAAATGTCTGCTGGCACATATGTATATATATTATATACCAAAGTGATGTGTTGTACCTATATATATATATATATAATATTATATGTATAATATCTTGTAAGCATTAAATGGAAAGCAGAAAAAGAAAATATTAGGAGAAGGAAGTCAGAAAAGGGAGGAAAAGATAGAGAGAGGGGTGGTGCAAAATTGTGTAGAAATATACATGCACTGAATGTGCATTTAGAAGAAGGAAACAAGAAGTTAAGGATATTGGGGATTCAAAAGTAAGAAATAGAGGAAGAAGAAGGGAGAAACAACAAAGAAAAGGTAAGAGAAATTTATTGTAATTTTCAAGTTTTCAATTTCTGGGTTTTTTTTTTTGTAAAGTTGCATAAAGCTTAGAAATAAATGAGTAGTTAAATTATATGGAGAAAATGGAACACATAGGAAGAAACCGCATGTAAAATAGTGAAGAAATGAAGAAGATATGAGAGTTTATCAGAAAGTTTGATTTTTGAAAATTTGAGTTTTCAATGTATTTTAAAGGCTAAAATTGCTATATAAAGGTTCTAAAACGTGTTTTGGGATGTTAGAAATGAAAAAGGACTTTAAAATGAAGAAAAAAAATGAAGAAACAAACATGAAAAATGTTTCGGTCCGGTCACTGACACCGGAGAAAGTGACCGGAACTGCATAGTGAGTCTCACCGAAAAGTCGGGGAAGAAGGAACTGTTTGGGCTACTGGTTCGAGTCGGATCCCGAGTCAGGTCAGGACGTGCTCAGGCACAATAATGGGCAATCCTAAGCTACGTCGTTTTGGGGCTTGATATTTGTAAATGGGGGGAACAGTTTAAGGAAGAAAAATGAGAGAGTGCCGCGGCTGGGGGTTCGAACCCAAGACCTCAGGTGCGTGTGGGCATTTATCCCCCACACGCCCACCACCGTGCCACTGAGGCACGTGTGGTTAAATATAGAAATAATATATATATATATATATATATATTATAAAGTTATTTAATTTAATTAATTAAATAAGTTAATTGTTAAATTAAATCCCGATGTCTAAATTTAGCAAATAATAGTGTAAATTTATTATCTTGAACCTTTTGGATCCAATAGTAAGATTCGTTTTACAAAACGGGACTCCAAAAAAATATGACACGTAAATATGTAAAATTACAAAAGTGACTCTAAGACTTAATGAAGCTACCAGAAGAGTATACTTAAAAGGTATAAATCCTAAGATGGAAATTAGGATTTACACAATCTAAGAATAAGTTAAGAGCATCGATAGGTGATAGTTTGAAGTGAATGTGAAGTTAATAGACTCTTTATAATTGTTCTTAGGAACTACAAGGAAAAAGGTGAGTAATCTTTTATTTGAAGTAGAGATTTAACTCCACGGATTTGAAAAATTTTAAAAGTTCAAAACATCTGAAGCATTTGAATTTCAGATTCAGTACCTACATGATTCCAGTTTCTTTAGAAAACTCTATTGTGACATGTAAAGTGAATGGTTTCTACTACAGACTTTCTTTAAAGTATGTTTCAGCATATCCAAGTTTAAAATGCCAAATTTTATCAGATGTTCTGAATTTGCATATTCCAAGTATTTGAAGGCTCTATTATGAAGTCATGAAAATCATGCTTTAAAATACTCATGAAAAAGTACCCATTTGAATAAGTCATGTTTTAAATGTTTTGAAAAACATCTATTCGAAGAAGTCATGTTTTAAATACTCTTGAAAAGCATCTATTTGAAGAAGTCATATTCTGAATACTCTTGAATAACATCTATTTAAAGAAGTCGTATTTTAATGCTCATGAAAAGCATCTATTTGAAGAAGTCATATTTTAAATGCTCATGAAAAACATTTATTTGAAAAAGCCGTATTTTGATGCTCTTTGAAAAGCATCTATTGAAGAAGTTAAAGTTTTAAATGCTTTTAAGGCAACTATAAGGAGGTCATGTTTTAAGTGCTTTTAAATAGCATCCATTTGTAAAGAAACGTTTTATATGCCTCCTGTTACAACTAGTAATGCAAGATAATCGTGCGAAAACACTATGAGCCAGTGAAGGCCTTCAGGATTCACTTACGAGTAAAATGCTCGGTAGCAAGATCTAATCCCTCAGGCATGAGATAGCTCTACGAGAAGTAAAATTGAAATCTGGTTCGAAACGGGTTCCACTAATGAAAGTGAAAAGATGGGACGTTTAGAAATGGTAGCAGGTTTATCCTTCCATTTCTTAAATGTACTATATGTGTTGATTTCATAAATAAAAGTTTTCATGTTTTCACAAGAAATGGCAGAAGGTTTTCAAAACCCCCATTTACAGGAAGAAGTAGTTATTTTAAGGAAATGAGCCGGTTTTAAAATAATGGGTCATGTACTTTTATTTACAAGAAGAAGGATTTTTATTCATTCTATTGAGAAGCAAAAGATTTAAACTCTTTTGGTCACATTTGGCCACTATATACATGTTTACAAGTTTTACATTGCATATTGCATACCTCACTCGAATGCTTTAAACGTTTCGTGTTATATGTTTTGAAGATCCTTACACTTTGTATACGTGAAATATCTATTTTACTCGAATGCTTTAAATTGCTTTGTGTTGCGTATTTTGAAGCTTCCTATACTCTAAATTTGAAGAAGTACATGTTTAGCTTGAATACCTTGAATGTTCCAAAGCTATCTGTTTCAAAGAATTCCTGTATTCTGTATTTGAAGTATATGAGTAATTGGTAGTGAATGTTTTTATAACTCTCTTATAGCTAAACCACTACTAGTTGAAAAGTCATGACAAATATTGGAATTACTCATGAGCTTAGTGAATCTCATATGGATTTATCCAACAAATATACAGGTATCTGAAGGCACTCATGACTCTTTCTGGTGATAAAGATGGTTAGGAGCCTTGCCTGTTTTGAGGAAGGGCGTAGGAATCTCCACACATGACTAGCACAATTTGGAAGATATTAGGACCCATAGATGGTCACTTTTGTTATAGTAATTTTGAACAGTATTGTACTTAAGTCCCAAGGGACAAATGTTATGTAATATGTATAAACTTTAAAAGTTTTAGTATGCTCCAAATGTATGACATGTGTACCGTTCTAAAGAGCGGCAGTACCAGGTAGATGTGCGGAAAATTTAAAAGAAGAAAAGAAAAAAGTTTTTCACACTTTTGTAAACACTGGCTGCACCGCCGTCTGACATCGCGCTTACATAGCCCACCCGACGGTCCCCGGGCCAAAGAGTGGCGGTCGTGATTCGAAATCTGTGCAGGGTGGTTTTCGGGAAGTGATAACTTCCCTAGCCACTTTTTTGATTTTAACATTACTTAGTTATGAAGTAAAATCCCCTACATATATACATGCTACCTAACCTGTAATAACCCAGAAATTTTTTTTTTATATATGAAAAATTTTCTTTGGTTATTAAATATTTTATTATTATTATTATTATTAAATTTTAATGTGTATGGATTATATATGTATGTGTGACATGTATATGTGTGTGGGATACAATATGTGTATGTATGTGTGGATATGTATATGTATAGAACAGTGTATGTGTGCACTGTGTGTGGGTGAAACCGGATGGCTGTGTATGTGCTGTGACCAACTGAGTGTGTGTGTGAGGTGTCGGTGGAGAGTGTGTGTGTCTAGTGTGTGTAATGAGTGTTATATAGGTGACATATATATATATATATAGGATGTATAGGGCAGCTTGCATTAAATGCAAATCTGCATGGTAGAAGGAAGCAGGGTGGTTGGACAGAGGGGGGAGAAGTCAAGGAAGGGGGCTGATGTGAGGGAGACGTGTGGGAGTGGAAGTGTTAGATATAGGTGGTCTCGGTTGGGAAGGAAAGAAAGGAAAGAAAGCAGAAAGAGAGAGAGAGGAAGAGAGTTCTGGAAAGAAGAGTTTTGAAGCTTGATACAAGCTTGGAACAAGAGGGTGAAAGGGGTGCACGGCTAGAGAGAGAAAAACTCAGAAAAGAGGTAAGTGACCCAGTTCTGTTTTATTTTTTTTAAAAGCATGATAATTAGTTTAATGTATATGATCTTAGAGAGCATATTGTAGGATTTATTTTGCAAAAAGAATGAGTTAAAATAGGTTGAAAAATAAGGGAGAAATGGAGAGTTGCAGGTCTTGGGTATAAGAGATGGGTCTTGTGATTTTATGTGTGAAACTTGCTTTAGATGATAGGGAATGAACCCTAGGAAGTGCAGAAAGAAAATAGAAAAAGAAATAAGTTAAAATAGTCAAGAATCGAGCATGAAATTGGAAATATTCAGCTCATCGGAAAACTGGCCGGAGCTATTAAACCGCATATTCAAGATGATTGAGAGGGTCTTGATGGAAATAGACGGGTAGATTTGGAGTCCTTGGGAAGAAAGGAAGGAAATGGCATTGAAAATAGTAAGAGAAAAATGATCGGAAAAATCTCGCCGGCGCCGGAACCCTACTACTACATCGCCGAAAAAACGGGGAAGAAGAGGAGGTGACCTGGGTCGGGTTTCGGGTCCGGGTCGGGTCTGGTTCGGGCGGGGCTGAACCGCCCCTGCCACGTGTCGCTCCCACATTATAAATTAAAAACTAAATGGGGTTATTTGGTTACAAGATTAAGAAATTAAGAAATTTGAATTGAAATGGGAACAGGGATATCTTATCCCTGTTTTGGATTAGTCACTGTTTGGCTATCCAAATTGAGAATAAGGAAATTATAAATTACCAATTGACCCTTGAACTTTTGGAAAATTAAACCTTGACCCAGAACTTTCAGAAATTACAAACTGACCCCCCAACTCTTGGTTATTATAATTTGACCCTCATGAATTAAATATAAATAAAATAATAATTTAATTAATTAATTAATTAATTTAATTATTTAAATATGCTAAAATAATCCGGAGTCCAAATGGGACAAGTCATTAGTGTATTTTGACTATCTCGACCATTCTGAAACTAATGGTGAGGTCCGTTTTACGAGACGGGGTCCCAAAAAATAAAAGACCCAGTAGTAACCTTTAAAATTATCAAAATGCCCCTGAATTAAAATACAAGTCAAACGAACTCCTGAATTAAGTAAACAAATAGTGAAACTTTATTATCTCGAGCATCCCTGGACTCAACCGTAGAGTCCAATTTGTGAGAAGAGGTCACGAAATGTAAGGACCCGTGTAAAGTGCAAAATGACTGTTTTGCCCTTTTGAACCCTAGTGTTCGAATTGAGTTCTATGAGAACCTAAACTTATTTTCTTCAACGTTCTAGACTCAATGGATGGAGTTTAATTTAACAGAATAGAAACCTATGAATTAAAGACATAAAATTTGATGAATAGCATAAATTCAAATGACAATAGACTGAGTTGTAATTTATGCTCTTAGGGACACTGACAGGACAGGAGAGGCGATTTGACTTCCTGCACTTTCATTGACCAGTTCAGTCACGTGTCGTACACGATCTTCCAGGGCTGAGACTACCCGACAGGTATGGTGTTTTGCTAATGTTAGAAATGAAGTTAAGTTAGTAATGTTCTGTTAATGACTGGAATGACTTATGTGCTTATGTGGAATGTGCTTACTTGATGATTTAGAGTTGGTTGTTCACATGCTCACATGTTACTTGTACTTTATGAAAAATTTAGTGAATGATGAATGTGAATCATGACATGTGTTTAAGTTGATTGTATGAGATATAATTGCATATGGAATTGATTGATGATTTATATGTTATTGTCTCGAGCATGCTATATTATTGAGATCCATGTTCATTGAGATTGCATTGGCATATTGGCATATGATGAATTCCTTGAGAACATGGAGTGGGTAAGCACGTGGTGCTTTGCATTATGAGGGTGTAGATCCTGTGGTGAAAAACCCAAAATTAGCCATTGCATTGGTACTCTGTTCCCATCGGGGAGTAACCGTAAATGAGACATGGGTGTGGCATAGAGTTGTGCATAGGTGCGTCACGCATACCATTCATATATATATATATATATATATATTACTGCGATGCTTTGAATGTCATTTAGATATAAATATACACTTTGCACATGCCACGCCTTAGCTTTATTTCTTGCATTAGCACTTCATCATACCAGCAGTTGAGCTGACCCATTCGTGGGCAACATTTTTCAGATGAGGACCCTCCAGCTACTTGAGACCCAGCTGATACTTTGATTAGGGGGGCACTTGTTATATTTTTGGTCCGTGGGACCTATGTTTTGTAATGTAAGGGCTTAAGCCCGAATGACCTATGAACGATGTATTTTATATTATCTTATGTATTGATGGGAATGGATACATGTTTAGTAGATTTATTTACCTTGTCCTTTTATTTATTTTCTTTTCTGTCTCGTCAGTCGCGTCCCCGAGTTCGGTCGGGAATTCGGGGTGTGACATAACCTCAGTCTCATTTACTGAAAATGAGAGGAAGAAAGAGAAAGTGAGCATGAGATAGAGAGCTAGGATAGAGAGAGAAAAGCTAGAGAGAAGAAACAAAGAAAATGGAGGAAGAATGAGGAGTTTCGACTAAGCTTCTACAAGGTAATCTTACCAATTATATTTAATGTTTTAGTTTTTTGTGTAATTAATAGATAGTTTTAGATTAAAGCATCACACTGAAAATGCTAAGAGAGTAGAACCTCTATTACCAAAGCTTAAGAAACTCAGAAAATTTTAGTTAAACAATAGTCTATTTACGACCTAGGATCTTAAACTAGACCCTTAATGGACCATTAAACAAGTGGAAGCAAGTTACAAGAGCCAAAGATGGCCGAGAAAAGTCGAGTTGCAGGTTGAGGTTTCAAAATTGAACCTCTTAAATCGAACCCAAATCTCACTTTTGTGAACAGGGATCAATAGTACTCTCAAAGACAAAGCCAATAAGCTTTGAACCTTGAATTCTAGTTTAGAATTGGCCATGAAATAGCCAATTATAGTTAGCAAGGTGGTGAGTTAGTTATACAGATATAACTATGTTTGATCCATAAGATCGACGCCAATTGAGTTGCTTAAGCTTTAGGAAGTGTTTATAATTGTTTTAGGGAAGAAATCATTAAGAAATCTTCACAAAAATGCTCTAAAACTTTCTAGGGTTTTCAGTGAATAGTAAGCACCCTTAAAGCGAAAAAGACTACCCCAATGGGTCAGGTCATCGGGTTGAGTCAATAATGGGTCTGGGACGACCCGCGAATAACCTTAATAAAATGACATCTTTTAGATGCATGGAATTAATTTAAAACTTAAGAGCAACGACGTTGTTTTGAATGATGCAAGGATGATGCGGCTAAGACATATCAAACCAGATTGGACTGGTTGGTTTTCAAGGATTCTGTGCCGGTTTAGTTAAAATAGGACCAGACCGATTAGTTAGTATGGAATTTTAACCGGTTCAATACCTAAGGCTCAAATGCTTGAACCAAAACTTTCCTTAATTACAAACTGACATCAGACTTTTATGGAAAGTACGTTAAGCCCTATAAAAATAATTAAAAATTATTTTTATGCCCTTTTATAAATAGGTAAAATTATTATTTTACCCTTAAGTCTAAAATTGGTCAAATGAAGGCCATTAAAATGCAAGAAGAGTCTAACCCAATGTTTTTGAGCATTCTGGACTCAATAGCAGAGTTCGATTTGAGAAATTAGACCACGAAGTATATGAACGGACAAATTAGACTAATTACAAATAAGTCCTAATGCATTAATTAAGCTAACAAATGAACCCCAATAACTACGAGGGTACCTACCCTTACATTTTTTGACGTTCTGGACTCAACGACAGGGATTCATTTCTTTAAACAAGGTACTAAAAATACAAATACATAAAAATGTGTAATTCCTAGACTGCTTTAGTGACACACGGGCTACCCAACTGACTTGGAAAATATAGAAGGTGGCATACTTAACATTTTTTGGATGCTCTGGACTTAATGGCAATGTCTAATTGAATATTCGGGTACCCGAAGATTGTCTCGTAGGAAAGTTTAAAATTATAAAAATGCCCCTAGTTATAAAGTAAGCCATGAGAAGGCTAATTAAGATCCAAAAGAGTCTAAATTTAGTATCTTTGACATTCCGGACCCAACGATGATGTTCGTTTGGAAAAATAGAACTTTGAAATAAATCATAAAATAATGAATACGTCTCTAAGACTTAATGAAGCTACCATAAGAGTATAGAAAGTAAAGAAAAACCCACACCAATGTTTATTGGAGCTTCTGAGTATGAAAATGAGCTCTATTTAAGATAATTGGGTACCTAAGACCAATGTTTTGAAATATAGACTGGTTAACGAATCAGAAAAAATGCGGGGTCATGGGTCATTGGTTCAACTGTCGGGTCAATCGAAATCAGACCGTGACATCTTAATTACGTAATAAATATATTTATTATTAATATTACTAATATATAAAACAATTTAAAATATGAAACTATCACAAATTTTATATTATAAATTATTCATAAGAAAGAAAAAAATCACATGTTTATTAGATAATTTTTATAAATAAAATGATTGAAATTTTAGTTCAAAATCAAGAATATACTAAGAATCAGAGTGGAACCATGCAGTACCAGACACGAGATAGATCTTCCAAAGAACAAGGCCTTTTTCGAATAAGCCAATTCATTTGGGACCCTGCAGATCCACTCTTTTTCCTATTCAAAGATCAGCCCTTTGTCTCTGTGTTTTCACATCGAGAATTATTTGCAGATGAAGAGATGTCAAAGGGGCTTCTTACTTCCCAAACAGATCCTCCTACATCTATATATAAACGCTGGTTTATCAAGAATACGCAAGAAAAGCACTTCGAATTGTTGATTAATCGCCAGAGATGGCTTAGAACCAATAATTCATTATCTAATGGATCTTTCCGTTCTAATACTCTATCCGAGAGTTATCAGTATTTATCAAATCTGTTCCTATCTAACGGAATGCTATTGGATCAAATGACAAAGACATTGTTGAGAAAAAGATGGCTTTTCCCGGATGAAATGAAAATTGGATTCATGTAACAGGAGAAAGATTTCCCATTCCTTAGCCGGAAAGATATGTGGCCATGAAAGAGGGATTAAGTGGAACAGAATTGACTGGGTGGTAGAGTCGTGGAAACACTTGTTTCTTCCATATTTTGGACCTTAGCTCCATGGAACAGTATGTTACTGCTGAAATATGGAAGAATTGAAATCTTAGATCAAAACACTATGTATGGATGGTATGAACTGCCTAAACAAGAATTCTTGAACAGTGAACAACCAGTTCAGATATTCACGACCAAGAAGTACTGGATTCTCTTTCGGATAGGCCCTGAAAGGAGAAGGAAGGCTGGAATGCCAACAGGCGTCTATTATTGAATTCACCCGACCCGATAGTACCCATTTTGGGAACGTCCAGTGCCAAAGTCACTGAATGGGTAAGTCGCCAATCCCTAAAACGGACTATGTAATGTACTTTATCTGCTGGGTTACGGGGGGGCATTTTACCAGAGGTTTCTAATCTACCCTTGTGTGATTCTTGTTGAAGCATCTTATCAATGTTACTAATCATAATTATTTAACACGAGAGACTAAAAAAATGTAAAAATAAAGTAAAATGAGAATTTTTGATGAAATGGATTGTGAATGGAAGTTTTGACAAAATGAACTAGAGAAATCTCAACTTGTCTAGAAAAAAAATAATTGCACACTCTATTAGTCCCACATCGAATATGAGACTGAAGTCCAAGAATTTGTATACTTTTCAAAAAAAGCATTCAAATTTTAAAACAATAGAGCTTTAGCATTGTCCAACATCGGACAAAAGACAAAAGGTTGAAAAACTGAACCTCTATATAAGGAATTCCAATTAGTTGGAATAGGTGCCCCTAACTCATGGAAATGTATTTAATGACTTTAAGTTTGAATTGGAATAGTCAACACATTAAATGCTGTAAAAGTACTTGATTTGACCTTTGAATACTTATTATTATAAGTTAAAATCATTTTTCTGAACCGTAAGCGGTTCAATTAAATTTTCAGTCGAATTGGTGGTTCGAATGATTTTTCTTAAATTTCATGATTTTTTTCTTATCTCAAAAGGTTTTTATATATTAACCAAACCGGATTGAAGGCCGGTTCCTGGTTTTTTAGGTTGGATCGATTGGTTTGGTTTGGGTTTTAAAACATTGCCTAAGACACGAGATAAGAATGGTAAAATTACCAAATTACCCTTAAGGCTTAATTAAGCAATAAAATGAACTTAAAGAGGAAAAGAAGGGCATAGTTTAGAGTTAAATGACCCTCTGGACTCAAAGATAAAGTCCATTTAGGCAAATGAAGGGCCAAATACTAGTAAAACATAAAATGTTAAAATTACCAAAATGCCTTTAAGGGCTAAAGTAAGCTACGAGATGAACTAAGAAGTGTTAGGAACCCTATTTAAAGACTATAAGGGAATCCTAAACAATAATACTAAGTTCAGAAGAGACTAAGAATATTAAGTAAGAAAGATTTAAGCTAAGATATATGTCACGACCCGGAACTCAGCCTATGCAGATTAGGGGCCGGTGACCGACACTGTCACCTAGACAGGCCGTACAAAATCAAATGAATTGGATAAGACAGTAATTTTTTTTTACTCTTTTATTTATCAAATGCGGAAGATATACATATGCAACTTATCTAATAACCAATCAACTTTAACAATCATCAATAAGATCATTCCCAATACAATTTTCATCATCATTGATCACAATTCAAATCTAATAACACCTTCCAATATCACTAAGTTACAGTGTCTAATATTAATATCAACCTTATATGATATATATTCAAATTATGACTCGGAGTTATACATAATCAATGTTACCCACAAGCAGATCACTAGCTCCAGTAGACACCATCATGCCTTTCTTTCCACATTGTGTTACCTAAAAAATTGTTATAATTCAGGGGTGAGCTAACTTAACTCAATAAGTAAATCCTTCACTCTGCCATGGGTTACACAAGGGTATATAACAAGTGAAAAATCATAGGATTTCAAGTTCAAAGGGATCGGCCATCAGGCCAGAATAACACAGATCATAAAAGGTTCACAAATGCGATAAGAATGACTAAGCAAGTCAACAAACACAAATTTATCAACATATAATGTTTAGCTGCCAAAATCAAAGGGATTCAAATCAAATACAAAAGATAAGTCTTAAAGGCATATTTCACATCCAAAGGTAACATCATCAAATCAACAAATGGTGTGGAATCAAACATATACAAATTGAGTCAAATAGATGTTATTAACAAATAGGGCCCGACTACCCCCATACATACTCATCCAGGTTCACCACTCATCTCTAGGTTCTCCTAAATGGCACTAAGAGCTCTTATCATCATATCAAAATGTCCTCATCAGGACAACATGTTGGGTATTATTCCCAAACACCGAACCGTAGGTCATCAGCATCCAAAAAGTTAAGATGGGCAGTTATGATAGACACAACCCCGGGTACTCACAAATAATATTATCAACAAAAGGATTCCACAAGGTATGTGCATGTACATAGGTTACAAATGTCCATAACAAAAGGGATCACAAGGATCACAAGATAAGGTAAAGCCAAAGAGTCGAAGGACTTACAGTTCTTCACAACAAATAGGATCTCAACGAATCACAGATTTCAGAAAATGGAAAATCACAATAAACAATAGGTTGTGGACTCAAAACAATTATTGATGCACAATTTCAAGAAACAATGATTGACAACTATACAAGTAGGCCACATTGGCAGAGTAGAAATCCACATATTAGAGTTCGGGTTTACTTACTTTGGGTCCTTAGCATTGCATTCCCATACTGGTACCATAGTAGCTATCCCATAGCTTTCTTTCCATTTTCCATCGTTTGGTAATCCTATAATCAAGGATAAAAAATACATTGTATGTCAAATTAGTATTTATTATAATTCTAAGCATCTTTATTCAACGTTTTAAGTTCTTTTGAACTTAATCAAATTAAGAGATCCTTAAATTCCCAATTTAGGGTTCCTGATGCTTTATAGCTTATTTGGCCCTTTATTGGCATAATGGTAATTTATACTTTTAATATCTCATACTTTTCCATATATAGTTTACGTATTTAGACTTCATTTTTGAGTCCAGTCAATCTTATAGCATTTACGTGGACCTTTTAATTTCATCTATACACTATTGGTAACTTCATTAACTCTTAAGGATGTATTCGTCATTTTTTAGTTTATTACGAGGTCTTATTTTTCTCAAAAGGACATCACCGTCAAGTCCGGAATGTCGAAGATAATCAATCAGTTTAGGCTTTTCTGGATCTTAATTGCATATATGTGACTTATATTAAGCTTAGGAGTATTTTTGTAATTTTACACTTTCACGTGTCTCATTTTCAGCACTTTGTTTGCTAACATGGACTCCACCGTTGAGTCTGGAACATCAAAGAAAGTCAAGCCTTTGGATTACTAAGGGCATAATGGCAATTATGAAATTTCACGTGTCTATATTTTTTGGACTTTCGTTTCATAAAATGGATCCCGCTATTGGGTCCAAAATGTCCCAAAATGTTAAGGTAGGTGTTTTTATAGTCATTAGAGTTTAATGGATAGCTTAATTAATCATTACGACAAAATTACAATTATCTCAGTTTGCTCGTTCATATTTTTTGGGGTCTAATTTTGCAAATCGAACTTTGCCATTAAGTTCATAATGCCAAAAAATGTTGGGTTAGACTATTCTTTCATTTTAATTGGCCTTTGTTTGGCCTATTTTTAACTTAAGGGTGTTTCGATAATTTTCCATAATTAACAAGGATTTAAAAATAATTTATAATTATTTTATGCATCTTTTCATAATTAACAAAAAGGCTTGTGGTCAAAACATAATTTCTGAAAACTCATAAGGAAAACTGACCAGGTTCAGTCCCAATGTAAGTGAATCGGTTCCATTAGGTTAATAACCAAATGGTTCAGTCTGGTTTATTGCATTAGCATAACGTCATGTTGACATCATGCCTCATAAACCAAATGACACCATTTGGTTAGCCCGTAGATTTTTTTTGACGCAGGTTAGGACTGGACTCGTTCAACCCTATTGACCGATCAACAAGATTGTTGTCGGCGCTGATCACCTTCTCCGAAGATAGCGAGCTTCGGAGACCATTTTTTGGCAACCTAGTCCAACATGGTTCGAACCTTTTTTACATAAGGATTCCATATCCCACTTCGGAATTCGGTTTCACCCATGTTTGGACGTTGAACTAGTGGTTTACAATGGTTGCTCTAGCGAACCATGATTTTTCGGTGAAGACTTATTTTTTCTATTTTATGGAGTTTCAAATAGTGTTTTGACTATATTTTTCTTCCATTGTGTTCCTGGAACTCTGAGGAACAGTTTCCCATTCCTAAAACCAACTAAATCAACCTAAAACCTAGTTACCCTGATTATCCACTCCTACCTTGTAACTTCAGATTATTCAGTGGTCTATTGACCATTCTTGTTGCTTTAAGTTGCAGTATGCTCCATTTTTAGTGCTCTTCTGAGCCAAGTGTTTTGTTTGAAGCTAACCTAGTTTTCTTCCTTCGGTCTAAGGTTTTCCCTTTAGGGTTTCTTAGCTCAAATAACCTAATTTCTTTTCCATTTTCTTCAATTTTCAATATTAAAAGCATGCATGTATATTTCATGTTATTATTAAGCTTAAAAAAATGATTTTTTAGGCTAGTTTTCTAGAGAGAGAAAATTACCTCTCTTCGGTTCCTCTTCCCTCTCTACAACTTCTTTTCTCCTTATTTCTAGTTCTATCTTGTGGGTTCTTCCTCCTAACTTAGACAACCATGCATGGTCAGTTTTCTCTCCTCCTCCTCCTCCTCCTCCTTCTTCTGCTTCTTCTTCTTCTTCTTCTCTTTACATTTCTTTCACTCTTTCTAGCTGAACACCCCTCATGCATGCAAGCTTGATCTTGGGGCTCCTCTACATCATGGCTGCATTTTGTATTCATGAGGGTGGCTGCATGTATTTTGATTGGCTAAGGCTTTAGTCCAATGGGGTGATAACACCTTAGCTTTTGTATGCAGCCATATATGCCTCTTATTGTATATATACATTTTAAGTAGGTATTATAACACAAAAATATTGCAGCCCAGTTGGTGTTCTTTTTGGAAGCTTATCATTTGTGTGCACAAGGTGTAACGTTCAAAACTTGGTGGGAGCCTTTTTAGCTTATTCCTTCTATTTTCTTTTTGTATAAGCATTATATTGCATGTTAAAAGTATTTTACTTATCCCTAAAATTAGCATTTTTGTCTCCAAAAGACTTTTATAACCTTTGCAATATTTCTCGATTAAGCATACTTTATTCATGCATCATTAGTCTTGCCATAAGTGTATTTCATGCACTAATCTTCCAAAATTATTCAAGTGTTAATCCTCGATTAACGCTAATCGTAATTCGTTATCAAGTTACGACCTTTGCCATTAAATCATATTCTTTAAAATTGATTGTCTCCAATCCATAGCTAATTGGTCTCATTTATACATTTGTCTCTATATTCATAGACTATTAGTCTTAAATAGAATTGTCTATATTAATAAGTAAATTATCTTATGATAACCATCATTATCCTTAATTTCCGCACTTGATTGGGTTAGAATGTTACAATATATACTGATCTAGTATCAATATATTATAATCCATGACTTAGGATTTACCAGCAAGGAAATAGAGATAAGATGAATGTCAAGGCAAGTCAAGTAAGCAAGTAACTATGGACTCTAGACCACAAATGAGTAACCCTGAATCTTGAAATGAAGATATTTGCAATTAAATGCACAGTTTCCCACTATTGTGTTAAATGTTTTGAATTGTATGAGTTTTAAGTAGCATTTCTTAAAATTTTTTATAGCATGGATAACTTAAATAAAGCCTTGCAAGCATGTTTTAGTATAAAATTTTCGTACCTAACAGACCTTGTCAGGGGTTAAGAGCCGATAGACTTTTAGTAAGTCTTTTATAGTATGACTTCATTGGGAGTCTAAAATTCAGAAAGCATGGTAAGCCAAGCGATTTAAATTACTTAAGAGTCACTATGTGATGACCTATGGTCCTAAGGGACATAGTTTATAAGATGTTTGTGACATATTACTTCACTACTCACTTTTACAACATCAGATTTTATGATATCATGATTTATCTTGCAAAACTGACTAACATGAACATTTGATTGATTCTATAGTATATCTTGCAACTCTCAGTTATATGTATATGTTTTACAAATGCTAGTAGCTTTTAGTACATTTCTTTTTAACTGCTATCCATGATAAGTTTATGAAAGGGGTTTCTATAAACCCATGACAGGGGACTTGAGTTACTCACGAGCTTTTCATGAAGCTCATAGGGTTTTATCCTGTATATTTTTAGGAATGATTAGAAGTTCTCTAGATTCAGATGCTAATAATTTATGAGAATTAAAGACTCTAGCTAAAAGAGAATTAGCTTCCCAGCCATGGAAGTTTAACCTAAGAAGAAAGATGCTATATCGATGTAATGATTAGAGTAAGAATAAAATGTGAATGATGTTTACCGTTGATGTAATAGTTTAGACATTTGTGTGTAATGTAATGATGGACTCATATGATTGTAACTCTGATGTAAAGTTTTGTTATGCTTTGCCAAGTGTGATTGTATTCAAGTTTTTTTTTTTACCAACGTAGATTCCGTTGCATGATTATATATGACCAAATGCAATTTGCTTGGGTATGTAAAGAGGCCTTTGGTTATACTTGTCATCAATATGCTACAAAAGGGATGGTATATTGGCGAGGTGCCTAACTAGCCGATCATTATCACCAATTCGCATAAGGTGAGGTTTGGGATGAAATAAAATTCTTATAGTTTTTTAGATTGAAGAATTTATTTTATGTACTTTTTAGTATTTTTTTCTAAAAATATATCTTGAAGTTATTTTAGTATGAGCAAATATGTTTTTTTAACGGAGTTAAGGTGGAAACACACAGGTTGGACTTTTGGTAGTAAAAGTTCTTTATTTGGGCCTTTAAATTGACAAAAAATATGATTAAAAATTTATTAAGGGCTATTCAGTAATTTTTTCAATAGAATACATCATTATAATCGAAAACATGATTTTAAAAATTATCGTGCATGACAGTTGGATCGAGCAACTCTTGTCTAGTTCCTAAGGACGTGTTCTTCTCATAAATGCTCATAATAGCACAACCTGTAATTCTAGCATTAAAAAGGAATTATTCTACAAGTAGTCTAACAAATAACATAGTATTGGGTGATTACATAATGAATATATTGGTCGATGGTTGGTTAGACATATTGATCAGGCTTTTAACTGAGAACATATTGTCAAGTTGTTTGAAAATACACTGATAGTCATCTGCACAACCATTCTCAAAGCAAACCATTGCATTAGTTTACTCAATCAACAAGATTTAAAATAAATAGATGTTATCTATTTCTACATCAGCGCCTCATAAGAGGCAACAAACGGATATAACCCCAAGATTTAAGTGAATTTACAACTATATAACAACAGTTGACAATAATACATGAGGTTTGCGAATATACTCCATTCATCTTATGGTCTATAGTAGCCAATTACCCTTGATGTTGACTTTAACATTGGAGGGAATTTTGTTGGTATTACACCAGTGTCCTCTGATTATTCTTTTCTTTTTGTAGAGATCTCATTTTGACTATCCATCAATTGTATAAAAAATTAACACTATATGTGGAAATGGCACTAGTGATCTTGTAATGAAAAATTGCATATTGAGACTCCAGAAACATTGAAATACTAGATACCCAAACTCTACAGACTCTTTAGAAATAACATGACATTCATACGCTAAAATAGTGAAAGGAATGATGGAATCTGAAAACCTGCATGTGTTAAGCCTTGCAGAGCCGCTAAAAAGGGAAAAATGTTCCACCAACTCAAGGCAAATGGCATGTCCCTAAAGTAAAGGAAAAAAACTATAAAGTTCCATGAAGGGACCAACCTATTAACAACTCAAAAAATTGCCAAAGAGTATTTTGATAATTTTTCTATCTATATTAGAATTAGATAATTAATTAAATAAAAATATACCAAATAAAGTATGAAATTAGCTAATTAATAATGAGTATGATATTGGAGACCTAGAATGACATCATAGTATTTATTCAGGCTAATGTGGGCCACCGAGCCATACAGTCAGATTTGGGATACAAATAAATTGGATAATTTTTTGAAGCAAAACTTAGGAGAAATATGATATACCACAAACAGACTCACCAATCACTTTGAGACACGTGTGCCCACTGAGTTAACAAATCTCGATCCTACAAAGCTGACAATTTCGATCATACAGAACAGCCACAAGCCTTCAGGGTATTCTTATATATATCATACAGAGCAGCCACAAGCCTTCAGGGCATTCTTATTTATATATCATTCAGAACCGATAAACTCGGTCATACAGTGCAGATGAAGCCTTCAAGACATTCTCATGTATACATCTTCCAGACCTCCCGCTCTGGACAATATTTATTCAACATTTCATATGGATCTAACCTTATGGTTTCCTTAACAACTGTCAAGCGGGGAAGAAGGAAACGGTCTTCAATGCGGAAACTACTATTTATTGTTATCTCCATCTACGATTCAAGGCTCCAGAAGGTAACTGCAATCTCCGATGATCATATCCCTATATTCATGGCGTCGAATCCTAATCAACTTAGGAAAGCCACGGCTTATATATTAAACCCTAGAGGTACGCTTTTACTTTCATGCTCATTCTTTGGCTTTCAATACAGTCTTTCAATTCTCTTACATTACTTAAGCATCGGAGCGGCTACCGCCGGAGCCAATCCGGTGGTCCTCTGATCATCTCTCTGAGTGTTCTACAAGTCACGGAGCCCTCACGTGTTGCGAGTTAAAAAGTGCAGCATCAGTTTGGCGCCGTCTGTGGGAAACGACTAATCTCCAAGTGCTCTATTCATAAACTCATCTTTTTCCCCACCGGAAAACCATGGCACCAAATCTCCGACCACGACAGAATGCTCAGAATGCGCAAAACGCTCAGCGTCAGCCGCCTGCTCCTCGCACAAAGGGACCAGCGGCCAACCCTATGCGACGAGAAATCGAAGCAATAAAACGACACAATGAACTGGTGCAGGAGCAATTGCTGGCCATCACTAGAACGCTGGCAACGCTCACGCAGAACCAAGCGGCGGCTTCTCCTAGCCCGCCGGTCAACTTCGTTGCAGGAATGCAACCTCCTGTTGCCACGGAGGACGAAGAACTCGTGGGCAGGCCCCAACCAACTTGCCTGGTCACCCCTCAGGCGTTGCTCGCGCTGGCCGAGATCCACAGCCATCAACCGTTCCTGGCTGGGGAACATCCGCTTTCGTTCCCGACGTGCATTACCGAAGCACTACTCGAGTCCCAACTCCTAGGGTTTCGGGAGCACCGCCGGCACCGCAGGAACCTTATCATGCAGCACTAGTCCCTCCGGTTCGGATTACTCCTCCGTCCGAAGGGCGTACTCCACCCTACTACCCTGAAGCCGAGGCTGTCAGGCAGGGTTCACAAGATGTCAGACTCAGAGACCCCCGAAGGGTAGAGGAAATTGCCGAGACTATAGACTGGACAATCGGCCTAAGAGAACCTCAGAACCCTCCAGAGCAAGACGAACTGGCCAGGCTGCTCGGAAGACTGGCCACTCCGTTCACTCACGCTATCATGTCAGAAGAGAGGCCCAGAAAGTTCATAGTGCCCAAGTTCACTCTCTACGACGGATCTGGAGATCCAGGAGATCACCTTTCTCATTATCAGCATACGATGGCCCTTCACGAGCTTCGGATGCTTTCATGTGCCGGACGTTCATCACCAGCTTAAAGGGAACTGCTCTGAAATGGTTCCACAATCTCCCTCCGAACTCCGTTACCAGCTTCTACGAGCTCGGTAGGCAGTTCTTGGACAGGTTAATGACTAGCAGGAGGCTCAGAAGGGGGCCAGAATTCCTGCTGAACGTAAAGCAGACCATGGAGGAATCCCTCCGAGCCTACATTGCACGCTTCAACACCGAACTCACTGAGATCACGGATTGCAGCCCGAAATTCCTTGTAGCAGCCCTTACAGCCGGGCTTGCCCAAGGTGGGTTCAGAGATTCCTTGACAAAGAGCCCTCCAGCCGATATGGTGCCATTGATGGATCGGGCCAGAAAATACATCAACCTGGAAGAGGCCAACCGCTCAGCCCAGAAGGGCAAGGATCAGACCCAAAGGGATAATCCGAAGCGGGAGGATCACAAGAAGGAGGATCACAGAAGAGACTCCAACAAAAAGAGGGCTAGGAGCCCAGAGAAGAGAACAGCTCCCAGAGCTGTGTACAACTCCGCACCAAGGGAGTTCACCAACTTCACTCCTTTGAACACCACTTCGAACCAGGTACTCCGGCAGATCAGAGATCGGGAGAACCTGAGGTGGCCGGAGCCAATCAAAGGAGATCCCAGCCTGCGGGACCAAAGTAAGTATTGTAATTTCCATAAAGATCATGGACATACAACTAACTCTTGCAGGACCCTCCGATATGAGATAGAGCAGCTCATAAAGAAGGGACGTCTTCGGGAGTTCGTCAAGCAGGACGGAAGACAGAACCCCCAAGAGGACAAGCCTTAGCAGCGGCCAGATCAGAGGCCCGAACAGAGGCAGGAGCAGAGGGAAGGACGAAACGAGCCTCAGAGGCAGAACAATCACGTCATCTACGTCCTCCATGCTGACTTCCCTGTTACAGGAATGTCCAACAGGGCAAGAAAGAGATATGCTCGGGAGGCCAGAACCGCCCCGAACGTCTTGCAGATCTCCAACGTCGAAAAAAGGCTCAAGCCAGGGCCGGAGATCCAGTTCACCGAGCAAGATCTAGTAGGGGTACACTGCCCTCACAGTGATGCCCTTGTTATTACCCTCAGAATCGCCAACTTCGAGACCAGAAGAGTCCTGGTCGACACTGGTAGCTCAGTCAACATTCTGCTCTATGAACTGCTTAAACAGATGGGCATAGACCAGGACAACGTCAAGCCCACCACTGCCGTGATGGCAGCTTTTGATGGCACCTCAGCACCCCACTGGGGAGAGTTGACCTTCCTACTACTGTAGGAGAAGGTGAAGGGCAGAAGACCACCATCTCGGAATACATGGTGTTGAACATGAAGTCTCCATACAACGTCATCATCAGGAGACCCTGGTTACACCAGATAGGGGCAGTTACTTCAACCCTTCATCAGTGTCTGAAGTACAGTCCACAACCAGAGCGTACACTCGGTCCGAGGGTGTCAGCCAACCTCCCGAGAGTGTCACGCTATTGCCCTCAAGGAGAAAGCTCCGAAATAGCAATTACAGTACACTCGGGACTGTGCAGATCCGGTTTTCACTCACACTCCCGAGGTGGAAGATTGCCCGTCCAGCGTTGAAGAACCCCTGAGCCCAAGGGGACGTGACAGCCGAGCCAAACCTGTTGGCGAGCCCATTAAAATACTGGTCAGTTCAGAAGCAGAGGGGCGTTACTTGTACATCGGCCCAGATCTTACACACACCGAGCAGGAGAAGATAGTCAGGTTTCTGAAAAACAACCTCTCTATCTTTGCTTGGGAGACCAGGGACATGGAGGGAATAGATCCTAATCTAATAACTCACAAACTGATGGTAGATCCGGATCACCCCCCTGTCAGACAGAAGAGAAGGCCGATTGCTCCTGATCGGCATCGGATTATAAACGAAGAAGTCCAGAGGCTGCTGGACGCCAGGATGATACGGGAAGTTTTCTATCCCGAGTGGCTAGCCAACACCGTGCTTGTTAAGAAGAAGAACGGCAAGTGGAGAGTCTGTGTTGACTATACAGACCTCAACAAAGCGTGCCCCAAGGACAGCTTTCCACTGCCGAGAATAGACCAACTGGTTGACGCCACCGCTGGGCATGAACTTATGAGTTTCATGGATGCATACTCTGGATACAACCAGATCCAGATGTACCCTCCAGATCAAGAGAAGACTGCCTTCATAACCGAAAGAGGACTCTACTGCTACAGAGTGATGCCTTTCGGTTTGAAGAATGCTGGAGCCACTTATCAGCGGTTGGTGAACAAGATGTTCAGCCCACTGCTCGGCAGCACCATGGAGGTATACATCGACGACATGCTGGTAAAGAGCCTTCAGAAAGGCAGCCACCTCCAGCACTTGGCCCAGACCTTCGATATCCTCAGACAACACAGGATGAAACTCAACCCCTCGAAATGTACCTTTGGAGTCACGAAGGGAAAATTCTTGGGATACATCGTCTCTCAAAGAGGTATCGAAGCAGATCCCAATCAGATCCAAGCCCTGATTGGACTGAAGTCACCAAAAACCAAGAAGGAGATTCAGGCACTGAACGGCAGAATTGCCGCACTGAGCAGATTTATATCCAAATCCACCGATCGCTGCCTACCTTTCTTCAAAGCTCTGAAGGGCAGCAAGACTTTGCAGTGGACAGAAGAATGCGAGCAGTCCTTTCAAGAACTAAAGGAGTATCTAGCCTCTCTAGAGCTCCTGTCAAAACCAGTACAAGGAGAAAAGCTGCTCCTGTACCTTGTAGACTCCGAGAACGCGGTCAGCTCCGTACTGATTAGACAGGACAGAGGAGTACAGAGGCCTATATTCTACGTCAGTAGGGCACTACTTGACACGGAGAAAAGATACCCAGAAATAGAGAAGCTGGCCTATGCCTTGGTTATATCAGCTCGGAAGCTTCGACCTTATTTCCAGGCCCATCCAATCGAGATCCCTAACTGCCTATCCTCTGAAGTCAATACTGAGGAAACCTGAAGTATCGGGAAGATTGGTAAAGTGGTCTGTGGAGCTAGGGGAGTTCGACATAGCATATGTACCCCGAAACTCCATCAAAGGGCAGGCCTTAGTTGACTTCGTAGCCGAGTTCACCCCGGCACTTCAGAACAAAGCACAAGTCACCGAGACTTCGGGAACCTGGCTGCTGTACATTGATGGATCGTCAACCGATCAAGGATCAGGGGTAGGCCTGGTGCTACAGTCCCCTGATGGGCTCACATCAGAAAAAGCAGTCAGCCTGGGATTCAGAGCTTCTAATAATGAAGCCGAATATGAAGCCCTAATCTTAGGGATGAAACTTGCCTTGGAATGCGAGGCTCAGAACCTCGATGTCTTCTCTGACTCCCAACTGGTAGTAAGCTAGGTCTTGGGAGAATTTGCCATTAAAGATGACAGGATGCTTCGGTATTCCGAACTGGTGAGCCACTTGAAGAATTCCTTCCAGACGTTTACCATCCAGAAAATTGAGAGAAGCCAGAATTGCAGAGCAGATGCTCTGGCTAACATGGCCTCCCGCCTCAAATCTGAAGCAGATTCCACAATTAAAATCTCTTTTCAGCCAGGATCCAGCATTGAGGAAGCACAAGTTGCTCAAGTTGACGAACAGCCCCAGAACTGGATGACCCCAATCCTCCAGCATCTAAAGTCCGGTCTCCTCCCAGAGGACAAAAACAAAGCCAGGAGAATCCGAATCAGAGCGGCTCGGTACCTGATCCTGAACAACAAGCTTTACAGAAGGTCGTATTCTCAACCTTTGCTAAAATGCTTAGCCCCAGACGAATCACAGTATGTCTTGGCTGAAATACATGAGGGAATCTGCGGGAATCATAATGGGGGCAGAACTATAGCCCACCGAGCTCTATCGCAGGGCTACTACTGGCCCGGCATGTTGAAACAGGCTAAAGAATATGTTCGGAAGTGCGACAAATGCCAGAGATTTGCCCCGTACCAACATCAGCCTCAGCACGAGCTTATCCCGATTCCTAGTCCTTGGCCCTTTGCTCAATGGGGAATGGACATTGTGGGCCCGTTACCACGAGCACCTCCAAACAGGAAATACCTCTTGGTGGCCATCGACTACTTCTCTAAATGGGCCGAAGCCGAGCCTTTAACGCATATCACAGATAAGGAAGCCGAAAGCTTCACCTGGAAGAACATTGTCTGCAGGTTTGGCATACCACGTGTAATTATCTCGGACAATGGGACACAATTCACTGGTAAAGGCTTCAAGGCATTCTGCGAAAATCTCAACATCAGGCAGCACTTTGCCTCTCCAGGACATCCACAAGCAAATGGGCAAGCAGAGGTCACCAACCGAACAATCCTTGACGGGTTAAAGAAGAGGTTGGAACAGGCCAAAGGAAAATGGGCAGAAGAACTCCCTGGAGTCCTTTGGGCCTACAGAACAACCAGAAGAACTCCCACCTCTGAAACTCCCTTCTCACTAGCCTATGGAACAGAAGCAGTAATTCCGGTTGAGATCGGTATGCCAACACTGAGGACTGAGGCCTTCGAGCAAGAATCCAATGATCAGCAGCTGATGGAAAACTTGGATTTGCTCGAAGAGAGAAGGGATCAAGCCAGCATCAGGATGGAAGCTTATCAACAAAGAATGGTCAACAAATCCAAGGTTGGACTCAAGACAGTCAACTTTCAAGTTGGAGACTTCGTCTTAAGAAGAGTCTTTCAAAACACCAAGGATCCCACCATGGGAAAGTTGTCACCAAACTGGGAAGGCCCCTACAAAGTAACAAAGGTCGTTCGACCTACCACCTACTGGCTTGAAGACATGACTGGGAAACCTGTTCCTAGGCCATGGAACGTGGAACACTTACGGAAGTATTATCAGTAGAGTTATTTCTTTTACTTCCATAAAATGTTCATCTATTAATGCACAGGCCTCCAGAGCCTGGTCCATAATGTACGAGTTTTTACTCGGTCCATCTATCAATGCACAGGCCTCCAGAGCCTGGTCCTATAATGTACAAGTTTTCTACTCGGTCCATCTATTAATGCACAGGCCTCTAGAGCCTGGTCCATAATGTACGAGTTTTCTACTCGGTCCATCTATCAATGCACAGGCCTTCAGAGCCTGGTCCATAATGTACAAGTTTTCACTCGGTCCATTTATTAATGCACAGGCCTCCAAAGCCTGGTCCATAATGTACGAGTTTTTACTCGGTCCATTTATTAATGCACAAGTCTTATGACTTGGTCCATCTGTTAATGCACAGGCCTCCTAGAGCCTAGTCTATAATGTACGAGTTTTTACTCGGTCCATTTATTAATGCACAAGTCTTATGACTTGGTCCATCTGTTAATGCACAGGCCTCCAGAGCCTGGTCCATAATGTACGAGTTTTTACTCGGTCCATTTATTAATGCACAAGTCTTAGGACTTGGTCCATAAATGCACAAGTCTCAGTACTTGGTCCGTCTATAATGCACAAGCCTTCAAAGCCTGGTCCATGATATACAGATCTTAAATACTTCGTTCATTCTCTAAATACGCAGGCCTACAGAGCCTGGATTACTCTTATACACAGGCCTTCCGAGCATGGTCCGTCTTTAATTTACAGATTCTATGATTCAGCCCATCCACAGACAGAAGTTCCGGGCATCTACAAACTAAAGTTTCCTAGATCGGAACACCTCAGATCTGATACTTATATTATTTGGTTTATCTGTCAAACAAACAACTACTATGGTTCCGACCAGGGGTAAAGTACTTCGACTCAGGCATTTTTCTAAGTTTCTTTGATTTATTCTCAGAACAATCAGAAATGCACGAGAAAGTGTTTAAGCTACAAAAGAGCACATTCACAGAAAACATCAGATCTGAGAAGAAGAAATCTAATTTTATTGATAATTCAAAAGATTTACATCAGTACAAAGACACCACTACAGAAACTATTACAGAAGCTATTACAGAAGCTACGCTTGGCAACATAACGGCTCTTCTCTTGGGATGATAAAGGGGCACAGGAGCCAAACTTCCATTACCGCCGCTGACAGGCTCCATTTGAGAGGAAGGAGCCCTGAACCCCAGTCTGCATCAAGAAATGCCCAGGCCATTTCATCATCACTATCACTGGTCTCATGACCAACGGACGATGAGGGCTCTGGGCCTCAGGAGACTTTTCATTCTCCACCTTTGTAATCGGCATAACGCCCCAGCCAATTGAAGCAAGGGTCCCTGCCAAGTCACAAAGGGGAGGAGGCGGCCCCCATTCATCTCCCTCAGAGCAGTTGTCACACCCCAGCAGATTGAAGCAAGGGTCCCTGCCAAGTCACAAGGGGGAGGAGGCAACCCACCTTCAATCTTCTTCTTCACACCGTCTGTTTCACCCCAGCCACTTGGAGCGAGGGTCTCTGACAGGGCGTGAGGAAGAGGAGGCAACTCGCCTTCATCTTCATCACCAACGCTCCAAGCCTCGGTTGAATCAGGGAGGGGCCACCACCAATCGGAGAAATCTCGACCGGATGCCAGAGGAAACAAGAAGACTGGGGCCTCCTTCGAACCTTCCTTGGAGACTGAAAATAAGGGAAGTTTAACTCTCAGCCACGGTTTAATTATTCCTAACTCAGGCAAGGAATCATCCATCATTTCCGGACAAGTGGGAAAACTCCGGCAGCATATAAAAATCTCTCTTACAAACAGTTTGGGGAGCAAAAGGGTTGAGCACAACCGAATGCCCTCGTTTCCATATATATAGGCACTGGAAGACAAAAGGCTACCCAGTTGGACCGTCACAACGGCTAAAGTGTTAGCTTCGAAATCCCAAACGACGAAGGTGCAATAAATGGAGTATTAAACCACCCTCTCGGGAGAAGCAAAAGGCAGGGCCATACACGTAATACACAGGCTTTTAATCTTTTCCACGTATATGACGTGACGGTTTCTCCGTGTCATTAACACTTAAAGGGCCACGTATACAACAGAGGTCCATCAACTATGACGTTTCTTGATTCCTAACAGGTCTGGAGGCAGAAGTTCTGATCAACCAAACTACAATCACAAGGTATCCACTTATTATTATGTCTCCGGATGCAGAACGGTCAGCTTTGAAATGCTTCAAAAAAGAAGTCTCCAATTACTGACCTAAGGCAAGTAAAGAAGCTCGGAACACAGCTACCTACAGAGGAAAATCTGATCTGGCATACACTAAACTCCAAAGCAGTGCCACTTGCAACGGTTACCACCATCAACTACAAATTAAAGCACTACAGAGCAGTACAACTCAAGACATGCACAAATATTACAGAGCAATATGATTAAAAAGACGAGCATCAAGCAAAAGACTGTTCCATTAACGAATGTATATTTCAAGTACATTGGAAGTTGAAAATAGCAAAATATACATCCTAAGCCTGATCAGCAGGAACAGGGTCAGCGACCGGAGAAGGATCAGTAGGAGCAGTATCAACCACCTCAGTCGGTACAACCTCTTCCGTGGGATCGGCAGGGAGGACATCAGCCACTTCACCCTGGATAACAACCTCTGAAGGTTCAGATCCAGGCGGCACAATAGAGGAGACATCCAGGTCAGGAAACTTGGCAAGAAGCCGAGAGCGGAAGTTATTGAACCCAAACGTAATCAAGCGATGGGTCATTCTTTCCAGCTTCGACCTCATTTCCTCCTCATTATCCATCAATGCCTGCTCCACGGCTTCATCGAGCTGTCTACGGTGCTGATACCGCAAGCCGTTCACCTCCACCTGCAACCTCCTTGCCCGCTCAACGGCAAGGTTCTTCTCCGATTCCATCACGATCAAGGAGTTCTACCACTCCTTCAGTTTCTCTGCGGAATGTTGTGCCTCCGACCGAGCAGTGCCAAGCTGAAGCCCCAGGTCATCCAGATTGGCCCTAAGTTGGTCAAGCTCCTCCACAGATGGAGAAACCTCCACCAAAGTAGAAAGGGTATGCAGGGTCTGCATAATACAAAGAAAACAATTCAACGCCAGTATAAACACTTAAAAGAAAGAAAAATAAGGGCCTGACGAGCTCACATTAACCTGAAGAGTGGTTAAATCAGCAAGAAGCTTCTCCGACTTCTGGGGCCTGAGTTTAACTGAGCCTTTGGCCCAGAAGTCCCTCAGAATTTTCTTGGCCCCCTGATCAGCAACATCAGGAGCCACCGACGATGATGCCCCCTTACCCGCTCGACGAGACGGGACTGGGGGAACCACCGAAATGGGGGCAGGAGTATCTTCCTCCCCCTCAGCAGGCTCGGGAGAGGACAAAACCAACCTCTGCTTCTTTTGGACAGGAGGAACCACTGGAGAGGATGCCTCCCCCGTCGCCACGGACGGTATTGGCCCGCTCTCCCATTGAGCCATCACATTATCAGTAATCTCCTCAACACTACCCCTGGCAGCCATTAATTTATCAGGGTTAACGATGGAAGAATGGTCCCTAACGCTGGGCTTCAAGAGCTTCTTATATTGCTCCTGAATCGAAGAAGAGAAGTCTGGTCTCTTCCACGCACTCTTGACTGCAAAACAAGCACAGAAATTGATCAGTTCAACAATGGGCAAACAAAACGGAGTCAACGCAGCCACGGGAAAGTTGAGCCTCACCCCTTGGCCCAGTGGTTCGAGGGAATGTGGAAGGTTGACCCTCGAAGATCTTGAATTCCCATCCTTCTTTAATAAAAAAGTACCACTTCTTCCAGGTCTTATTGGAGGAGGGCACAGAAGTAAGGGGTCTGAACCCACTATCAAAAGACATATAAAAAAGACCCTTCGCCTTTTGAAATTTTAGATCCATATTGCTACGGATCAAGTCAAGGGACACCTCAACATTATTCATATGCCCTAACACAATAAAGCTCAACAGATGTCTCCAACTGTTAAGGTTCAAGTCTGCGGGGCAAAGGTCAAACCAACAAAAGAATTGTTTTATTATATCAGGAAAGGGGAGTGTAAGACCCATTTCAAACCAGGCCAGATAGGCACAGATTTCCCCCTCTCTAACATCGCCCGGGCGATCCTGAGAATCCGGGACCCTGAAAGTTACATTTTTGGGAAGTTTGAACTTCGCCCATAACTCCTTCAACATACTTTCAGTAATTACACTCTCACCCTCCTCTCTGTGACCAGATCGACCAGAAGTCTCACCAGCCCTATTCGGGGGCTCATCAAAAGCATCAACAATCCTAACCCCCGGACTAGAGGGGGGTTCTACCAGTCTATTTTCATCAATATTCACTAATTGCATATGAGGATCGGTCTCAGAAGGATTTCCCAAACCAGAGTGTGATTCTAAGCCAGACATGGCGAACAAGAGAAAGAAATGAAACAAATGAGAAGGAGTGTAGAAGGGGACTAAAAGTCGAACCTGAGATCAATAAAGGATTATGAACACCGGGTAACCTCCAAACTTCAAGATATGTCAAATGGCGGTCTAGGTACTGTAGAAGTAAATGCAGAAGAAAGGTATGAAAGACCTTTCCCTCTCTTTATATACACATTCGAAATATGAGCCTTCCAAGACGAGCCGACACAACGGTTGAAAGTAATGATGGATTCTCAAGTATCGGCTGCACAATAAATGACGCGTTAAACCGACGTCTCGAGAAAAGGGAAAGCAAAGCATACGACTCTTCACAAAACCCACAACCCTAGTTAAAACCCTAGCTTTTAACAAGGGCTCGGGGGGGGGGGGGGGAGTAGTTGATATATCCACAAACAGACTCACCAATCACTTTGAGATACGTGTGCCCACTGAGTTAACAAATCTCGATCCTACAGAGCTGACAATTTCGATCATACAGAACAGCCACAAGCCTTCAGGGTATTCTCATATATATCATACAGAGCAGCCACAAGCCTTCAGGGCCATTCTTATTTATATATCATTCAGAGCCGATAAACTTGGTCATACAGTGCAGATGAAGCCTTCAAGACATTCTCATGTATACATCTTCCAGACCTCCCGCTCTGGACAATATTTATTCAACACTTCATATGGATCCAACCTTATGGTTTCCTTAACAACTGTCAAGCGGGGAATGAGGAAACGGTATTCAATGCAGGAAACTACTATTTATTGTTATCTCCATCTACGACTCAAGGATCCAGAAGGTAACTGCAATCTCCGATGATCATATCCCTATATTCATGGCGTCGAATCCTAATCAACTTAGGAAAGCCACGGCTTATATATTAAACCCTAGAGGTACGCTTTTACTTTCATGCTCATTCTTTGGCTTTCAATACAGTCTTTCAATTCTCTTACTTACTTAAGCATCGGAGCGGCTACCGCCGAAGCCAATCCGGTGGTCCTCTGATCATCTCTCTGAGTGTTCTACAGGTCACGGAGCCCTCACGTGTTGCGAGTCAAAAAGTGCAGCATCAAAATAGATTGTGTGTTTGGAACCTACGCATCAAAATTAGCTACCTTGCCAATTTTGGTGCGATTCGAAGATAGTTGATTTTCGTCGCGTGTGCTCGCATGGCAAAATTTGGCCACATGGTGTGCTGTCACAGGCAACCAAAGAATAAAACCTAAACTCCTAAAAATATATGCAGCAGTGGAGTAAGGATCGTTCCCCCGGAGAGTATCTAGCCTAGTTTTATGCTATATGAACAAGGATGTGGGGTTTGAGTATAACGAAAATAATTTTAAAAATAAAAAAAAATAAAAAGAACAACTAAGGAACAATTCAAATTAAAAGTCAAAATCAATCAAAAGAATAAACATTGGTCTAACTCAACATCTACCATCGAAATTTTACAACTGATCATCGATGCAAGTATATATCAATTCACACTTTGAATATTCACCTGTTGGAACTATTTTCCTATCTCTTCTTAGTCGCAGTTAATTTGAAAACAAGCAATCTAATTAACCCTAACTACTAAACAACCCAAGACAAGCGCTAAAGGTTTAATCTAGTAGCAGCCTTAGAACTAGAAAGATCGATAAAACTAAACAACACAAGCACAAGCGGTTGCATTTAATGTAGTCGAATGTTTTTCCTAAGATCTAATAATTTTTGACGTAGCAAATCATTAAATCTTAGTCGCTTCACAAATTAGAGGGATAAAATAATTACGGATTTGATATCTAACCTAGCAATAGATTGCAACGAATAATAAACTAGTAGGCCTCTTAGTAATTAAACGAGACAATCATAAAAATAAGTATAGAAGCACATCCGATACTCAAAGAATAAATTGAATAATACAAATAAATTAGATCTCATAGTTTTATTAATTCCGAGGCTTCTGTTTAATTTGACCAATTATAAAAATTTAGCCATCCAGGGCCATGAAAACTTGAAGGAGAAATTAGAGAAGAGGGGGGAGGGAGAGAGAGAGAGAGAGAGAGAGAGAGAGAGAGAGAGAGAGAGGCGTCAAATCTGATCTCCTCCTCCTTTTACACATTAATTCAGTGTTGGAAGCCTACTAGAACTCCTAAAGATAGTCTAAATATTATCCTAAAATAAAAATATCCAAATCTAACTAATTAAGGAAAATATTAAAAATGAAATAAAGTCCTAATATAACTAGGAAAGTGGTATTTCAGCTAGAACTCTTGCACTAGATCTGGGATTTTCAAAAATAAATTACGTGGACCCGGGCATTAGAATTTTGCGCAACTCAGAACGCTCCAGAACGTCATCAGAGCAGGTGCAAGCAACTTCAAACCCGATTTCAACCTTGATGCCGCCCAAATGTCGCAAAACTTAAAACACGAAAGTTGTAGAGATGTTTCTTGGATTTCCATAGCATCTTTAATCATCTCAATTGGAGCTCATATGAGAGAGTTATCCCCAGATTACGAAGCGATGTCAAAATTGTCCAAAATCACCCAATTAGCTTCGTTTTGCATTTAGCGCCTCCATTTGCATCCTAAATCAAAATATAAGAATAATGAGTATATTTAGGTACCAAATAAGTATAAAAGACTAAACATTAAGGGAGAAAAATATGACATTTTGCATTCTCATCACCAAGTGACACATTGAGAATCGTATGAAGCTTGTTGAGGATTTATAGAGAGGGACAAGTGGCTGATTGTGATTGACTAAAAGAGTATTTAAGGGGGTTTTCTTGTGTGTGGGTTAGGTGTATCAAAATGATATGTGGGTATGCGTTGATGTGTGTGTAAATTATAGGGCACAAGAGGATATATATCACCTTTACTCCCTCATCAATTAGAGATCTCTCTCCCTCATCTATTTTCAAATCTCAAACTTTTCTTCCTTTCTCTCTCTTTCCATGACTAGGTGTTTGTGTATGTGTATGTGAGAGATGATATAGGTGGAATCGAGAGTATGTGTTCTATGAGAGTGTATATGTGTTTTGTATGCATCACCAACATAGTGGGAGAGATTGTGTGTTTCTGTATTAGTGTGTGAAATTGTGAGTGTGTATGTGTGTTTACACACATAGTAGCCATGGGAAGACCCTTAAAGCTTCTCCTCTTTCTCTTCTCTCTTTATAAAATAATAGCGCTTAAAGGATAGATAGGGGCTTCTAGGACCGTGCTTTTAGTTCTAGATGCTATTGAATGTTTGTATCCATCAAGTGAAGTATGTGTATATGTGTGTGTATATACACAGACATACACACACACATACACACTAGTTACATGCATACGCTATGTATGGTACCCAATATGCCTAACACTATAATATTCACACCAAAACAAAGAACTTATTCCAAAAAAAAATTAACAATCATTGAATTTGTACCTAGGGGGGAAGAGGGAGTTAGTAAAAAGACGAAAAAATTACATTGACCTCCCTTGAGATTACTGACAATTACAAGAACCTCCTCTGTCCTTTATGAAATTATACTGACCTCCTTTGAAGTATACTGACAATACCCAGATTCCTCTCTCCGTACGATTTCTATTTGTTAAACTAATGGAGCAAAATTAGGGTTTCAATTTTTTTTTTTGATATGCCAATAATCCCTTATCTATTGTGAATTGACAAATATGCCCATATTGATTGAAATAAAAAACAGTAATACCCATTCCCTTGACTAGTTAAATTTGCATTTTTTTTAAAAATTATTAGAAGCAAACAATAATAAAAAAAAGAAGTCCAACACATCACCAAATTTTCAAAGAGGGTCAAAAGCTTATCATGAATAAGATGAATCAATGTCATCGACTTTTTACTCAAAAACCAATTATCTGTTGTAAGTAGGTAATGAAACTAAATTTTTATTTTTTTCGGATGAGTTATAAACCTCTTTGAATCATCAACCTCCACATGTGCATTATCAAATTTGTTCTTCATCAACATCAACTCATATATATCTTTGAATAATCAACCTCAACCTATGCATCATCAAACCTATTTTCCTCAACAACATCAATCCATATATATATATATACATATATGTATATATATTTTTATTCAAAGCATTAGAGGGATTTTATCACCCATGAGGCAGACGAATATTTAAAAAATAATTAGTATTCCATAGCCTGTTTTAGATATGTAATTTGAAAACTCAATTGTCATGACCCGCAAGCCCACCTTCTGCGGATCAGCGGATTGCGACCATCCGACCGGGCCCTTTTGCCGAATCGGACCTGTCTCTCCTAGTTGCAGTACTCTTAGTGCACTAACATGTAACACAACGGAATATAATACAATAAAAGTCTGCTAATATAAAAATAGGGTCTGTAAAATTTCTAATCATCACCTCCTCCCCAGGACGTGAATACACGGGAGTGCTAGAAGACTGTACTACTATTACCTTTACTTTGTCAAAATGTCCTAATCCTTAGCCGTAGTCTCCCACTGTCTGTCCTCTTTATCAGTCCCTGAAAAAAATATATATAAATAGGAGTGAGCTACACAAGCTCAGTAAGTAAGTCCCCTACTTTGCATGTGTACAAGATCTGAAAAAAAAAAAAAGAGTAACAAAGGACATGATAACCAATCAATATCATGTAACAATCATAGCTCATCAATGGATATTAATGATCAAGGATATAATTGATAATCATGGATATCAAGTCTAAAGGATAACATTATATGCAATAATCAAACTGTCAGAAATATGATCATACTATGAATCTCAATAAAAGATAGTGGTGACAAATCTGGTGGATGCTATAAACTACGGGGCCTGCTACCCCCTGAGCTCGTATTCAGTTCCACTTGGGCTGTATGAATACTTCCTTGCTCGTATTCAGTTCCACTCAGGGCTGTGTGAATACGGCTTTGCCCGTATTCAGTTCCACTTAGGCTGTATGAATACGGCTCTGCTCATATCCAGTTCCACTTGGGCTGTATGAATACGGCTCGGCTCGTATCCAGTTCCACTTGGGCTATATGAATACGGCTCTGCTATCTGCTACCCCTCTCTCGGGGCAAATCTGTAAACTGCTACCCCTCTCTTAGGGCTAATCTGTAAACTGCTACCCCTCTCTCGGGGCAAATCTGTAAACTGCTACCCCTTTTTCGGGGTTTATCTGTAAACTGCTACCCCTCTCTCGGGGCTTACCCCTCTCTCAGGGCTAATCTATGCATCCAGATGGAGTTGTGACTGAGCACAAATCCCGCACCAAGAAAATATCAAGATCAGGCTACTTCATGGAGAAGAATGGGGAGTATAACTGATTCTAGGCAAGAACAACAACAACTGGCCTCTCTCGACCCTACGTACAAAACATGCACGAAATCTCATAATCGGATACGACATCATCAAATGATATGGAGATCAAGAGTAAAATATAACATCATGGCTAAGCTATTCTACTAAGAAACAATATCACATAGTGGAATCACAAAGAATCTGATATAACAATAAGAGTACAAGTGCGTATAGAAAGAAACTGTGACATGGCTAGGAATGTACTACATGCACAGGTCCGGTATTACTTACCTTGGGTTCTTAACCATGGCATTTCCATTTGATTATCACAATAGCTTTTCCTTAACTTTCTTTCTCCTTTCCCGTCATTTGACTGCTCCTATAATCATGGATTAAAATATATAAAATAGTGAATCAGTAGCCCTTTCATTATTTTACTTTTGGTAAGCTTATTAAATCGTAAGGATGCATTCATCATCTTATAGTTTATTACTGAGTCTTGTATATAAATTCTCAAGTCTTTTGGATCTCATTTGATATCTACTTTTGATCACTAGGACGCATCAATCATTTTTTATTTTATTTCCAAGACCTCTTTTCGAGATTGTGACATTACCGTTGGATTCAGAATGATCGAGATAATAAAAATTAGCTATTTGTTTAACTAATTTGAACATCAAAATTATTACTTTTAATTAAATCAATTTAATTGAATTTAATCATTTACTCTTTCTTTTCAAAACCTGCAATTACATGTTTCTACTTCATTGTCTTCTCTTTTTCTTTCATTCTTTTTGTATTTTAATCCTTAAATACTTAGTAAATCCTTAATCCTTAATTTTAATCCTTAAATACTTATGTAAATCCATTTTTCTCTCATTCTTTCTGTACAAATTTAAAATTAAAACCCACTTACAGTTTCATTCTTCTAAATTAATGATCCTGAAATGTTTAGGTAAAAAAATTTAAAATTCAAAACCCACTTACAATTTTTCAGAATTTTTTTTCTGGCCTGCTGCTTTCCTGCTTCTTCTTTTTCCTTCTCTTTTCCTGGTTTCCTGCGCCTCCACCATAGCATGGCTGCTGCTTCTCTCCATTTCTCTTCTATTTTTTTTTTCTTTCTTTTCCTACCGTTGCTTCCTTCTCTCTCTCTCTCTCTCTCTCTCTCTCTCTCTCTCTCTTTCACTTTCTCAGTTTCTCTTCTTATTTTTCCTCTTAAAGCTCACACACATATATGTATATATATCCTCTCAGCCTACCCTTTTTGACTTTTCTTACAAGCCTCTCATTCATTTTTTTTTTCTTCTTCTTCTAGCTTCTACAGACTTCTTCTTATTTCTAATTTCCACGGCATCTAGTGCCTTCTTTTTACTTCCTTTCTTTTCTTTTGTTTTTATCTACAGTGTATATATATATATATATATATTAACTTAATCTCATATATATATAATATGATCATTCACATGCTTTGTACATCAAACTTTATTTAAATATAAATTAGTGTTTGATTCAAAGTTACATGTCATGGCCTCGCTCAACCCGGGTCGGTTACAGTCTAACTCGGGTCGGCACCACCTAACTCGGGTCGGGGTATTACATCAATTTTTTGGAAAAAAAAATATTGAAACTATAGTTGCTTTTATTATAATTTTGATCATCAAAACAATGCCAAACTTGGCATCATTGGTATTTCAAAATTGAATATCAAATAATTCTATGTAATTTGATGGCATAAAACATGTGGATTTCATGTTCAAAAGTCATGAAAATCACTTTAAGAACAAGATAACTTTATTTTACTACCATAACCTATAAGCAACTTCTAGGAGCCAACAATGGCCACCACTTTCAAATCCTCACTTTGATTTTTCTATCTCCTTATCCTCGTCACAGATATCTTCTATGCGACCACCATTGCCAAAATTCAATTTGCAGAGATCTAGTCCGACTCTTCCAAATCCGCTCTATTTTTCACGCTCGAATCCTTGATCCCCTTCGTGAATCTAATTTAAGCCCCCTCGATCTCAACGTCTCCCAAATTATTTTTGTATATAGACGCAAATGATGGTTTCAATCGATCTCTTATGGATTCTATCTCTTCCACAAGTAAATGGTCACTCTCTCTTTCACAGTGTATAGATCGGCAGAACCCATAAGATAATGAATGAAAATGGGTCTTCTCTTTAATCACTATAAGGGCTTAATAGTAATTTTGTATTTTATTGATTTATACTATTAAAATATTAGTCAAATGTTAAGGGTAATACAATAATTTTACATTTGTCGTTAACATCCATCATTAGACATCCCTGATAGGGGAGGTTAGTGTTAATTTTAGAAAGGATAGGAGAGGTCCTGATAATTTTCAGTTACCTCAATGGAGGTCAGTGTAATTTTTCTGAAAAGAAATACAAACACTCGAGCTGCTAAAGATAATAATCAATTATCAAATAAAGGTAATTATCAATTATGAAACAACAACTAAAAAAAAGAAAAAAAAACTTACAAAAAATTGCTGTGAGCTTAGTATGCTATAAAAATCATTTGTGTTCCTAATAAGGTATTAGCATAAAGGAAATATGGATTTTATATGTTTTCTTATTCTAATGTACACAATACAAAGATTTTTCATAAGTATTTCTCAATTCTTCATGATTCAAAGTTTCAAACTATTCCAACCATACCTTGGAAAAAGATATTGTTGCCTAGATATTTACCCTAGAGGGAGGGGGTGAATAGGGTATTTTTCAAATATTGGCTATTTTTTCAAACTTTAAAAGTAAATTCTAAAAATGCACAAGTAAAGAGTAGAGAAAGAGAGAGAAAACATTGTGATTTATAAGGTTTGAAAAACTTCCTATGTCCTTGACTCAAGCATCCCCACTTGATTTTTTTCACTATCTTGATCTCTTTGTAGGTAGAGGTCAAACCTTTATAACAAGAGATCCTCACTATTTTCTCAGTAAAAGATCGATAAAATTAGTCTACTAAGTTCACCATTTAGTCGACTGAATCATAATTCAGTTGACTAAAGGACTTAACTGATTTTTCTAGAGGGTAGAGGTTGTTCTTTGTAAAAGGCCATTTAGTCGTTTGAATCAAGAATTTGGTCGACTGAATTTGATAGTGTGTTAAGGCCTTATGAACAAAATGCATGTTCAGTCAATTGAGTCTTAGGTCCAGTCGACTAAATCTTCTAGAGGAAAAATAGGCATGTTTTTGTGAACATGATTCAATAGAATGAATTGAGAACTTAGTCGACTTATTTCATCAGTTTAGCTTTAATGTCTATTTTGTTCAATGTTATCTTTTTCAAGTCTCTTGACCTTTCAAAGCTTAGTTTCTAACATTGTTATGCATTTGAAAAAATCATTTCGTTAATTGATTTTTGTACATCACTTAAATACTTGAAGTATTATGTTTTGATCAATCAATCCTAGATCACTCAGAGACCCAACAAAAAAGTAAAAGTCTTCACTTGATACTTTGGGGAATGAGTGTTTTCTTGAGTTTGACTTGATGTTTGATCTTGTAAGCATGTTTTCATGATGTTAATCCTTTTCATCTTTAGTCAAGCCTTATTCAATCATCCATTGAGTTCATTGACCTATTTATTTTGACACTTAAGGTAAATCATTAGTCCATATCATCAATGCCTTGTTATCATCAAAATTATGAGAATTTCCTTGGTTCAAAACCTTTAGGGCCAACAATCTCCCATTTTTTAATGATGACAAACCATTGAAACAAATAAGATAATTATGCAATTAAGGAAATTATAATCAAGTTATAAATCTTCCCCTGTCAATATGCACAATTATGAATACTTTATTATTATGCCAAGATGAAAAATATTCAATGTTCATGGCATCAAATGTATGAACCCCCTATCATTATGTAGACTTTGACATAGTACAATTTATGCCAATGCGGAAATCACACGATTAACATATAGTGGGAGAACAAAAATTTTGCAAAAGGAGTATTTCATTAATATATAAAACTGATCTTATAAAAATCATATGTATGAGAATATATGATTCATGATTTTTACAAGATCAATTACAAAATAAAATCTATTCCTAAAAATTCAACACAAATGAATAAAATACAAATTTTGGTTCTTTTAAGTTTGTGTCTCCATTTTTTTATTTTTGTCTTAATTTTGCTCGCCCTTTGGTCGTCATAGAAAATCAACGGGTTGGAGGATGAGTGGGTTGAGCCTGGTGATAATGACGAAGCATTATGATCCGCTCAAGCATATTATTGACTTCAATGACATCTCTTCAGGTTTTACGGTGATTTCGTTCCTTGTGTTCATAGAGTGAGTAGGCACGCATCTTAATGATATGAATGTCAACTTCCATGCATTGATTTGTTCTCCCATGTCTTTGAGTTTGTCCATGAGGTCTTTGGACACAGTGTTGATGCAGGAGGTGAGGGAGGACTCAATGTTTCGAAGGGTGGAGATGAGAAGTTGATTTGTGTCAGGAGGGTGGGGGTTAAGGTGTGGCTGCTTGAGTTGGAAGGGTGCATGGAATAGGTTGAGTGTGAGATGGTGAACTGAGTCTCGTTGGGATTTTTGTCCTCATCGATGGTTTGTGGGTTAGAAAGTTGTGTGCCTTCCTTTGGAACCCACCCACTAGGTGTGGATTTAAAACCCACGAGTTTGAAGGTGGAGGTTGTGTAAGTGTCTTTGGGTATGACGGTTTGGATTTCAGTTTTAGAGGAGAGATTAGTCTTCAAAATGTTTGAAAATGGTGGTGAGAAGAATGTTGTAGGGTAAGACACCATTTTTCTTTTTCTTTCAATCATTCATATGATGAATGATTATGTCAGCAAGATTGAACTTTTTATTGTTGAAGAAGTACCACATGAGAAATATATTCATGTAGGTTATATAATCTCAACCTCTAAAGCGAGGTAGGAGGTTGTAGCTTATGATGCTATGGATGATCCGAGATTCAAAAATGGGTTCAGAGGCTTTTGGCTTGTAGGGTTCTTCAATGTTGGGATTTCCAAATATAAATTGGATAGTTTCAAGTGGATCAAATCCATCCATTTGTACCCAAGCATTGGGTTTGAAGGTTAGAAAATCCTCTTTTGGGGTTTTGAGAATGAAGGAATCAAATATGATAGGGGTACCTTTGACTTATGAAGTAAGAGGGCCAATAGTAATGAGTTCTAGGTGAGCGTAAAATATTATCACTAACTGTTTGTATTCGGGGTATGTGTGTGTGAAGATATTGTCCTAACTTAAACTACGGAAGTGTTTCTGAATGAGTATGTTTTCAGCATCTAAAGTGATAAAGTTCAAGACTTTACCTAGAATAGGTGTTCATGTATGAATTCATTTGTGTATGTTTGACCAATTTGCTTTGTGAGCCTCATGGCATGATTTGGTGCCTTGTTCTTAAAAGGCTTTTTTCCTTTGACGCTTAAAACAGGATTTTGAGAAGGTGTTCTTGGTCTTAGGAGCCATTAGAGGTGATTCAAGATGGTTTTCGAAGGTTTTGGAAGAGAGAGAACTTGAAGAGTCATTTTTGGCACGATGTGAAATTTTTGAGATCTGGGCAGTTTATTTATAGATTCGATCATTCAAGTCGACCGAGTCTATCATTTAGCCATCTAAATGTTTTCCTAGATCTATTTTAGTCGACTATTTGGTTGACTAACTTGTCAAGTTACACAACAATTTCTTATTATTTCTCTCGTTTAGTTGACTGAAGTGTGCATTCAGTCGACTGGATTGTCTAGTGTGTTTTTCTTTAGTCAACTTAGTCGACTGATTGGGAAGATTAAGTCGACTGAATCTTCTAGTGGATCATTTTTCTGACCTCTTCAATTAATTTACCCTATTCAGTCGATTGGACTCTATTATCAGTCGGCTGGATTGTTACTACAGCCGATTAAAGGAGTTCAATGCCTTCATAAATGACTTAGTGACTTAACTCATTTAGAATAACCATTCCAAGTTCTCTTCTTATGAAACAAAATATTTCTTCTTGAAGTGGTTTGGTGAATATATATGGTAATTGATGATTTGTATGAATGAATTCAAGGATTACATCGATATTTTACACATTACCCTAAGAAATAGTGTCTAATTTCTATATGTCTAGTTCTAGAGTGTTGTTTAGTTTGTTTTCTTATGTTTATGGCATTAGTATTGTTGCACTTAATTGGAATATGATCAAAATTAAGCTTAAAATCTTGTAGTTATTTTTTTGTATAGAGAGTTTGGGCACAACAACTTTTGACTGATTCATATTCTACTTCGGCCGTAGATAATGTTATAGATTTATGTTTTTTTGCTTAACCATGATACGAGGGAGTGTCCGAGAAAGTGACAAGTCCCACTTGTACTTTTTTCTATTGACTTTGTAGCCAGCAAAATCAATATCAGGAATAACTTAATAGATCAAATGATGTGTTTCTAGGATAGAATAGTCCTAAGTTCATAGTTCCTATTAAGTATCTAAGGATTCATTTTACAGCTTTTAGATGAAACTCTTTAGGAAAAGATTGAAATCATGCTTATAAGTTTACACTAAATATGATGTCTGGTCTATTAGCTGTGAGATACAAGAGACTTCCAATCATGCCTATATATTTTTTAATATCTACATCATTCTCTTTATCATTATTTTCAAGTTTGGTGGTAGCACTTATGGGAGTACTAAAGGATTTAGTGTCTTCCATACCAAATCTTTTGAGTAATTCTTTAACATATTTAGATTAATTTATAAATGTTCATTCTTTAGTTTGTTTTGTTTGTAATCCTAAAAATAAATTTATTTCTCTTATCATACTCATTTCAAATTCATCTTGCATGCACTTAGCAAAGTCCTTGCATAGATATTCATTTGTTAAGCCAAATATAATGTCATCAACATCTATTTGAATAATGAGCATTTCTTTCCATTTTGTCTTAATCAACAAAGTAGTGTATATATTCTTTTCCTATAATAAATTCATGTTTGATGAGGAAGCCACCAAGTCTCACATACCAAGCTCTTGGAGCTTGCTTCAAACCATATTGAGTTTTTGTTAGTTTATATACATGATTTGGTTTTTATAGCTTTCAAATCTGGGAGGTTGTTCAATCTATACTTCTTCGGATATGAATCCATTCAAGAATGCACTTTTTACATCCATTGATAGAGTTTAAAATTTTAATGACATGCGAAGGCAAGTAGCATTCTTATGGCTTTTAATCTAAAAACCGGGGCAAAACTTTCTTCATAGTAAATGCCCCCTGGGCTACTAACCTAGCTTTATTTCTAGTTATATTCCTTTCTTTATCTTTATAATTTCTAAAGACCCATTTGTAACACTCACCTCTATAAAAATAAGGTAATTAAGACAGTACAAGGAAAATTACTTCAATATAGGACCATTCCAAGTTCCTTAAGATATTATGTCAGGACCTGACCATAACTGGAGTTAACAACTAACCTGGCCATGGGTCAAGTTGACTTAACCTAAGATAGAGGTGTCAATCGAACTAGGCCGACTCGGCCATGGCACGAGTACCAGACGTTAACAAGCAGCACGGGCACGACATAGGCACGAGCATGGCCCAGCACAGCGGCCCATTGGCACTACACATTAGGCCTAGTTTATTTCCTATTTTATTGTCATTTATTATTATTATTATTATTATTATTATTATGTGAATATATTTAAGCAAAATATCATAATAATTTTGAAAAAAAACACAAATATAAACAAAATATTATAATAACAAATAATAAAGTTAATAATAATAATAATATTAAACTAACAAATTACAAAGTAAAAAATACAGAAGTTAAACAAAATATTATAATTACAAATAAAAAAATAAAAAATAGTGCTATTATGTAATTAAAAAAATATATAACATTTAAAAAAATCATGATCCATATTAGTCATTAAAAAAATACAGTGAAAAAAAACTGAGAGGCCTGCGGGCCAACACGGCGTAGCCCGCCATGGGCCGAGCTGGGCCTGATGGTTTCGAACATTGGCCTAGCATAGCATGGCCCGCTTAGTGAGCTGGGCCAACATGGCACGATCTGTTGGCCTGAATAGGGCCAGCTGAAACAAGATTGGCCGGGCTAGCCCGTTTGACACCTCTACATTAAGGTAATGAAGCTTATTGGTCAAGTGATCAATATATCACCAACACATAGTGAGGAGGGGGGGGGATATTACCTCAAATATAGAGAATTAATAAATAAAATAATTATTTATTAATTAGTAGAAAAATAGAGAAAATTATATTATACATTATGTGAACTTTATATAATGTAGAGAGCCAAATATACATAATCATGTGTGTATATATGTGTACGCAGGAAGTTAAAGAAAAATAATTTAAAATAATTTTGATCATCATGTGAATTGCACATGATGAAGAAATCAAAAAATACACATAAATGTGAGTTAGTGTGTGGAAGTGGATATATATGTACACACACACGCATACACACACACACACACACATATATATATATAAAGAGAGAGAGAGAGAGAAAGGGGGAAAATGGAAGGAAAAAGAGGAGGAAAAGTAGGGAAAATACTACTATTGCAGCCTTAGAAAACTGCTTATACCAACCCTAAAAAAGCTATAATTTAGCCATTAAGAGAGGGAGAGAGGGAAAGAGAGAGAATAGAGAGAGAAAGTGAGAGGTGTAAATAAGTATGGGTGCATGTGTGTGTGCTGCACTAAACATGTTGATGGAGACTTGCTAAAGTCTCAAAAAGCAACACGGTGAAACCAAAGAAGGAGTCATGCAACCAGGGGCAGAAAGAGAGAGAGAGAGAGAGAGAGAGAGAGAGAGAGAGAGAGAGAGAGCGACCATGGAATGGTACGTTTCTATCACTAGAAATCTTGGCTTACGTCCTGTCTTAATGAGCTTCAGATAACATGCATGTAGTTAAAAATAAGAAACAATGAAAATGGTATAGTTTAAGCTAAAGAAACCCTAAGAGCGACCATGTCCGAAAATGAGGAATCTGGGTTTTTCACCCCACCATAACCAAGCTTGAAACCAGTTATAAGCCTTGAAAGAACACAAAAAATAGAGAGTGAGGCAAGTTGAATCACTCGAATTGGTTAAGAAACCATAATGAAACGAAGCTCACAATTTAGAGAGAGAAAATCTAATGAACATGTTTTATCATGATTTCTTTATTTTTAAGAATGGGAAATTGATCCCTAGTACATTAAGAGGGAAATAGAACAAGAAAGAGGTGAAAAAGCAGAATAAAACACCAAGAAATAGATTGAAAAATCAGTCGCCAAAAAAATGAGCCTCGCCGGAGCTGCGACTCTAACACGTTGTTTGACGGCCTTAACCTAACCCAAATCAGAAACCAAGCCTTAGAAATGGAATCTAGGTTGAAAAATGGTCTAGAAACATGTGGATTGATTGTCAAAATTTGATCGTCATTAGTCGCCGTCGCTAGAGAAAGCGATCGGCGCTGGTGAGTTTTCTATTGGCCAATCAACGGGACGAATTAGGTTAAACGGGTTCGGTTGCCCGTATGAGAAAATGGATCCCCACCTAAATAGAACGATGGAATTTTGACACGAAGAACTCTATTAAACTCTATTGCCAAGAGCTTTTAGAAAGTTAATAATAATAGTAAAGTGAAAATATTTCCAAATTGACTTTCTAGCATCTACTTTAAATAGTTCATAACTATGAATTAACATGATAATTGTTGTCTCTTTTACTTGATTAGTGCCTTCATAGGTAACCTCAACTTTATCCCAAATCTCCTTTACGGATTTGCATGCAGAGATTCTATTAAACTCATTTACGTCTAAGGCACAATATAAGTTACTAATGGCCTTAGCATATATTTGAGTGAGCTTGTGATCATTCTCATCCCATTCTCTTTTTCCCTTAACAACTTTGTTAATACTAGTGGAGCTTTCAGTTTTCATAGGAACACGAGGCCCATTAACAATGACCTTTCATGTTTTATAGTATAAGGCTTAAAGACAAATCTTCATTCTAGTCTTCTAATATGTATAGTTTTGCTTTCTAAACAATGAAGGTCTATTGGTTGATTGCCTATCTACGAAGATGGTTCCTACAATATTTGCCATATTTTTCTCTTAGAGTGTTAACTCTAATTTATAAAAGATGAGGCTTTGATACCACTTGTTACCCAGATATTTACCTTAGAAAGGGGGGTGAATAGGAGATTTTACAAATATTGGTTACTTTTTTTAACTTTAAAAACAAATGCTAAAAATGTATAAGTAAGTAAAGAGTAGAGAAAAATAGACTAACATAGTGATTTATGAGATTCAGGAAGCTTCTTATGCCATTGACTCAAGCAACATCACTTGAGTTTTTCCACTATCTTGATCACCTTGCAGGTGGAGGTCAAAAATTTACAACAAGAGCTCTTTATTCTTTCTCTTATCAAAATATACCATTTTTCCTCATCGGGTAGCACCTACCCATATCTCTCACCTCAATGAGATGATATAAAGGTTTTCACCAAAGAATCTCTCTTAAGAGCTGAATGGTACAATATGAGTTCACTCTTTAAAGATTAATCAATAAATGCTTGAGTATTTAAGAGCTGAGATAACTTTAAGGTCTAGATATGAAAATAAATATGATCTCAAGTCACTATAGACATTTGAAAGTGAAAGCAAGTTTGTGAATGTTAAGGATAACAATAAATGCTTCTAACAACCTCTATTTATAGGCCTTGTGAGAATATCGCCTTTTGAATTTGAAAATAATCCTTTCCTCTTTTGGATTTGCTTAAAATTTGAAAATGCTAGATCGACGAAATCAATTGACTGAGTTTTCACCATTCAGTCGACTGAATCGTAACTCAATTAACTAAAGGACTTGACTGATTTGTCCAAAGGGTAGAGGTTTATCTTTGTAAAAAGGCTATTCGGTCAATTGAATCTTCTAGTAAGATTTTGTTATAAAAAAGGCTTAAGTTATTCAGTCGACTGACTCAACAATTTGGTTGACTGAATTTGATAGTGTGTTACAGCCTTATGAAAAAATGCTTGTTCAGTCAACTGAGTCTTCGGTCTAGTCGATTGAATTTTCTAGAGACAAAATAAGCATGTTTTTGTGAACATGATTCAGTCGACTGAATTGAGAACTTGGTCGACTGAATTAATTAGTTTAGCTTTAATGCTTATTTTTTTCAATGTTCTATTTTTCATGTCTCTTGATTTTTCAAAGCTTAGTTTCTAACATTGTTATGCTTTTGAAAAATCATTTTGTTGATTGATTTTAGTTGATCACTTAAATACTTTAAGCATTATATTTGATCAATCAATCCTAGATCACTTAGACACCCAACATAAAAGTAAAAGTCTTCACTTGATACTTTGGGCATGAGTACTTTCTTGAGTTTGACTTGATGTTTGATCTAGTGTGCATATTTCTATGATGTTGATCCTTTTCATCTTTAGTCAAGTCTTGGTCAACTATCCCTTGAGTTCATTGACCTATTGGCTTTGACACTTAAGATAAATCATTAGTCCACATCATCAATGCCTTGTTATCATCAAAATTACTAAAATGCCTTTGGTTAAAAACCATTAGGGCCAACAGATACACAACTTAAAAATTATTAATAAATGTGGTATTTAACTATGACGACGGTTCACATTGCAGATAGAGTTTGATTATGATTATTAGAATTGTCATATAGAAAATAAAATTTTCTAACTTTTAAGCAAAAAATAAAACCATGTGTCTAACTGCGCAAATATTTAAGACTATTGCTCATATTTCTCTTGTAGAGAGTTTGACTCTAGCAAATACACTTGATTAGCTTTAACTATAGCTTCAAATTAAAATGTATCACTATTTAACTAAGACCTCAAAATGATATCTAACAAGTTTATTTTAATTCTCAAAATAAGGAAAGACTAGAATTAGCATAGAAACCATAGTAGTGTTCTTTTCAATTAAGTTTGAAGATAGAAAGATTGAAATTTTTTGACAAATAATGAGTAAGAGAACTTGGAAAAAGGTGTACAACCAAAATGGGAAATTGCCACATTAGAAACCCATTTTCACGAGTCATTTAAATGTAGTGTGTAGACACCTCATTTTGAGACTATTGATTGAATAGAGTTAGTTTTGCCATTCCTAAGAAGTTACAACAATATGCCCTATCTAAGGGTATTTTAGTAATTTCAATCATTTCGCTTATTGAGGGCATTTCCGTAATGTTTCCCATAGAGGGCATTTTCGATATTTTGGTCATTTTGTCCATAGTGGGCATTTTTGACATTTTGACCATAGAAGGCATTTTCGACATTTTGGTCCTTATGCCCACTAAGGGCATTTTAGTAATTTCTAGCATTTTCCTACCCTTTAGGGGTAGTTTGGTAAATACAAAAGGTTTCTCACTTTCTAGGGGTATTTATGTAATACTGGTGCCATTTTTCCCTTTGGGGGGCACTTTGGCAATTATAAAATATTCCTATCCGATATAGGTTATTTTAGTCAGTCATGAGCAAATATGTAATTTCCATATCAATTTACCCATATAGGGTTAATTTGGTAATTTTAGCCTTTAGGAACAATTTTGACTTTTTTTATGCCTTGGTGGTGTTTTTGTAATTTCCTTGTCCCTAAATTCTCCAACGAATTAGGGGTAATATAGTAAATATAAGTTTGTCCACTAAATACTTGTCTATTTCCCTTCATTCTTTATCATAACGGATTTGCCTAGATTTGTGCACCAAATATTTACCAATTTTCATACCTTCCTTATTCCAAGGAATTTTTCATAGATTTGTGCACAAAATAATATCTATATCTAATTGCTTGCTCATTAAGTTTTCAATCTTGGCCATTCATCCATAGGATTCATTATGAGCCCTTAGATCAAATCTTCTTACTTTTTTTTCTATAAATAAGACCACTTTCCACCATAATTTAAGGACACACTGACAGAAAAATTAAGAAGCCAGATGCTGCTGCAATAGTTCCTCTTCCCTCTCTCCCATATTTCTTCTTTCATATTATTTGAAGCCTTGTTCTACACAAGCAATAGTTCTAATCCATTGAAGAACCAGTTCAACACCCTTGAAGAATCAATCCAAGGAGTTCAAGCTTAAGACTTGACTGATTCAACCCAAGCAATCCGGTACACTTCCTAAAACCCTACTATTTTTTTTCCCTAATTCAATTCATCCTATCACTCTTGATATAATAAATTAAATTAGAGAACTACGTTGGCTCTAATTCCATTATCTCAATGGATACGCAAGATGCCTCATGGGTTCGAGTCTACTCTTTTCCTTTAATTTTTTTACATTTATGTCTTTTTCTTATTTTTATTCATGTCAATCTCTACTTCTACTCCTTTTGGTTTATATACTTTACGTATTCTGTTTACTTTATTTGTTCGTGTCATTATTATCATTATATCTGAATGTTCACCATTTCTCTTGTTTATGTCATGGAATATAAGCCTTATGGATGAACACTTAAGGCCAGTCCACTCAGATTGGGGCGGAATGGGTGCCTAACCCCTTCCCATCTCGTACCTTAGCTCCTAGATTCAAAATTTTTTGGTTCATTGAAGATTAGTTTTGCTTTACTTTATTTTAGCCCATGTCAAGGGTTTTAGAATGTAAATAGGACCAAAGCATTGTAATTTCAATTTTCTATGCTATTCTTTATGCATATATTCTTCATAGATTGTATCAGGTTTGCTTGTTATTTATCCTAAAACAAGCTGGCGACTCTTTTGTGTATTCATGTACACCCTAATCCAAAAAGAGAGCGTGTTCCTGTCCCATCTTGAGGGAGCAGACTTTAAAAGCCATGGGGGTTTGTTTGACACTTCTCCTTATTTTCCGGCACCTTTGCTCACAAGTGTACACCACCATTAATTTTTACTAATTGCAAAAACTAATCTTGTCCACCACTTCATCTTTTTTTATCAAACTTACTAATACAAAATAATTTTAAAAAACATTAAAACATCAATCTACATGTTATACAAAAAGATATATTGAAAATTAATAAAAAATACAAACAGAAAAAGAGAAAATTAAACAAAGAAGTAAAGTGAACAACAAACAATAACAACATTATTTCGATGGGTTTTCATAAGTTCATCAATCTAAAAAATGAAAGCGATCGGCTAGTTAGTCACATTGCCCATACCTGCCATGTGCAACTACTAGTAATGAAACCAACCGAAGGCCATTTCTAACTTGTGTCAAGCCGATTTCATTCTTTTAATCTTTTTTTGGTAGCGGAAATACTTCGGTTATTTTTTTCGTGAATGTAATACAAAGCTTGTCAGAGCTTTACTAATTTATTGCTTATTCATTGTACAAGTTTACAACTTCATGGGCCCAATAAATTACATCATCATGACTAACAATATCTATTACAAGTCTACTAGTCTATCTATCTCTTAGGCCACCATATGCTTTTGCTACGTCATCCTCGTGAAAAATGGAACACTCTTTGCTGTACTTTGGTAGGTTCCTTCTAGGCTTAGCATTCTTCTTTATCATAACTTATTGTCTTTTGTATCTCTGGAATACTTGAAATGTCCATGAATAAACCCATGTGAGCTTTGAAAAGCATTTAATTAAAGATTGACATTTTTCATGGATAGCACTTAAAAGCATTTAATTAAAGATTGGCATTTATAAACATACTTGGACAGTAATTAAAACATACTTGTACACAATAATTATATAACTTAATAACCATTGTAAAAACAATATCTTCAGTTCAAACATGGAACATAAAATTAAGAGAAAGTAATGTAAAAGAAAAAAATACGTAAAGAAAAATACATGTTCAAATACTTAACATGAATTTACCAGAATGCAAGAAGTAAATAAGAAAAAAGAAAAGAAATGAAAAAAAAAACTTACATACCAAAAATAAACATACAAGAACTTCAACCTATTACAAACAACCTAATAATCTTTTATCGAAGGTTGTTTATTAATGGAAGAATCGAAGAACTATCTAAGCTATATTGTCCAGATGTGCCCCCAGAAGAAGTGTTGATTGACACAGTATAAAGGTCTGATGCTTCATTTATCAAGCCCACAGCCTCTTCATGGCTTTGTTGCTGAACCCATGGGTGTTTAGTGAACTTTCTCAAACCTTCTAGTTCCATTGCTACTTCCTTCATTGTTGGTCTTTCTTCACCTGTTAAGTTCAAACACCTCTTCACAAGCTCAGCCACTGTTTGGAGTTGCTCCAAAGTCCCTTCCCTTATAACTCGAGGTTCAAGAATTTGGAACAAACGATTTTCCTTCACGGCCATAATGAAATATGTGGCTAAATTTCTTTCTTCTTGGCTTCTCTCCATACATAGCGGTTTCTTTCCGGTTAAGAGTTCAGCAAGAACTACTCCAAAGCTATAAACATCACTCTTTTCTGTCAATTGGCTCGTGTGGAAGTATTCAGGATCTAAATACCCTAAGGTTCCCTGGACTAGTGTGGTTACTTGAGTTTGATCCAAGGGAACCAACCGCGATGCCCCAAAATCCGATATTTTTGTCGTGTAATTTTCATCTAATAGTATGTTGGCAGACTTGACATCTCTGTGAATGATGGGCATGGAAGTGGCAGAGTGAAGATAAGAAAGTGTACCGGCAGCTTCAGAGGCTATCCTTAAACGATTCTCCCAAGATAACCAGGATGTTCCACTTTTGTTGTGTATATGTTGGAAGAGGGTACCACTAGAGACATATTCATAAACCAATAGAGGGACTTCGGTTTCCAAACAACATCCCAAGAGCTTCACCACATTTCGATGGTTAACTTGCATGAGAATAACCACCTCATTGATGAATTGCTCTATTTGGCTCTCATCCATGATTCTAGACTTCTTAATTGCAACTACACGTTGATCAGACAGAACTCCTTTGTAAACTGTACCATAACCACCTCGGCCAAGGATGCGATCAGCAGCATAGTTGTTGGTGGCTCTTTCTAGCTCTTCTGCTGTAAAGACTTTTGTTGATTCCGCACCACCCTCATTTGAAGTAACTTGTTGTTTCAACAACAAACCACCATTTTGTTGAAAGAATTTCTCCCTGAGCTTGATCAACTTTCTCTTTTTGATGCTAAAATACAACCAAGTTATAGCAACGAGTAAGGACAAGAAGCCCAAGCTCAAACCTGTAACAAAAAATCGAATCAAGAAATGACAAATACAGTAAACGAGTGTTTATAAGCCAAAAGTAATTGTATGATTAGTCGAGATCATTTATTTGAAATGATCTACATGTCAATATTATGCTAATAGGCAATGATGGCAATCCATTATCTTATATTCCTTTTGTTTTTATTTTGGAACATCCTCTTATCTACAAGCAAGGGCTAAGTACGCATATTACATGAATATTATATAATTATTTATTTTTAATTAAAAATTAAGTAAAAAAAAAAAAGTAAATGTACAATACATACCCATAAATTGTGGTTGAGACACAAATCTGAATAGACTGAAAAATTTAGACGATGGATTTCGGGGAGCAAGAGTATAAAAAATAAAATTTATGAGAATTTTTTGTAAAACTATAAAATTTTTTAAAGGGACAACTCTTATTCTTTAATAGAATTTCTATAGCAAATAGGGGTCAAAAAATTAAATTTGTATAAATTTGGGAGACCATTGCCCCCGATCTCATGTGGATCTGCCCGTGTCTATAGGAATAGATTTTTCTTATCTAATTTAGAGTCAAAATATTGTCCCTTTTTTTCTTCTTTCTTTCGAGAGCTAGATGTAATTACTACAAAAGGTATTAATGACAAGAACACCAAATAAATTAACCTTTTCGATATGAAAAAATTGCCTCAATACACCTTTAGTACTATAAGAAGTCATGGTAGAAGGGTAATCGACACTCTAGCTATGTAGACGAGCAAATTTGAGAACCTATATCAACTGAACAAAGGAACTTACCCTAAAATAAAAAAAAAAAAAAACTGAACAAAGGAGGTTTTCCCGATCATAAAGGATATTAGTTATTTTAAAGAAGGATAATACTTAGTTCTAAACTAGTTATTCTATTGAGGTACATATTTCAAATACAATTTATCACCGATTTAATGCACATTTAACTTTTTGTTTTTTTAGTTTATATTTATAATTAAAAACAAATAATCACAAAATATCCACGTAAATGTATACTTATAATTTGTAATAAGAACACGCATTTCAATGACTATACACGTCACAAGTTTTAAACGACAAATATATTGTAATAAGAGAAGGTTTCTTTTATTTAATTTAAAATCAAGTATTGTTTTTTAAAGAAACGAAACAAACGGCTGGTCAAAGTTTAACCAGATACCAAGTAAAACAGGTAGAGAAAGCACTATATTATATATACAAGTAGGATGCTATATAGGCAAAGCAAATAAAACCTCAAACGCACAAAATTTCTCTTCCCACTCGATAACACGAGCTGCTAGTTAGATTAGAAAAGTACCTAGAGAGAACTTGATTACAGGAAATTGTGAGCTCTCGGCAATGCAACCACGCCCATCTTTTCTACCATCGCCATAATATCCATGAGGGCAAGAACAGTTGTAACTTCCCAAAGTATTAATGCAAGTCCCATTACACGGATTATTGTTGGGGTCTGCGCACTCATTGATATCTGTCAAAAGAAGCATCACAGCAAACAAGTTAATTAGTATATATATATATATTGATCCCTTGGACCCTTACGAGGGATAGCAAATTGGGGATGCCATTCCCAATGTGAGTCGATATATATATATATATATATATATTTAATTATGGATAAATTATAATGATTTTTTTTAAGATTTATGATAATTATACTAATATTTTTTAAAATTTTTAAAATTATACCGACTTTTTATATTTTATAAAATAATATAAAGATACCTCATCTTAGTTAATTGTTTCTTCAAAATGATAAAACTATTATTTTTATATATATTTTTTTATTTTTTAAATCTTGACTAATTTATTTTTTAAATTTTTTAAATAAATGTTGATAAAAATATTAAATTTATTTTTATATAAAATAAATATAAGTTATTTATTTTTAAATAAAAAAATAGATTTTTTTTTTAAAATAGTTTGAATAAATTGGTCAAAATTTAAAAAATGTAAAAATAAATAAATAAAAGAACAGTTTCATCATTTAAAAAAAATTGATTGGAAAAAATTATTTGTATATTATTTTGTAAAGTAAAAAATATAAGTATAATTTTAAAAAATATTAATATAATTATTATAAAATTTTAAAAAAAATAAGTATAATTTACTCATTAATTATTTTTGACTTCCAGTCAAATAACAAAACCAACCTTTGCATCCTGGGCGGAGATAAGGATTACCCTCGTAACCATTGTTGCAGCTACAACGGTATCCTCCAAAACCGATGTCTGAGTCAATACAGTAACTGTTCTGTTGGCACCCCAAAGTATTCGAGTTTTGGGCTTCAACGCAACTTAGATTCCCAATCACCCAGTCGAGCACCAGCGGAATAGTAGCCATGGTCTTATTCATGAAACTTGGATCAGAGAAGTCTGATGCACCGTGGAATGTGAAGCGGTCCTGCTCACCCACAAAGGCATAGCTGCAGGGGTCAAAGGACCAGACCTCAGTGTGGTTTTGCAAGGTACCGAGGGAAGTTATATACTTCTTCAGACCCTTGGGTATGGAGGTTTGGCAGCAACCAATGCCAGAACAATACCCATCAAGAATGTCCTCGCTTTTAGAACAGAGGGATACACAGCCACTGGTGAAGTTACGCACGTCAGACCCTGATATCAAAGCCAAGTCGTCGCACCCGATGACGGTGAACTTATTTGCAGTGTCGGAGAAGGTGAAGGGCGATGTGTCTAAATCACTCGACGCTGTGTTCTCGTGGATTAACCCACCCGATTGATTGTAGCACTTGGAAGCCACCACGTTCGAAATGCGCATTTGACTTTCTGTTATATCTAGAATCTGAATGTTGCCTGTGGTCATGAAGGCCTTTGGAGGATTGTAAGAAGTGTTGCAGTTGATTTCAAACCATGGTTCAATTGAACAACCAGAACCCAGGCCAATTCCGAACGGGTAAGGAACAGTTAGGTTCCCACATTGGCGTTGGCAGCCAGGCTTGGTGACCATGAAGGTGCTAGTGGTGTTAGCAGTAGTGGTACTGTTCCCCTCCATTGTTGCCTGTGTCAACAGGAGCCATGGGAGATGGAACAAGAACAAAAACATTTTTAAGGATGAACATAAAAATGGTGTATTGGCCATTTTAAAGACCACTACTAAACATGCTGAAGAATATTGCCAACATATATATATATATATATACATACATATAACTACATATAAGTTGACTTGACGTGGGAGTGATGCCAAACATGCTTTTCCGTATGTGGACAATTAAAGGAGGATTTGAAGCAACTTCTAAATTAGAACCTACTCACCAGCCAGCCGCATGCCATTGACTAATTAACAATGGACGCGTAAGATTGCCGCAGTTTGGGAATTTAAGAGGACGACCTTGGCGATAAATAAAATGGCATTTATTTATTCCGCAGCGTATCTTTTACCAGATCTATTGTGATTTGCTCTGGTACGTTTAGAAAATGTGGTTCCATTGCTTGATAGAGACCAAACAAATAATGGTCAAACTTATCACCCGGTGAAAAAAAATCGGATTTAAGAAATTAAATTTTAATTTGAAAGTAGTTATTTGGACATAATACGATGGAAATATACAAATTTTAAGTGGAAATCAATTTATTTTAATAAAATATTTCTTCATACTTATTTGGTTAAATTGATGAAATGTAATGTAATATTACTCAATTTTTCTTTCTTTCTTTCCTTTTGTCATTTTTTTTTATCTTTTTGTTGGTTTTGTCTACTCATATTTCATAATTATTTTTTAACATTTTTTAAAATAATTTTTAGCAAATACCCAAATATTGCTACTCATCAACTGTTTATCCCTATTAACTATATATTTTCAATTGCTATTTATTTCCATCATACTTTTAGATAACTCAACTAAATCAGCATTAAAAACCCAACATGAACAAAATTGGAAGTAGATCAAAACAGAGACCTTAAAGCCACATTTGGACGGCTATATATAAGAGGATCGGATATATAGAATAAATGTTATCATATCCTTATATATCCTATATTTCGTATCTTTTAAGTTGATTGAATATCTATTTCGAGTGAACCATTTATATCCTACCCTTATAAGATATAATTTATGATAAGAAATAAACTCTTACTAATTGAAAGTTTCCAATTCAAATATAACTCAATCATATCACAATGCAATAGGACAACACTGGAATAACTACTATTGCCGACTGTTGCAAGTAGATAAAGTGAGTCTTGAAATCTTTCAACGGGCCTGTAATCATGCATAGGTAGTTTATGAGAGAGCCTATCATTAAGAGAGTTAATCTTGGTAGGAACTTGATATGTTTTGGCATTGTTTATTTCTATCTCTTGCTAAAATGTGCTGATATGTACAATTAATAACCCTATTGGCTTGTCACCTTTTTTGTTTAAGCCATTCAATTGTTTACCAAGGTATTGCATTCGTTCTTATGCTATCAGAGCCTACTGTCACGGCCTTAGACTAGATCTAAGCTAACTGTGCGGCCTTAGCTCACCACCACACCTTGTAGGAACTAAGTCAGCCTGAACTCCCAAAGAGAAGATACTCACTTGGCAACAGATCGAACACTTAAGAGAGATATCACACTATTGAGAGATTGAGAGAATACTTGCTCTTGTATTGCTTTTCAACTCTTGTGTGTGTTATTTTACAAATGAGAGTCCCTCACCCTTTTATAGGTTGGGAGGGATGATTCTAGAACTTCTAGAATATTCTTATATTTACAAAGCAAATCTTTAGATCTAGAATGATCTATACAATTCTGGGAAAGTCAAGTAATAAACTAGGAATCTCTAGAGTCTTCCACAACTTTCCATAAGGTTCTAGATTCTTCTATAAATCTCCTGAGTTTTTCAGCCCCTTCCCCCAGATTTGCACAAAGGAAAGTGCTGGATGTGTGGGGCGTGACACTACTCTCTTTTATAAACATACAATGGCTGGAACATCTACCCCCATCTTTTACTCTCACCACGAAAAACTTCCTTCATCTTATTTCCATAGTTTCGGTAAAGCTAAATATTACCAACTATCTAATATGGAGGATGCAAATTCTTCCATTAATTGGAGTCTTAAACTCATGAATCATATCAAGGAAGAGGCCCCATCGCCGATAATGATTGAATCAAAGAAGGAAATCTCAAATCCAAAGTATGAAGAAAGGAAAAATATGGATTTGCTATTAAGGAGTTCGCAAATTATCAGAAGAAGCTCTTAGTCATGTCGTTGGGCTAAACACATCACAAGAAGTATGGAATTTCCTAGAGGAAACTTATCTTCAGGTTACAAAAGAGAGAAAACTTCAACTCAAGAGACAACTCCAACTACCAATCAAAGAAGGATGTGCCAGCACATCCATGGTGAAATATTTGATGTAGTTCAAAGCTATATATGATAGTGTTGCAACAATTCAAAAAACACTCTTTGATTTCAAGAAACCTTGCTATCTTAGTTAATGGCCCGAACATAACGAGATAATGATGAGATTGAATGTTGAGCTTCTTAAAGAATTAGATTTCTATGATAAGCTTGTGATCCCGACCCAAACTTGTTTGAGCCATAGTATGATATATAAACTAGCCTAAGGCTAAAAGGGAAGGCAGTTTAAGGCTAGTTATACGGAATACTCTAGGTCATGTGGATTGGTTGCTAAGGTGATTGGTTCGCTAGTTTGGCTCTAGAAGTTCGGCTCTATTAGTTCGGCTTTAGTAGTTTGAATTTAGTAGTTCGACTCTAATGCTTAGAGATAGAGCCAAACTAGCCCTTCTAGTCTATAAAGGAGTTTTATTGATTCTTCTATGAGCTTTTACTACTTTTTGGAAATACACATGGAGACCGATCCGTGACCTTAGTGAAACTGTTATGGTGCATAAAGATAGCACGTGATCACCCTACATAAATGGTCTTCATAGAGATCTGTGCTTAGAGAAGAAAGGACGGAGAAAGGCCTTTCCCATAATTTTCCTTATTTGGATTGCTTCACCTTCTTCCTAATCTCCATTATTTCTTAAGTGTACCTCCCAATCTTATGTCCTCACTTGAACCCTTTACCTACAATTTTGAAACTCTACTGGTGTGGACTACACTGGGAAATGACACCAGTTCTCAAAAGTAGTATTTAGATAGGCGATGGCTCTCAATCGTCACTTGTAGAAAAAAACCCTCAAGTCGATCACCAACTTCCTCCACCACCACCATCGCCGCCCCAACCTTCATCGCAAACTCATGTCTCTCTCGCTAAGCAACATCCATTCTCAGTTTTGGACAAACTAGCGATAACAATGGAACATGTCACGACCCGAAACCCACCCTAAGCGGATCACCGAATCGCGATCGCCGCCCCGAGACCCGAGGGCCCCGAGACAAGGCTCGCATATGCAGCGGTATCGAATAGATGTGCAACATACGTTTTGCGGAAGCGTGAAAAACTTTTTCTTTTCTTTTATCACTTTTAAATTATGCACATCCGTTCGGTACTGCCGCTCCATACATAGCATACATGGTTACACATTCAGAGTATAACTAAAAACTTAAAGACTTCATACATTCATACCATACATAACCGATTTGCCCAGAGGGCTTATTACATGACCTTACTATGTCTACTAATATAAAAGTACTATTAGAGTTTACAGACTTATCAAAAGAGACTAATTAACCATGTCCTCCCAAAATCAGCAGACTTGTCATCATCGTCCTTAAATCCAAACTGCTGCTAATTACCTGAAAGGGGGGGTCCGAACAAAGTCCGGGTAAGCTAATCTAAGCTTGTGAGCAATTCCAGTATTCGTCATGGTGTTTTTCAATTGGCAGTGGTTTAGTACATAAGAGTTCGTAAAATAGTCACCGCCAATTGTTCATATAATTGAATACAAGATATATGCATTCCTTAAAACATGTAGCTGTGAAATATTTAAAACATTCAAGCTAAACTTATACATGTGAACTTTAAAACATATAACATATCATGTATTTCTTAAATAGAGTATATAAAACTCATCATATGCATAATGAAAATGAGAGTAAAAACTTGCTTCCACTTTCAAATCATTTGTCGTCTTATCACTTCCATTAGTGGAATCCGTTTCGAACCGGAGTCCCATATTACTTATCTATGGAGATATCTCATCTGCCTGGGGGATTAGATCCTGCTACCGGGCATTTTACAGGGCAATTGAGTTCCGTAAAACCCAAAATCCTGCCTATTTTACAGGGCAACTGAAAACTCAGAATCCTGTCTAAGTGCTTATGCACCATTCATCTTATAAAACATTTATCATGTGACTTGTCTCATAGATACTTTTCATAAATTCGTATACTTGAAATAAGCAAATTCAGAATATTTAACAATAATTGCATTTTAACTAGACATGCTAAAAAGTATTTGAAGGAAAAACTGTTGCAGAAACCAATCACTAAGCATGTCACAATGAATTTCTAAAACAGAACAATTAAAAACTGAATCATGTAAATACTGAATTTGAAACTTCAAATACTTCATATCTTATACCTAAAACTCTTTTTAAATCATGGAGTTAAATCTCCAATTCAAATACAGGGTTACTCACCTTGTACTTTTAGTCCTGCTTTATTTGGGTGCTTTGCCCCTGGCTTCCTTTAACCTTTGAAGCCATTCCTGCAATGTTTCCGTATCTTCCCGTTTCTTAAGCTGTTTAGCGGCTAATTGCTCCTTTGTTATTGTCTTGTAAATAAAGGGGCTTACGCAACATACTTCATTTGTTTTAGAAATTCGGATACGATTTTGAATCAGCTGAAGTTGTCTTTCTAGCTGTTCCCGGAAAGCTTGCTGTCTTGGGTCACTTGCCAATTGGGCCCTTGTCTTCATAGGAGTGACTTCCTTTTCTTGGCTCATTTTGTGTTTAATTAATTATCTGTTTAAAACACAATTTATCATGTCAAGAAAAATAGATTTCTACAATCATACTCTTCTGGGAGTTCCATTAACTTTAATTTAAAGTTATTTACTTAACATGTTTACGTGTCGTGTCTTATCGTATTTCATTTCTCGTATTTGCCTCAGTTTAGTTCTTTGGCAACATTTCAGTTCATAGTCATCTAACAGATGCTATTCATCAAATTTTATGTCCTTTCATTTTAGACATTTCTTTAGGTCGAATAGACTCTACCATTGAGTCCGGAGTGTTTAAGAAAGTCAGTTTAGACCTTTTCTGATTTCATTTTGGCTTTAGGGGTACCAGGGGTATTTTTGTCATTTTACCCTCCTTACGTGTCTTTATTTTTCGGGACCCCGTCTTATGTCGTGGACCTCACTATTGGACTTAGATGGTCCAAAATAGTAAGAATACATTAATAATTTGTCAATTTTGGTCAAGGGGTATTTTGGTAATTTACCCCTTACGTGACTTTACTTTTCGGGCTTCGTCTCGTAAAACGGACCCTACCATTAGTCTCAGAATATCCGAAATAGTAAGGATACACTATTCATTTATTAAATTTGGACTTTGTTTGACTTGTTTATGGGGCAAGGGCATTTTGGTCATTTTGACATTTTCTAGGGGTCTTAAATTTTTCGGGACCTCATCTCATGTTGTGGACCTCACCAATGGGCTTAGGGGGTCCAAGATAGTAAGGTTACATATATAACTTGTAATTTTTGGACAACGGGCCATTTCGGAGTAATTAATTTAATTAATCAAATTTAATTAAATTAATTATAACATGTAATATATATATTATTAATGGGGAAAAAAGAATAGGTTGAATAGGATGGCACGCTGGCCAGCGTGCCATCTCCCTCCCCATACATCACAGGATCGAATCCCACCAGGTGCGGTTGCACCTTTTATTTTCTTGTTTTATCTTATATATACTTTATATATAAATTCTGCCCCTTGAGTGACACACGCGCATGCGTGGCCGAGTGGAAAATGAGGGCTTCCCCACGCGCGAGGGTTAGGGATCGAAACCCCTTAGCCACGATTTGCTTCCTTCCTTTTATTTTTTACAACACGGTTTATATATAACCGTATACGCCCCTAAACGGCGCCGTTCCAATAACTCGGTGGCAAGCCCCAAGGCTGCCACCTGTCCCGAGTTCACCCACCGTTTTAAACGGTGCACGAGTCGACTCGGTCGTCTTCCCCGAGCGACCGACTGAAAACCCTAATTCCCGATTTCCTTTTTCTCCTATTTCGTGACGTTTTACTCTTCCAAGCTCGACTGTTTTTGTCCCAATTTATCCCTAAGGTTCATACAAATCGATTGGCATTGATTTTGAGCTTTAAAACTCCTTCACATGTTCGGTTTTGGACATGATAGCTGAACCTGTAATAGCCTCGGTTCATACTCGTTTCTTGACCATTTGTTATGAGGTTTGGCTTGTTGTGATCCCCTCTTCATGGAGATCAATTTTTCATTTAAATAAACGGCTTAAATCATGAGTTTAGAGGTTTGGGGTGTAGACCCGAAACCTGCAACTTAACATTTGAGGGCCTTTGTTCATGCTTTTTGGTCGCGGTCACACGTTTTTAACATGTTTGTGTGGTCTAAAAGAGGTCCCTATACACCAAACCAAGTTTGGTTTCCCCTCGATCAGACCTGCTTGAGCAAGGTCCATCCATGGCCGTGGCTTATGGGTCATGCAACCTTAGGTGTTTTTAAGCTAGATTTTCATTCTTGTTAAGGTTTAGACGTGTTCTGAACATCATATATACAAAATGGAAGCTTTAAATCAGTTCATATGTAGAGAAATTCTAGAGAGGGAATTTTGACAGTTTTGAACACTCTCACCTTTTTGGTTGGTTTTCCTCCTCTTTCTTGCTTTAATCCTTCTTCTCTTCTCTTCAGTTCTTGTTCTTTTGGTTTCTTTAGCAAGAAGAAAGCATGATTTACATGCTTGGCCTTTATAGAGAAGTGACCGACTCTTCTCTCTCCTCTATTCTCTCTCTCTCTACAGCTATCTTCCTCTCTCTCTACATTCTGAATTCTAGCCCTACATAGACTCCCCATCCCATAAATTCAGCCTTCTCTCTTTCCTACTTTGCATTAAATTCCCATAGATATTTATACATATTATATACATGTGTATATACATATACACATATATATACAAGACACATACACACACTTGCCGACACACACACACACATTCACATTGTTCACCTCTTCACTTTTCATCTTTTTCATATTTCATTTTATTTAATATATATATACATATATACATTTTACATACATTTAATTAATATATATATATATAAATTCTTATAATTAATTAATTAATGTAATAATCAATTAATTATATATATATGATTTTCTTCCCTCGTAGTACGTGTCATGTGACCCGGTATCCCGGGTCGGGATATTACAGAACACATGTAACGAAGTTATAAACAGATGTAGTGAACTCAACAATTGATACTCGAGGCGATCCTCATCCAAAGTTGAGCAAGTCCTTTGCCATCATTTTATCTTCACTCTCACGGAACCTCCAGCACAACCTTGAGTGTGCCTTCTTTAGCACTAACTCCTAACTTCACCTTTCTACCGAAAACCTCTTTGGTTAATGGGCAAAATAACCATTCCTAAACAAACCCTACTACCTCCCCAAATCCTGCGGTAGCCCTAGTGCAGCAACAAACTCTGCCAACACCACCAACACAACCTATTCCTCAAACCTTCCTCACCATCACTGATATAGTTCAGAAGTATGTCCAAGCCCTGTTGCAATAGGAAAAACAAAGGCCACCAGACCTAGCATTCACTACCCCTTACCTTAGAGAAATTAATTTTTACCATACCTAGAAGGGTACGTTGCCCCTCGTTTCATTCGCTTTGATGGAAAACACAGAAATGTCTTTGAGCATGTTCACCGATTCATTGAGAGCCTCACTATCTATGCATCATATCACAACTTCTGTCTCCAAGAGTTCTTTAAGTTCCTCACACACAGAGCATACACTTGGTACTGTAAATTTCCAGAGGGTTCCATTCACAACTGGGAGGATTTAGTACTTAATTTCCATGCTAAGTTCTTCCACGTAGAAGAAAAAGTAACCAAGATATCTTTCACCAAACTCAGTCAAAAACCACAAGAGATTCTTATTACCTATGTCAAAAGGTTTCATAAATATTCTTTAGACTGCTATGAAGTTATTATAGAGGAAGAATTTGTTAAGCTTTGGATCGGAAGAATGGACAAAAAGTATCGGGTCCATATAATGACTGTAGAAATTGAGAACTTTTCCAAGCTCATAGATAGGGGAGCCAAAATATATGAAGCAATGGGGGAAACAAGTTATACCATTGTGATGAAAATTACACCAAGGCCATATCGCTAAGACTAATCGGTAGCATTTGCAGAATAGGTGGTAGCCGCAGCCCAAACCTCTAACAAATAGCATAGAAACTCACCTCATCTAGAGTGTCCATGTGACATAAAGCAAGTAAAAAAGTTTTACTCCAAAAATGGATTGAGGAGATGGCCATGGAGCTCCCCACTCCAAGCCGACAAATATCACGTCCCAAACCCTACCCTATGTGAATTAGGGATAATGACCGGCCAGTTAGACATTTCGCTAATACACTAACTCTATTTAACATATTGATGACGTGTCTAACCATATGCCTCTTAACTGGTACATAATCCATGCATTCATAATTACACATGGCAGCAAAAATAAAACATGGGAAAGCATAACTAAATATTTAATTGTCAAAATACAACCAAGTCTGAAAATTATAGCCCAAAACTTTCCTTGGCATTTACTACAAAAGATATCTATGATAGCCAATGATTCTCGTCTTCTCCTAAAAGTGGTTGTAATCCAATCCATCCTCCTAAGCTGCGCTATCAGAATTCTCACCTGAAATATCCAGGATAATATGAGCTTTATGAAATGCTTATGAGTAACTTAAGTTCCCTGTCGTCGATTTTTTTGAATCTTTTACATAAACTTTTATGGATAGTAATATGAAAAACTATACTGAAAGTTCTAGAAATTATAAAACATATATATGTGTGTGTGTGTGTGTATATATATATATATATAATTGAGCTTTGCAAGATATACTGTAAAATCAAGCAAGTGTTCATGCTAGTCTAGTTTTATAAGGTAAACATGCCTTCATAAAAATCTGGGCTGGAAAGTAACTCGGTAAAGTAATACATGCCAAACATCTCATAAGATCAATCCTTGAGAATTGTAAATGTTACCTTGGCGACCTCTATCTAATTTAAAGTTCTGGGCTTACATGGCCTACTTACTGAATTCAAACACCCGACCGAGTTGCTTATAAAGACTTACTTAAAAGCACGCAATTCAAATATTTATCACAGTATTCTAAAAGTTGTCATGTTGTTAAAATATTTAGGAATAATGATCTAAAAAGATATGAGTTTATAAAAGAACTACATTTACTGGAAATAAGCTTCATTTCAAGTTTTAGGGTTACTCACAAAAGCATTATAATGAGATTCATTTGCTCAACTCATTTATTTATAAAGCAGTTGCATTTATCAAAACATTTGAATATAAAAATGGCACCAAGTCAGGATACAAGGTTACTCACATTTGAAACATTTAAAGCGATGCTAGTAAATAACTACATGTAAAAGAAATGATCTCCACTTCAGAGTACAGGTCACCTTAGCCTTTAGAGCTTATACTTTACGAACTTCATTTAGTTAAACAGACTTCATCATTGAGTTCCTTATACTTATTAGAGTCTCAATGTATAATATATATACGTACCCAAGACCACCCAAAATATGTTTAAGTTTTATTTATTGCTCCTAATTATGTGTGTAAATTAAACCGCCAGGAAAGTGGAAGGAAATTAGATAAAATCTTGAGTGGACAATAACCGTGAAAATCCATATTTGTTAGGATTCCCTGGTAGTACCCCTATGTTCAAATTCTATTTTCTCCCAATTCCTAGATTCAAATTCAATGCAAATTTCTATAAACATTACATATTGAGTCTAGTTTCATTGAGTTTTGGAATCACCTAAAATTTCCACCCACAACTCAAGATATAAGTCCAATAGTTCTTTAAGGTCAAAATATGGATATGTTTAGTAAAATCATTATATCTAATTCATCTTAAGGCTAAAAAATACCCATAATGAATCAGATTAAAGCTAAGACATAGCTCTATCCATCCATATAAGACTCAAAAATTATCTTATAATGTACAAGAAGTTATAAGTCCTAAAACTAGGCTATCTTATAGGAGCCAAATGTTTAGTTTTAACCACCTGATTTTAAAATTTCATAAATCAGAATCGACTTTGAATTTACATGTGAAACAAATTTTAACAAAAACTAGATGTCTAGGGCTCCAATTTAGACTTAAAGTTTACTCAGTTTGGAGTTAAATTGATTAAGTTATGACCATCCTAATTCAAACCAATGCTGCTAGCAATACCTAGATTAGCTACGGGATTAATTTGAATCTCTCCAATTCTAACTTAAATCACTTCTATATATCAGCATGTTATGATTTCATACATGGATTCAACTATAAAACTATACAAAAATAAGAGAAATAAAAAAGAAAGGGTTCTAACCTTATTTGGATGGATTTCCTTCTTTCTTGTACTCTCACTATCTAAGCTGTAATCTAGTCTTCTTCTTGCTCGAATTTCACACCCTTTCACACTCAAACTTGTTTATATAGGAAAATTGGGTAGGGAAAGTTGACATGGATGGTGGTTGCATGTGATGCTACAATGGTTGAATGCGATGCTATAGTTTGTTGAATGTGATGCTATAATTTGCCAAGTGTAATACTATAATTCTATAGTTTGCCAAGTGTGATGCTATAGTTGTTTCCCATTTTGATATACATATATAATACATACATATATATATACATGTATATACACTTATATATATTTCATATATTTCCCACTTTTCTCTCATCATGTGTAGGTCACATTTTGAGTACTATTCTATTTTATTTCATTATTTAATTTATCAATTTGACAAATAATTTCCTTTCGGCTTAGGTTAGTGATGTATTCGATCTCTTAACGTCTTAACCTAGGTTAGGTTAATTCCACCTATGGTTAGGTTAGATTGCCTAACCTCAGGTCATAAGATTGCATATTTTACCCCCCCAAAAAAAAAGCTTTCATAGCTTTTAATGCATTATACATATATCGCTCAATTTATTGGATATAAATTTCACCCAATTTATTGGTTGCGGGTGTTACAACAACCAACCAAGAAAGATATGGAGAAACCAAACTTTTGTTCCTACCACCAAGCCATTCAACATAGTTTCAATAATTGTTGGGCTCTATGCCACATCTTTAGAGAGAAGATTGAAACTAATCAACTAAAGTTTCATCCCAACCCGGAGGTTGAATAATGCTCTACCACAACATCATGATAATGGAAAGAATGTTGCAATGGCTTCGGAACATAAGGGACCAGATGAAATAATGGTCGTTGCGCAAGATGAAATATTAGAAGATTCGACCCAATCCCTCGAAGTAGAAGTAGGAGATGACCAGGCCAAAAATTTGGCCACTTCCCCCCATTTCAAGATTTTCTTTGACCAACTTGGCCTAAGACCAGCCATTAGAGCTCAAATTGTCAAGATAATCCTTGATATAACCAAATCAAACAATGAGAAATGCATGTTGGAGAATGGTTCTTTGAGTCAGCTCTTTAAATATGTCTACATATCAATCACTTTTATTGAGGCCGATTGCCAAGTCCTTTTCCCAGACAATGCCCTTCATATGTCCCTGTTTTACTTAAAGGGGTTTGACTTCAGAGAGGTTTCCTTGACGGAGGAGCATCAATAAACATTCTTCCTTTGACCATTTTGAAGAAGATTGGGTTCAAAGAAAAAGATCTAGTCAGGCAAACCATCTCAATCATGGGCTTTGGCTTCTAGAAATAACAAACTTTGCGTTATATTTCCTTAGTATTGGAAGTTGGTCTCATCAGATGTCACATACCAAGTCTCACGTCATTGAAGCAAATGCCGCCTACTATGTATTACTAGGATGATTATGGATGCATTGTTTTGCCATCATTCCATCCATTTATCACCAATGTACTAAAGGACTACTCAACAACAAGGTAATTACCATTCTTGGTTCGTCAAGTCTGTTTGCAAAGTCTAAAGCAATGCTTTCAAATGTAGTGTATTATACAGAATATGCTGAAGAAGAAAATGCCACAATGTCTGTCATTTATTCCATTCCAATTCCCAAATGGGAAGATACAAGGCAAGACAAATTCCTACCTCCAACCCCATGTTAGCAAAAGAAAAATAGATGATGATATTCCCGTGGTCAAGAAGATGAAAAATGAAAACGAAACAACCACATACTATTTATGATGGTTTTCAGGGTTGGACTCTCCCATTGAGGTCAACCCCTAAACTGAGTGTAGCATAGTAGAGGAAGTATCCGAGTTCTTCTAGGAGCCTAGAAAAGCACCCAGATGTTTTCAAAATGGAATGCGTTCCCAAAAGCAAAACTTCAAGAAGTGAACTTAGCCATGAAAAATGAAACACCAAAGTCAATCTACATATCTAAGGACATAATTGAAGAGTTGAAGAATAAATTAATATTTCTTTTAAAAGAATACTAGGACGTTTTTCTTGGACATATGGGGAAATGCAAGGGTTACACACAATAGTAACAACCTATAAGCTTAATGTTTCGATAACTGCAACTCCAGTAAAACAAGCACCTCGAGCCTTCCGTCCTGAACTTGAGTTACAAATCAAAGCTAAGATAGAAAAACACCTTGAGGTTGGTTTTATTAAACGAATCCAACACCCAGTTTGGCTCTCTAGCATCGTTACGGTAAGAAAAAGAACAAAGCAAGTACGAGTTTGCATCGATTTCAAAGACTTAAACAAGGGTTGCCCCAAGGATAATTTCCCACTTCAAAATATTAACATTCTAATAGATGCTATGGCAGGAAACCAAATGTTCTCACTCATAGACGGCTTCAACAGGTACAACCAAGTAAAGATGGCAGAGCAAAATGCACACAAAACAACCTTCTATACTCTGTTGGGGAACTTCTATTACATTGTCATGCCGTTTGGATTAAACAATGTCGGCACAACTTATCAGCAAGCAATAAATTTTATCTTCCATGATATGTTTCACAAAAACTTTGAAGTTTATGTATATGACATGGTGGCTAAATTTGTAATTCCGGAGGATCATTACAAGGATTTAAAGAAAGTCTTTGATAGATGTAAGAAGTATAGGCTTCGACTTAGTACTTTAAAATATGCTTTCGGGGTCTCCTCTTATAAATTTTTAGGATGTATAGTGAACTGTCATGGGATAAAGGCAGATCCAGAAAAAATCTCCTCGATCCAAAATATGCCTCCCCCATCTACCCAAAAACAATTAAAGAGTTTTATGGGAAAATTTTCATACTTAAGACGATTTATGCTAGCCTTGGTAGAAATAACCCAATCCTTCACCAACCTTCCAAAAGCAAAAGCTTATTTTGATTGGAAAAAAGAGCACCACGAAGCCTTTGAGAAAATAAAACAGATCCTAAACTCTCCTCAAACCATGACCACACCTATTTTTGGAAAGCCTTTAATCCAATACCTGACATCCATTTCTAAATCAATAGAGTCTCTATTGGCTCAAGAACATAGTGGTTATGAAAAGGCTATATACTACATCAACAAGATTATGCGAGGACTTAAAGCAAGATATTTTACTATTGAAAGGCACTGTTTGGCTTTAACATTTGCAGCATAAAAGTTTTGACAATATTTATTATCTCATGCTCTCCAGGTGGTAACCAAATGTGATCCAATTTGATACTTGCTAACCTGCCCTTTTTTATCTGAAAAATTGCTAAATGGCTGTTGTTATTAGCCGAGTTCGAAATTAGATACATAACCTTAACAACAATCAAGAGCTAAGCTTTAGCTGACTTACTTGCCCAATTCCCCACACAAGAGCTCGAGCTAATCAAGGAAGAGTTACCAGATGATAATCTCCAAGTTGCCATGATTAAAGATTTAGAAGGAACGTGGACTCTGAGTTTTGATGAATCAACAGCAACACGAGGAGGAGGTGCAGGGATGGTGCTTACTTGGGAAAAGGAGAAAATTTTAATTTCTCTTACAAACTTGATTTTCGATGCTCTAATAACGAAGTAGAATATGAAGCTATGATTTGGGAATAGTATCACTTAAAATAAAAAGAGACTCCAATCTAGTTATCAAACAAGCAAGATGAGAGTTCTCTATAAAGGAACTAGCATTAGCTTCTTATCGAACTACATTGTAGAAGTGATTAGAGAAGTTCCAGAATGTCAACATTGAACATGATCCAAGGTCCTTTAACCATCATCCCAATGCTTTGGAAACTATTTCTTCAAAAATAGAGATCAAGGGAACAAATATGAAAGTCAGGATTGAAAAATGAAATGAACCCGTCAATGTCAACCAACAGATAGAACCACCTACAGATTGGCAAAGACCTATCTGGCAGTAGCTTTTGCAAAATCAAGGGAATCTTACAAAATTGAATAGTTTTGTGATATACAATATAGACCTATACTTCCGAGCTTAAGGAGGATTACTCACTCATTGCCTTTGAAAGACAAAAGTAGAGAAGAGGTTGTAAGAAATTCATGAATAGTGCGGCAAATGAGATGTGAGCCTCTATAGAAGATTACAGGGCCATGGGTTTTATTGGCCAGAGATGGAAAAAAGAGGCCTCTAGACTTCAGTCACAATGTCCAATATGCCAAAAAACCCCTAGGTTTGAGGAATGTAATTTCACCGAGCCAATACAAGACTAACATCAACCTTATCTTGATTATCTAAAGGAAGGAGCCTTCTCAGTTGAAAAAGGAAAAACAAAGTTGTTCTAGCAACTACTTCTGCTAGGATATTATTGGCCTATAATGGAAATTTTCGCAAAGAATTTTGTCAAAAAGTGTAAGTTATGCCAATTGCAAGGAGACTTGATCCATTCACCAACAACAAATTTGCATTCTATTGAAGTACTGTGGCCCTTCCATACCTGAGGACTAGATTTGATCGACCCTATTAATCCAGCAGTACGAGGCTTGTAAATGGATTCCAACAGTAACCAAAATATTTACAAAATGGGTGTATGCCATAGCTCTAAAAATGTAACAGGACCAGTGGTGGCCAATTTCATTAAAGAAGATATCAATTGCCAATTCGGGATCCCCAAAAGTGATGCTTTTTGACAATGGCACTGCATTTATGAACAAACATGTCAAACAACTACTCATGAACTATAAAATTGATCAGCATTAGTCTATTCTATACTATTCATAGGGGAACGGGCAAACAGAAGCCACAAACAAAACTCTAATAAAAATATTGAGCATAGTGTTGCATAACTCGACTCAAACATGGGTGGAATAGTTACCTTTAGCACTTTGGGCCTATCTAACTTCGAGTAAATGACCCACTCAAGTTACTCATTTCTCTCTGGTTTACGGAGAAAAAGCTGTTGTGCCTTTAGAAATCCTAATACCTTTATCTTGGATCGCTCTACGAAGCGAACTGTCACCTTCGCAAAGAATCTATGCTTTGGAAGCACTTGATGAAAAAAGAGATAAAGTTAAGCTTAATGTGAGCTAATATCATGAAAGGATGGCTAAAGTTTACAACTCCAAGGTTAGACCAAAGACCTTTAAAATAGGAGACATGATTTTAAAGGTGGTGGATCAAGTGATGAGAGAAAGGTCAATTCCTAAATTGAAGCCAAAATGGGAAGGTCCTTTCATAGTGCAAGCCGTTTATGAAAGTGGTTATTGTCAGGCTTAAAGAACTAAAAATTGGAAGGAACACCGAACCAATCAATGCTAAATGGATAAAGTTGTATTACTTTTGGGAGCTCATATATCATCTTTGTTAAGATGATTGAAGTTTCTTTTTATCAATGAAAGTTGCTTTTTGATTCCTATTGTATACTTTGATATTTCTCCGAGTTCTTTTTTTTTTTAGCATAAGGAAATAAGTCAAGATAGAGCTGATATTAAAGACTTTAATAATAAAGCCAAAATAACAAAAACAATACATGTTTTATCCCAAGTAAAGGGAACCAACTTGTAGAGATCTCATTTTGGGACCCTTGATTGATTAGAGTTAGTCTTGCCATTCTCGGAAAAGTTACAACAATGTCCCATCTAGAGTTATTTTAGTAATTTCCATCATTTTTCCCATAAAGGGCATTTTTGTCATTTTTTCCATAGAGAAAATTTTTTGACATTTTGGCCATTTTGTCCATAGAGGACATTTTGGTCATTTCGCCCATAGAGGACATTTATGTCATTTTGCCCATAGAGGGCATTTTTGACACTTTGTTCATTTTGCCCATAGAGGGCATTTTCGTCATTTTGCCTATAGAGGGCATTTCCATCATTTTGCCCATAGAGGGCATTTTCAGCATTTTGGTCATTATGCCCATTAAGAGCACTTTGGTGATTCCTAGTTTTTCCCTACCCTTTAGGAGTAGTTTGGTAAATACTCGAAGTTTTCCACTCTCTAGGGGTATTTTTGTAAGATTAGTGCCATTTTGCCCTTTAGAGGGCACTTTGGTAATTTTAGAATATTCCTATCCCATATAGGTTATTTTGGTCATTCATGGGTATACATGTGATTTCCATACCATTTTATCCATATAGGGTTAATTTGGTAATTTTATCCCTTAAGGACAATTTTGACTTTTTTAATGCCTTAGTGGCATTTTTTTAATTTCCGTGTCCCTAAATTCTCCACTGAATTAGGGGCGATATAGTAAATATATATTTTTCCATCAAATACTTGTCTATTTTCATTCCTTCCTTATCTCAATGGATTTGCTTAGATTTGTGCACCAAATACTTACCAATTTTCCTCCCTTCCTTATTCAAGGGATTTTTCTTAGATTTGTGCATAAAAAAATATCTATATTTAATTGCTTGCTTATTAAGTATTCAATCTTGGCCATTCATCCATAGGATTCATTGTGAGCCCTTGGATCAAACCTCCTTACTTTTTTCCTATAAATAAGACCCTTTGGCCACTATAGTTCAGGGACATACAGACGGAGACAGATAGAAAAATCAAGAAGCCAGATGTTGCTGCAATAGTTCCCTATATTTCTTATTTTATATTTTTGAAGCATTTTTTTTACACAAGCAATAGTTCTAATCCATTGAAAAAGTAGTTCAACACCCTTGAAGACAAGCTCAAAGACTTGTCTGATTCAACTAATCAATCAGGTACGCTCCCTAAAACCCCTACTGTTTTCTTTTTTTTTTTTCCTAATTCAATTCATTCTATCACTCTTGATAGAATAAATTGAATTAGAAAATTATGTTGGCTCTGATTCCATTATCTGAATGGATATATAGAAGGCCTCATGGGCCTTAGTCTACTCTTTTCTTTTAATCTTATTTACTTTATGTATTTTTTTCTTCATGACAATCTCTACTTCTACTCCTTATTTTGGTTTATTTACTTTACGTATTCCATTTACTTAATTTGTTCATGTCATTATTATTATTATCTCTGTATGTTCACTCTTTCTCTTGTTTATGTCATGGAATATAAGCCTTGTGGATGAGTGTTTGAGTCTAGTCCGTTCAGTTTGGGCAAGATGGGTGCCTAAGCCCTTCCCATCTCGTACCTTAGCTTTATGATTCAAAATTGTTTGGTTCATTGTAGATTAGTTTTGCTTTACTTTATTTTAGCCCATGTCAAGGAGTTTAGAATGTAAATAAGATCAAAGCATTGTAATTTCAGTTTTCTTTGTTATTCTTTTTACATGTATTATTCATGGGTTGTATTAGGTTTTCTTGTTATTTAGCCTAAAACAAGCTGACAACTCTTTTATGTATTCATGTCCACCCTAATCTAAAAATAGGGCGTGTTTCCTCTCCCACCTTGAGGGAGCGGACTTTAAAAGCCGTGGAGATTTATTTGACACTCCTCCCTATTTTCTGACACTTGCGTTCACACAACTAAACGCAATACTTTATAAGACAACCTGCTACCTTTCAGGCAAAAAAAGCCAAACAAGATAAAGATAAATGTTCCATTATTCTTTTTATATATATATATATATATATATATAAAAGATACAACCCAAACCAAAACTCTAGAACAAACCAGTCGTCCCCTTGGAAGTAATAGCAATTCTTGCTGGAAATTCTTTCTCCTTTTTTCAACAAAGGACTATTATTTTTTGATCTTCGGCCTAAAACGTCACTATAGTGGATCGAACTTGTAAAATATTTTTTCTAAACTTTTCAACTGATGAAGGTGACTAGAATACATGCCACAAGGCATTAGTAGTTTTAGATGCTGCTTAAGCCATTCCACTTGTAGTCTATTGTTCTTAAAATTAGAAACTGAGTAAATTAAGCCTTATAATTCTAGAGCTTGAAAAGAAAGGACCTTCCTCTCTTCTAGTTGTTTGATAGTTCGGCCCAAAATCTCTAACACAAGGGTCCTTAGTTTGGCCAACTTGCAAATATGAAAATGCTCAAAGGTCGGGGGATCTCGAGCACTAACCTTTTCTAAGCAAGGAACAAATTTTTCTGATAACCTGTCCCTATATGTCACAGGGTCGAAATCTAACACCAAATTTTTTCGCCTGTGCGGCGTCAAGTTCCGCTACCTTAACCAACCAACCACACAACCCAAAGAGGCTACAGCCCATGAAGAGGATTATAACATAGTTTTACACAGTTCAATTAACTTACAAAAACTAAGGCACATACACAAACAGACACATAGCCATTTACAGGGAAATACCCCAACCTTTTATTCAATAAAGTCACATATGAATACAAAGGAACATAACCGGCTAAGGGTTACAATTAGATTCGTCTTCCACATTCCCTTTGGCTCTGCAATCCTAGCATGCATGCACATATATAGACAGCCATGCACTCAACTGCCTGGCAGTTGACACCCCCAACTGCCAAAGGGTTTGCTGGTAACAACTAGCAATTTCCACACTAGCCATTTCAGTTAACAACCCTAACTAATGGGTTTGCTGGACCAGCCAGCCATTGCCACGCAGGGCAATGTAGTTGACAACCCCAACTGCTAGGTTATATACATGTTGTCACCATATACAACGCGCCACATAAGCCTTTAGACAACTGCTGCTTGTTTTTAGCCTTTGAGTGCCACCAAGGCACAAGGTAACTGCCGCCTTGCTATCAGCCATAGAAGAGTGCCACAGCGCTCAATCAATTGGTCTTGTCTGCCTAAAGACATTCTTGTCTTGTGCCAGCCCCCAACTATAATACCCCGACTTAATTAAATAAATAAATTATGATAATAATGTTTTTTGAGGATTAAATTATACATATATTAAATTATCCGATGTATTGAAATTATAACCATAAGCCGTGAATAAAAAACAAAACAAAAACAAATATCACGGATTTCAAAAATAAATTAGCCAAAATTTGAAGATTAGACAAACGATATTAAAAATTGTCCAATAAGTCATGAAAATCAAAAAGTGACCAAAAAGGATTCGACTCCTAAATCGAAATGGAAAATAAATAAAAATAATAAAATAATAAAAAATATAAATATATATGCTAGGCCCAAAATGGGTGGTATGGGATGATAGACATTTAAAAAAAAAAAAGAAAAAGAAATAGAATAATATATAAAACAAAATTAAATATATACATGTGTATATATATATATATGTATAGATATATGTATAAATATATATGCATATATATATAAGTGAGTTAAAATATATATATATATATATATATATGTAAATATATAGATGGTGCTGTCTATGTGAGTGTGTTTCATGTGCACATGAAAATAGTGACAAGTGTGGCACGCGGTTGAGTGTGTGTGTGTGTGTAGCCGAGAGTAAGTGAGGTGTGTGTGTGTATGCCATACGCATATGAGTGACATAACAAGTGGAAGGGATAGTAAGAAAGAAGGGGGCCATATGGAAAGCACCACCGACCTGAGGTTGGTTAGAGAGAGAGAGAGAGAGAGAGAGAGAGAGCTGAGGAGTGAAAGGAAGAAAATAGGAAGAAGAAGGAGAAAAATTGAAGAAAGGGAAAGTTCTAGGAAAGGAGAGGATCAACACAAATAGGTAACAAAATTTAACTATTTTGATTCATTTCAAATTGTAAATTAGTATTACAACAGTAGAATAATTTTTGAACGTGTAGGGTTGCTAAAATAGTGAAGAAATTGGTAATCCGCCATTGAAGGACCTCAACATGCAGGTTTGAAACAAGTGGAACAAAACATATTCTAGTGGTTAAGGACTTAAACTAGGTGTTATAGGCAACTCAAACCCATAAAAATTAGACCTAGAACATGAAAGGGAGGAGAGAAATTTAGAGTTACAGGTCACGGGTGCAAAGTGGAAATCTTCCAATTAAGGTTTAAACCTAGTTTTGAGAATGGGGTAGTAATCCTTAGAGGTTGTACGACTTCAACAAACCAAGAATCAGTCAAATTTGGTTGCAAAATGGGGATGTATGGCTTGATTATTCAGTCGACCATCAATGGTTGAATCAAGCTATTGAGCTTGTTTCAAGCCATGAAATGGATGCCAAAACAATTTAAACCTACTAGGAATGGATTAAAGATGAAAAAAAAATGGAAATCTATGATCGAAAATTCATGAAATTAAGTTGGGAAATTTTCAGTTTTAGGGTTACTGTTCATCATCCTAGGGAAGACGATGAACAATATCGGATCTGGGTTAGGGTCGGTTTGGGTTTGGTTTGAGTCAACCCGGTTTGACCCTATATACAATATTACCAATACGTCGCTATTTTGTTTGAATAAGGAAGAAAAAAAAATAGAAGACTTAGATTAAGCCTTAATGTGTAAGCAAACAAGATTTAAAAAGTTTCCTATGCACAATAAATGTAACTCCTTGAAACAAGGAAGAGAAAGATAAGGCAAATAAATATCAACTATATTTACTATATTGCTCATAATTTAGTGGAGAATTTTAGGACATGGTAATTACAAAAAAGTCAGTAAGGCATAAAAAGTAAAAAATATCTCTAAGGGTTAAAATTACCAAATTAACCCTACATGGATAAAATTGCATAAGATTACATGTTTTCCCTCAAATGGCTAAAATAACTTATAAGGGATAGGATTATGCCAAAATTACCAAAGTGCTTATCTAAATAGCAAAATGACACCAATTTTACAGAAATACTCCTAGAAAGTGGGAAATATCTAGAGTTAACCAAACTACCCTTAAAGGGTAGGAAAATGTTAGAAATTACCAAAGTCCTTTGATGGTCAAAGATATGCGTAGTGACCAAAATACCCTCAAGGGCCCTAATGTACCAAATGACAAAAATACTCTTAGTCATAATGACTACAATGCCCTCAATAGGTAAAATGACCAAAATGCCCTTAGTAGGTATAATGACTAGAATGCCCTCAATTAGCAAAATGCCAAAAATGCTCTTGGTGGACAAAATGACCAAAATGCCTTTAATGAGCGAAATGATCAAAATTCCCTTAGTGGGTGAAATGACCAAAACACGTGATCATTTCTTGACCAAATGAAGTGATTCAAACTCTGTTGTTCATGTTTCTTAGAGAGGATTCTATCAATGTTCTAAAATCTGAGTTTAATGCTGATTTAAGAGGGTTTCCATTCTAAAACTGTGACTTGTAAATCCATATTTCTCCCTTCTGTCAAAGCCAAATGACCTCATTTTTCCTTCGTTGTCATCCTTAATTTGTCTAGTTTACGGCCCGATGACTAAAATTTGATTTAGTTAGAGTTGATTTCTGGGCAAGGTTTGGAGCTTCATTTGTAACACCCACACCTAGTAAACTGGAAAATTAAGTCAATGTAATGCAATTTGAATCAATACAAGAACTCTTCTTTGTCCTATAACCTAGTATTAAGGCATCATATCTAATCAAGGATAGAAGTTGACCCAATCATGGGTCAACTTAACCTAACCAAGGTCAATAAAGATAGTTGGTTAGTAATCGATACATCACCAACCTAATGTGGAAATACATTATAAAAAAAATTAAGAATTAATAAATAAAATAATTATTTATTAATTATAGAAAAATAAAGAAAATACAAAAAATAATTACATAAAATAAAAGAAAAATATAGAAAATTGTTATACATAAAATATGACCTAAACATAATGTTAGGGGTGAAATAGACCCATTAAAGTTTGCATATACGTGTATATATGTACGTAAATATTTGTATGAAAAATAAGGAAAAATAAAAATAAAATAAAAGAAATAATTAAAATTTATTTTTACCCATCATGTGACTAGCACATAATAGAGACTAGCACATGATGGAGAAGGTTACTACACACACATAGAGTGTGTTAGTGTGTGTATATATATACATATAAAGGGGAAAGTGATAAAGTAAAAAGTGATTAATTATAGGAAAAGAGGGAGGGAAAGATTGCAGGTGACTTGGTGGAGCCACCCATCCCTAGGGCCACACCATGCCTTCACAAGAGGTATATAACCACCAACTATGGAACCCTCCATTTGATGGGAAGTGCATTAAATTTTGAAGAGGGAAATCAAGCTTATAAACAAAACCCAAATCAGACCCAACCTTACTAGTGGGAGAATTGTGAGAAAAGAGAAAAATTCAGGACAAGAGGAGGCTGAAAGAGTACTGGACAGATGGAGGAAGGAGAAAGAAAAATGAGAGAAATTTTGGGAAATTCAACCAATACAAGGTAAAACTCTTTCTTTTAACCTATTTTACTTTTTGTGTAGACTTTCAGACTTGTTAGAGAATTACCCGAGTTTGAACCCTAGAATGGTCAATCGAAGTTGGGTTTCCATTGATAAAGCTTCAAAAACTAACCCATAAATGAACTCGAATGAAACCTAGTTTTATGAATGAGAACATAATCTACATGAGAAATGGGCCTCAACGCAAGAAGAATGAACTAATTTGGCTTAAAAATGAGCCTGTAATAGTTAGTTGCAGGTTTTAGGAATAATGGCAAACCTCTGAAACTTCACTCGAAACTTGATTCCATGAACGAAAAACAAACCCCTAGAGCTCAGAGAGCTCAACCCAACAAACCATACTACAAATGGCCTCCAAATGGCCATGAACCAAGCTCAATACAGTGACGACCATAAAAGGTAGATCAGGAAGTTTTGAGTTGATTCGAGCCCTAAAACCAATGCCAAAACAATCTTAGAACCTGCAGAAACCTAATGGGGAAGAAAGAACCTTGAAACCATAGCAAAAAATACATGAAAATAGAGAAGAAAAAATTAGGGTTACAATGTTATAGTAACCAGCTTTGTGCATGGAAGATGACCCAACTGAGTTAACTCGGGAGTTGACTCAACCGAGTTAATCGAGTAAAAGGTAAGTGGATTCAGGGTTGAGTTGACTCGGCCACACGTTGCCACTTAAGTGAGCCAACACATTAATAGAACGATGTCGTTTCATATTGTTTAAAGCCTAAACTGCATCATTTCAATTAGGGTTTCAAACCCTTTTAACCGACTGTTTGGCCACAGACTTAATGAATTAGAATCAAGAATAAGGATATCATATTCCAATTTTTGAACCTTGTTTGTTGTTTGGTGCACAAATAAATTGAAAAAAAATATGGTTGTACGCAATGCCCAAGGTTCGAACCCATGACCAAGCTACCTATGCCTAGACTCTTAACCACTGAGCCATGGCCACTACTTGTATGTATATATGTGTCCATATATATATATATAATATGCTTTTTAAAAATAAAAATGTGACCATATAGTTTCTAGAAATTACACAAAGACCCCAAGTCAGAATCTTTAAATTCACAAATATCTCTCTAAAATAGAAAATAATAAATTACTTTCTGATAATTACATTTAGACCCAAAGGTTTATTTAAATTATAGTAGGGCCCAAATTATAAATAAATAAATTCAAAAATGCCCTTCTAAATTAGAAAAATAATTATTCTAAAATAAAAAATTCTAGAAATTGCATTGAGGCCCCTAGATTCTCGGTAAATTATAAAAGTACCCTTAAAAGTTTCAAAATGACCCTTTTACCCATTAACAAATGTAAAAATGACATATACATCCCTAGAAACTATATTTAGCATAATTAATGCTACGTATGACCAAATTAAGATCCGAAAAAACCTATGTTAGGGTTTTTCGACGCTTCAGACCCTATGATTGGGTCTGTTTTGGCAAACGAATCTTATAAATATATAAACGAAGATCAATAGGAACATTTAGTGAAACTTTATAGATAAAGTTAAATAGCAAAAGGAATACAAAAAATTATGAGACTTTATATTTAAGCTTTTATGACTATTCCAATCTCAATGGTGGAATCCATTTAGAAAAATGAGACTCATAAAGTATAGGTCCTTTAAAAATGCACCATCTAAACAATACTTAATGAATGTTAATCACTTCGATAGGACCCACCTAAGTTATGGACGATAGAGAATGACAAAGAAACACTGAATGAAGGAAATGGATGACTGCGAGGAGAGTCGAAGTAGTTTGTTGGAACCCTTGCTTTATTAGGACACCTACTGTCTTTATGGAAAATATGAATATGACAGTAGCTATAAGGAAGCCACAATGGAACCCTAAGTAAAAACAGAATGCGAAGTATCATGTGAGTAACCCTGAAACTTCAGATGGAGGCTTTCCATTGAATACGGTTCTTATAGTTTTACGACACTACATGTAGTACCTTTACAGCTTTAAGATGCTATATAAAATGTTTAGCTGCATGTCTTTATTAGCATATCCTTAAATGATTTATATGAGATGGATAACTTAATGAAAATTTTTGCAAGCATGAAACTATATGCCATACAATGTAGTCATGCCCGGTTGGGGGGTTAAGCCATAGACATGATACAGTTATGTCCAATTGGGGGGTTAAGCCAGGTTGTGTAAGCCAAGTGCTCTAGGCTACACGTAGTCACCTAGGTGACTATAAAAGGCAAGTTAAAGAAAGATTGGCATGCATTGTTTCATCATACTAATTTTAGTACAACATCATAACCATTATGATTTATTTGGAAAACTATATGATTATAAATTCTAGTGGGTTTTACTACAATTCTCTTAACTACTATCTACAAAAGTTTATGAAAGAGTTTTTTCTAAATATCACAACAAGGAGCTCGAGTAACTCACCAGTTTTTCATAAAGCTCACATGGTTTTTATCTTGTATATTTCAGGTGGAAGCTCAAATAGCGTAACATGAGGAGGAAGTTTAATTACAGCTCTTTTGGAGGATTGATAACTTTTCACTAAAATAGTTACTTTTGTAGACAAAGCTAAAAATAAATTTCAAAGCTATAATATTTAGATATTGTTATTTAATCCAATATTTAGTTATGCTTAACCTTGATTTAGTTTCTGCTACTTTATATGTATAAATGCATGGAATGTATGTACTAATTAAGAAGCATTCGGTTGGACGTGACATCAATGTACTATATAAGAGTTATTATAGTGGCGAAGTGCTTAATTGGCTGATCATTATCCCTAATCCGCATAAGGTGGGTCTGGGATGTGGCATCATTAATGGCGGCTCCACTGTGTTGTCTATTTTTATTGTCTCTCAATTTTGTTTTTGATCATATAATCATCCTATTATACTACAAAAACTCAAAGAAAATGAAAGAATCATAAATTTATCTGTGTTGAGCTTTAACCCTAATTCCTTTTTAGTTTCTCTTTCTACTTCTCTCTATAAACCTCATTCTCTTTCTCCCTCTATCCATACTCAATTTTTTCTTCTCTGTAATGGTCTATATTAAGTGGGTTAAGATAGAGACAATTCTCTTTTTCTTAAGCTTTCCCTCTCCCAATTCGGTTACCCTAATTGACTCCTTGTGATTTCCCTCACTTCCACGCGCAACAGGTGGCTCCTTTTAGATCATTATCTTCCTTGACTCAGTAGTTCAACTACCACCTCATGCTTGAGACCAAACATAAGGTGGTGCTCTTGATTCATCCATAATTCTCTTAACATTTCTTAAACCTTCCCCTCACACACATACTAACATATACACATTCTCTTATGGTCACTCATATATACATATATATATATATATATATATTTAGGACTATGATAGTATAAAGATTTATCTCTTATGCACATTTGGTGCTTTATATCATTACATGTATGCATCATTCCTATATATATATATATATGTATATTACTTCCCACATATTCACATAATATTTTACATATGTCACTTTATATATAATAGTACTTATTATTTTACCTATTAGTTTCCTATGTTACGTGCATGACATGTGCATTGTGCATTGTCTCATTTCTTATGCAAGCTCTTGATAGCTTATTTGTACATAATTATTCAAAGCGATTGGGTCGGGGTGTTACATGGATTGTCCCTTCTGAGGCACCGTCTCAGGACTCCACCTTCATTTTTTTCATCTTTGACTTCCCTTTTCTGAGCTTGATCTTCTTTTTGCACTTGTTCTTTGGTTTCTTTATAAATTTTTTTTTACATCTTTCAATTTTATAGTTTTTTGGGCCAATAAGAATAGAGATGTCATGTTTGTTGGAGGGTTTTTGGTTAGAGAGTCCTTAAACCTGCCTGGATGGAGTCCGGAGTTCCGAGTTGCTACTATAAACCTTTCCACACAATCATTGATGGATGTGAGCTCAGTACTAAAATGTGTAATGAAGTCCCTTAAGGTCTGCACCTTCCCTTGCTTTATTGTTAGGAGAAACTCGAGTCCCTTCGTAAGTCTCCTGCTGGTAATGAACTAGTTTACAAACTTCATGCTCAAATCTAAAAAACAAGATATTGAATTCAAAGGGAGATAATGGAACCATGTTAGAGCTGCACCTTTTAGGCCTGTGACAAGGGATTGACACATGAGGGCATCGGTTCCTCCTTGTAGGGCCATCATGTGGTGAAAGTGAGACAGAAAATTAGAGGGATTTGTGATCCTATCGTAGAGCTCAAACATTGGTAGGATAAATTTCTTCAGACATTTCTTTACCACTATTTCTAGAGTGAATGGCATCCTAGGCATCCCGAGTAAATTGTATTGTTGATCTTTGATTACGCCCAAAGAATAACGCGGTAGTTGTAGTATAGCTTTGGGGTCTCGATTCCACATGCGAGACAAATTTAAAAGAATAACAGACAAAATTTCTGAAACTAAAGAAAAATATTAAATGCTTCACGAGAAAATAAAAATATAAACAGTGATTTTTGAATGCAAATTAAAAATTAAACAATTTGATTAATGGAAGAAAATACTCAAATTTAACGAACAGTGGAGTGTCGGGAATCCCTTGCACATATCTGGTATTTTAATTATTTTTAATTCACTGATAACTCAATTGAGAAATTAAATTCCAAAAATCTCAATCGGAAGATTTAAAATTATGAACCAAAATTAAACTGAAAGTAACCCTTTGAAAAATCATTCAATACTTTTAAATCACACGAATTATTATTCACATTGAGAAAACCCAACGACGAAAATATACCCAACAAACAATATTGCAGCAGAGAATTGAATCAATATAAATAAGTAATTGTTCCAAAAATAATCAAAACATGAATCCATTCGATAGAAAAAGCATGAGTGAATCTATAAACGGACTAAACCCTTTAATTATTCGGAGAAAAAAAATCCAACAATTAATTATGAATGATCATCAAAGAATTTAACAAATAAAAACCACGTACAGGAATCAAAAATAAATTAAAACAACCATTTATGGTGCAAGTTCATCCCTAACCCCACTTGAAAATTTAGTTACCCATGTACAAGATGGATAACGTAAACCTCATGGAGAAACACTGAGTCATGAAGCAGCTGATGGCCGTTCCTGTCTTTTTTCCTTCTTTGTTCCCCGTACAGCAGCCGTCGCAGCTCTCTATATTTTACTGTTCTGCCATAGGTCTCTTCTTCCAACAGCCGCAGCTTCTGTATATATTTTGTTAATTTTTCCTGCGCCTCTAATTGAACCCTACGAGCCACAGCGCCTGGGCCTCAAGTTTGCACAGCCACACACTCATGGGCCCCACTGCATGTTTACTTCAGCCCACCGCACAACAATACCAAACCGCACCACCACTGGGCCCCTGCTGCGGCGCCTTGCGCCTGAACCCCACACAGCCGCGCCAAGACCAGTGCCCTTCTCCAGCCATGCCTCTTTTCATTTTGGCCGGGCCCCACAGCGCACTCACCAAGCCCAACTCAGTGCAGCCCCTTGTCTATTCAGCCCACACAGATCCCACTTTTATAAAAACAGCCCTCACAGTAATAGCGCCTCTTTTGGGCTCTCAACTCTTTTTTTCTTTTGCATCAGTGCTTTGACTTCTATTTCTTTTTTCCTCTCTTTTTTTCCTGCTTGCTGCAAAGCCAAAACGCAACTTTAATTCTTTTCTTCAGCTTTCTTTTCGCAATCCAACAAATAATAAATTTTTGCAACTGTTCAAGAATAAAATTTTCAAGGACTATTTAATGCATTTATTTGAGATTTAAAATATTAAATAATGCTCAAATACATCTCACTGTAAATAGAAATTAAATTAAATAATGTCAATTAAAACCCAACATTTTTATTCATATTTTAGCAATTTAATCTAATGATAGGGTATTTAGAGTGCACTTTCACGCACTCATCACACCCCCCAACTTACTCATTGCTAGTCCCTAGCAATTTCCATGCCAAAATGGCACAAATAACCAAAGAATACCACACACAGAAAGCATTTAACCACACTTTTCAGATTCGCATATCAAAGCAATTTAAGGAATTCAATAACCCTATAACAATCAATCCACTTATAGCAATCCACAGACTGTATGTGTGTGCGCTTCAAACCATATCCCTATAACCACAAGCCATGACACATGCAACATCAAGAACATCTCAAGCAAAAGGTTCAACTCCATATCTCACGGGTATAAAAGTGTTTCATATAGGGGCTCTCTCTATGGAGTTGACAAGGGGTGAACACGTTCAAAAAAAAATTTTGGCAATTATGAACAAGTAACAAGCAAACATTGATCTTATGATAGGCGCACTAACCAATGAGATTTCTACCACTCTTTCCACAGGCTTGCTTAGGATCAGAACGATCAATATCAAAGGGTTGTAACGTGGCTCGGGTTAGGGGTTATATGAAGGAAAGGAAAAAATGGATTCAAAAACTTCCATGTACATACTAAGAGAATTTCTTGAAAAATCATAGCAGACCAAACTTTTCACTTGATGTACTCTTCAACTTTTCAAATCACTAAATAATAAAACATCTCATTTTTCTTTTCTTTTTTCTTTCTTTTTCTTCACCTTTTTCAATTTTTCAACTTTTTTCCTCCTCTTTTTTTCGAAAGAATAAACTTTGATGCTCATTGACTTTAATGCTCACCCAATAGAACACTTTTGCACTTTCTTCCCTTTTTTATTTTTCTGCTTTTTTTTTTTTTTTCAATGCAACACAAAAGACAAGTAATGCAAATTTCACACCTAGTACATACTTGGAAGCAACAAGGGTAGGATAAATAATGTATAGGCTATGCTCCAATGTGGAGAGGTATAAATGATGTAGGCACATGAAAAAGAACTATATGTGTTTGTTGGCTCAAAGTTGGCTACTAAGGGTCTATGATGAGAAAGGTTAGCTTGAAAAGCTCAAATGTTAATCCTAAATTGACCTTCGTCATATCCCAAGTATATCCGCCGTCATACCACCAACCATGTAATGATATTCTCAAAAGAAGTGTCCAATTCAACAGATCAATGAACGCTTATCACAAACTGAATTTGAAGGTTCTCAATTCTCTTCAAAACTCACATGAATACTTAAGCAAAAGAGTTCTCTAGCTACATGTGTCAAACTACCATCTTACCACAAAGTTTGGATAAGTGCATTAAAGTTCTGTGAATGCCTCAGTAGAATGATTATGGTGGATTTGGTGAATTCACAAAAATAGCTATGAATGAAAATGAGTACTCATGTGAAAAGATGCACTTGTGATGTAAATTTTAAAAAAAATTTGACGTATGAAAATATGCCACAGCAGTTTAACTTTTGAATTTGCAATCATCACCCCCCAACTTAAATGAAACATTGTCCTCAATGTTTAACAATCAAAATTGAATGGAGGGTACTAAAAATGGTAGAATACACCTGATTGTGACGTGGGTAGCTTGCTAAGCACCAAAGATGGCAACCTAAACTGACAAATGAAATTAACCTGCAAAATAAAAACAAAGAAAACAACAGCAAACAAAAACAAAAATAATGAAAATAAAAGAGAATAAAACAAAATAAAACACATAAAATAAAGAAAATAATAAAATAAATAAATAAATAAAAAAACAAAACATACCTGCATGGCGTGATCAAGGTGGATAGTCCGGGTCCATAAGTGGAATGTCTTCCACTTTTAGAACTTGCCTATCAATCAAAACTTTAAGGCGCTGGCCATTTACTTTAAAAACTCACCTATTCTTAGGATCCTTTATTTCTACTGCCCCATTTTCAAAAACATTTTTCACTATAAAGGGGCCTGTCGACCTAGACCTAAGTTTTCTTGTGTGCTTATGGAGTCTAGAATCATATAAGAAAACTCGATCATTAGGCTTAAACGTTTTTCTCAAAATATTGTTATCATGCAACACTTTCATTTTAACTCGATCAGCAATGCTCCAACCTAGGGCTGACCTAGGCTTACTTAAGGTTTGAGGTGATTTCTCACCTTGAGACGTAGACAATTCAGATGACATAATAATAGGAAAAGTATCACCTGGATCAAGGAAGACATGTTTTGAACCCTTAGGCAAAGGCTTCAATTCAACTTTAGGTGCTTCCACACTTGAAGGAATCTGCTCTTCCCTTTTTGTAGGCAACTCCTCAAACTTCGGTTTCCATCCCTGTGCTCTATAATCCAGAGTTCTGTCAAAAATAACACAAACATCAACCACATCAGATGGATAAGAAATATAGTCAAACTCAGTATTAACAAGAAAATGCTCAGGGGGGTCAGGATCATGAGTTGCAGGAATTCCTTTATCCATGAGTGAGTCAACCATGCACGTCTGGCAGCTTTCATCCTCCTCTTCTGGCTGTTTTGCAACATGAAATATATTCACCTCAAGAGTCATGTTCCCAAAAGACAGCTTCATGAGCCCATTCCTGCAATTAATCAAAGCATTAGTAGTGGTAAGGAAAGGCCTACCTAAAATCAAAGGAATCTTAGAGGTAGAATCAACAACAGAGTTAGTGTCAAGGATTATGAAATCAACAGGATAATAAAATTTATCAACTTTAATTAAAACATCCTCTACCACACCCTGTGGTGCTCTGACTGAACGGTCAGCCAATTGCAATACCATAGAGGTTGGTTTGATCTCTCCCAACCCTAACTGCAAGTAAATAAAATAAGGCATTAGATTCACACTTGCTCCTAAATCAAGTAAAGCTTGTCCAAACTCATGATTTCCAATGCTACATGCAATGGTTGGACAACCAGGATCCTTGTACTTGGGAGGAATCCTCTGCTTAATGAGAGCACGAACTTGCTCTGTTAGGAATGTTGTCTTCTTCACATGGTGCTTCCTCTTAACTGTACATAAATCTTTAAGAACTTTTGCATAAGTAGGCACTTGTTGAATCACATGCAAAAGAGGAAGATTGATTTTTACCTGCCTGAGATTCTCTAAGATTTCATTGTTAGGATTCAAAGTGTGCTTGGTTGATTTTAAAGCTTGAGGGAATGGTACCTTAACATAGCTCTTCGTCACTTCTGGTTCCTTGGGCAGCTCAGCATTGCTATTATCTTGTTCCTTTTCCACATCCTCTGATTTGTCCATTATTGGGGTGTGTAAGGACTTACCACTTCGAGTCAAAATGGTGTTCACATCCTTCAAATTCTTTTTTGCCATTTGTTAACCATGGGGTATGGATTGAGCTTGGGAAGGGAATCTGCCTCGCTCATTCACACTCAAAGAGCTCATCAATTTGGACACTTGGCTCTTTATCTCCTTATTTTCTTCAACAACCTGCATGATCAAAGATTCAAAATTTTCGTCAGTCTTACCCTGTGCTTCAATAAATGCATGCAAAGTGTCTTTAAAGAATTCCTAGAAGATGAAGATGCATGATCTGGAGTATGATATGGTGCAGGGTATGATCTAGGAGGATGTGCAGGTGGCTACTTTTCAGATTTTCAGCTAAAATTGGGGTGATTGCGCCACCCTAGATTGTAAGTCTCTGAGTAAGGTGTGAAAGGCTTCTTGTACATACCTAAGGTATTACATTGGTCCTCATACATCCCTCTCATCTCAGCTGATGTGGGACACTCTTGGGCAAGGTGATCTACCCCGCCACACATTGAACATGGTTTAAAAGACTCTGCATGGTTAGCCAAGTGTGTTGGCTTTACGTCTCTAGCCTTTAGCATCTCTAACTCTCTAGTGAGTGTCTCAACCTTAACTTTCAAGTTATCCTCCTCCCTAAGATGGTAAATTCCCCTACTCTGTTGGTTCCTTATAAGTTGTGACCTATTTGTGCTCTCAGTAGCACTAGGTCCTGTCCAATTGTGAGCTTTTTCAGCAAGCTCATTAAGGTACTCTATGACCTCATCAGGATCTTTCTGTAAGAACTCACCTATTACACATCATCTCTACAAATTGGCGCTCTCTAGGTGTAAGTCCCTCATAAAAATAGCTCACTACACGCCAACTCTCATAACCATGGTGAGGGCATATACTCAATAACTCAAACCTCTCCCAAGACTGATACAAAGTCTCACTATCTTTTTGTGCAAAAGCAGAAATCTGTCTTTTTAAAGCATTGGTCTTGTGTTGGAGAAAGTATTTAGTGAAGAAAATCTGGATTATCTCATTCCACGATCCAATTGACCGTGGTCTCAGTGAGTATAGCCAACTCTTAGCTCTATCCTTCAAAGAGAAAGGAAAGAACTTAAGTCTCACAATATCTTGTGTTGCATTTTGACCATGGAAAGTTGTAACTACCTCTTCAAACTCCCTAATATGCACATATAGATTCTCATTTTCCAAACCATGAAATGTAGGGAGTAACTATATCACCCCCGTTTTAACATCAATTGGACGAGCATTGGTTGGAAAACATGATGCATGATGGTGTAGCTGTGTGTGTAGGGTGAAGGTAATCCTAAAGAGTCCTAGTGGGTTGATCCTCATATTCACTCATATTTGTAGAATTGGAAGTATTATCCAACAAAGAATTAGAAAAACAAGAAAAATTAGACTCTAAATCCGACTCTAACATAGGTCTACAAGCAAAGCGGCCTAATGCGTCGCTATACCTATTATGTATGCAAGATGACAACAATAAAATAAAAAAAAAAGGAATAAAATAAAATAAAAGAAAATGAATAAATAAAAAATAAAAAATAAAAAATAAAATAATAATAAAGCAACTAAAAAGAAGGGAACGAAGTTACCGCCTTTACAAACTGTTGAAAAGAAAAACTATCTACTAATTCTTCTACCGTCTCCCCTACAACGGCGCCAAAATTTGATTACGCCCAAAGAATAACGCGCTAGTTGTAGTGTAGCTTTAGCGTGTCGATTCCACCTGGAGACAAATTTAAAAAAATAACAGACAAAATTTCTGAAACTAAAGAAAAATATTAAATGCTTCACGAGAAAATAAAAATATAAACAGTGATTTTTGAATGCAAATTAAAAATTAAACAATTTGATTAATGGAAGAAAATACTCAAATTTAACGAACAGTGGAGTGTTGGGAATCCCTTGCACATATCTGGTATTTTAATTATTTTTAATTCACTGATAACTCAATTGAGAAATTAAATTCCAAAAATCTCAATCGGAAGATTTAAAATTATGAACCAAAATTAAGCTGAAAGTAACCCTTTGAAAAATCATTCAATACTTTTAAATCACACGAATTATTATTCACATTGAGAAAACCCAACGACGACAATATACCCAACAAACAATGTTGCAGTAGAGAATTGAATCAATATAAATAAGTAATTATTCCAAAAATAATCAAAACATGAATCCATTCGATAGAAAAAGCATGAGTGAATCTATAAACGGACTAAACCCTTTAATTATTCGGAGAATAAAATCCAACAATTAATTATGAATGATCATCAAAGAATTTAACAAATAAAAACTACGTACAGGAATCAAAAATAAATTAAAACAACTATTTATGGTACAAATTTATCCTAACCCCACTTAAAAATTTAGTTACTCATGTACAGGATGGATAACATAAACCTCATGAAGAAAACATTGAGTCATGAAGCAGCTGATGGCCGTTCCTGTCTTTTTTCATTCTCTGTTCCCTGTACAGCAGTCGCCTGCAGCTCTCTATATTTTACTGTTCTGCCGCAGGTCTCTTCTTCCAACAGCCGCAGCTTCTCTATATACTTTGTTAATTTTTCCTGCGCCTCTAATTGAACCCTATGAGCCACAGCGCCTGGGCCTCAAGCCTGCGTAGCCACACGCTCATGGGCCCCTACTGCATGTTTACTTCAGCCCACCGCACAACAATACCAAACCGCACCACCACTGGGCCCCTGCTGCGGCGCCTTGCGCCTGAACCCCACACAGCCACGCCAAGACCAGCGCCCTCTCCAGCCGTGCCTCTTTTCCTTTCGGCTGGGCCCCACAGCGCACTCACCAGGCCCAACTCAGTGCAGCCCCTTGTCTATTCAGCCCACACAGATCCCACTTTTATAAAAACAGCCCTCACAGCAACAGCGCCTCTTTTGAGCTCTCAACTCTTTTTTTCTTTTGCATCAGTGCTTTGATTTCTATTTCTTTTTTCCTCTCTTTTTTTCTTGCTTGCTGCAAAGCCAAAACGCAACTTTAATTCTTTTCTTCAGCTTTCTCTTTGCAATCCAACAAATAATAAATTTTTGCAACTGTTTAAGAATAAAATTTTCAAGGACTATTTAATGCATTTATTTGAGATTTAAAATATTAAATAATGCTCAAATACATTTCACTGTAAATAGAAATTAAATTAAATAATGTCAATTAAAACCCAACATTTCTATTCATATTTTAGCAATTTAATCTAATGATAGGATATTTAGAGTGCACTTTCACGCACTCATCAATCTTCCTTAGGATGTAGAGGTGGTCTTTTTTTTGAGACAGCCTTTCTCTATTCCTATTTCATAGGAGTCCGTTAATATCTCTCTTCTTTATTGTACTCTACACTGGTGCTAAGACTGTACTTGGCGCGCTGATCATTGTACCTATGCATTGTGGTCTTGAGGCTGAGCATGTCGATCTCCAGCTTCTCCCAACGGATGCGACAGAGGTAGTGGGTTCTCGTTATCTATCGCCGAAAGCAGTGACGGAAGTTGAGCAGGTGGTGTTGGTTGCCAATTTTGCAACAAACTTGCCACTCTTCGACTCAAAGCTTCAATCTAATGAGTGAAATGGTCCACCATTCGCTCCATAGAACTTATCTCTTGCCCTTTATTGGCTGGCCTTCATAGTGAGGCGCAATTCTGCTGAGTTCATGGTTGGTCTCCTCTCGGATGAAGCTTAGGAACCGTGGATAATAATTGTTGGAAAACTTGTTAAAAGATCTAGTTGTTTCCTACAAACGACGCCAAATTGTTGTTACCACTTTTAGTTTAGGCATAATTTCTTCTAAACCTCCCTGCAAAAAAAGAGTTAGAGGTCACCAAAATAGCCCCAGTGTGACTGCTCCAATGCTTGAGTTTGAGAAGGAGGCAGTAATCTCAAAAAGAAATTCATCATGAGTTAGGTAGAGCTTGAGTCCCTATTTATAGGGTGTATCTCTGCCTAATCCAATAATAATTAGAAATGGAAAGATCGAATTTGGGATGTATCTAGCAATGAAAATTTTCTTATTGAACTCTCCTTCGAAAGTCAGGTCTAGGCGATGACTTTGTTGTAGGCGCCAATTTGGTAGTCATTCCTGTTGTTATATGAAGTTCAAATAAAGAATTTCCTAGTTTGCGGCTTCTGAAGTGTATCCCCTTCAAACATGCATAGATACGTGTTAGGATTGTAGATCAGAGCACAATTTTGGCATATCATAATTTGTGTTGAATTTTTAAAACTTCTTAAATGTTGAGGGCATTCCTTTAGCATTATCAAATGTTACTTCAATTTGAATTTTTGAGTTGCACGAAGGTCTGTCATTCAGAAGATTTTGAATTTGAGTTATTATTAACATATTTTGTTTGAGGGTTTATACTATTGTAGAAGTAATTTTTTTTTTAGATCAAATTTACAAGATTTTTATCTTGACATTAAGAGTTCATAATAAAATAAGATTGTTAATGAAAAAAATTATAATTATAAATTTATTTATTGTAACTATTTTTTTTATAATACTCTGCATAGTTGGGTTCAACATTAATATGCATAATTTACTAATTGACTTGTATGAGGAACAGAAGCACCTTCTTAATTAGACCCCACGCTCTAATTTGGCTAGCGTGATTGGGTTGGGTTCTACTCTCTCTTCTAGGGAAAAGATGTATAATTTATTTAAATTTTCCTTTTAATTTTGAATTAAACTTTATCTCTATATTTATTGTGGGTAGAATTGTTAGATTCCACGCACCAACCGCATTCCATTTGAGCAGTCGAGTCAATGACTAATGAGCAATTGGGGGAGAAGAGTTGGGCAGTATTGGAATTTAAGAGGACGACATTGACCACACAATCGGTAGACAATGAGCTGTTTGTCATGTTATCATCTTCCAAAAGTCCAATCTTCCAATCGTTTCACTTCTACTTTTTCAGAATTATGCCTTTAACACCTCCAAACCTTGCCACAACCTGTCTCTATTACTAGGATACCTAACTTTTGTGTTTTTCAATATATATATATATATATATATATATATATATATGAATGGCACCACGACTTAATTACCTGTCATCTAAAATGAAGAAAACGTGAAAAAAAAAAATGAACATTATATACCAAAATTTAAAATTCACCAAAACATGAAAGAGGGTTATGTAAATTTTCATAATCCGGTTATACAGACACGAAAATATAATGATATATGTCAGTCTACTTTAGTGAAAAATTTGTAAGGTACTCTCGAAATTGATTTCAATGTTATTAAGAAACTACTTATTTAAGCTCCCTTTTCTACACTTTGAACTCGAAAAAATTAAATTTTTAATGGTTAAAATAGTATTTTTTGGAGATCAAATAATTAAATTAAGAGTGGCAATAGCATAGCCCATTATTAATAATAAAAGATGGGGTTAATTATATTTTAATATCTTATGGTTTTGTTCCAATTTTAAATAATGTCCTCTATTATTAATTGAAATAATTCAGTTTCCTAATTTACAATTTCATTTTAATTGAAGTTAATTAGAAACGGTCATTCTAAATTGTTAACAACAATCTCATGTATTACACGTTTAATTTAAAATTAAAATTATAGAACTTTATTTAAAACCTGTATAAAATTACAGGGTCTCATTTAAAATTATACGGTGCTATTTTAAAACCCATATGAAATTATAAGACACTAAAATATAATTATGTCTAATCTCCAGTTAATAATTTGGGATGACCGTTTGTAATTGCTTTAATTAAAACATAATTATAAATTGAGGAACTAAATTATTTCAATTGATAATGAAAAACCTTATTTAAAATCACAACCAAACTATAGGGTATTAAAGTGAATTATTTTAACCGTCCATAGCTGAAAAACAATGTATGATAATAAAAAGAGGGGAGTTTTGATATGATTTTTATTTTGAATCAAACATAGAATTTTCTAGATTTTTTCTGTACACTTTCAGAACTGTTCTCTCACTTGTTTTACATCATATAAACACTCGCATACTATTATGGTTAAAATTAATTATTGTAAAGAGCTCTATTTTATATCATTTTCCAATTAGCTATCAGTTTTTTTTTTTAAAAAAAAAATTTCGTCATCAAGTAAGATTAATGAACCTTTGGAAACTAGGAGATTCTTCTCTGGGCATCAGCACCAACTCCCCTTACGGCATAAATTGTCATCTGAAAATGTAAAGAATTTATTAGACACAATACTTATAACTCAAGACAAGCATGTAATCGTTATAACTCAAGGTTATAACTCAAGATAATGATTCATCAACATGGTATGGATATACCTATATTCACCACATATATGTTGAACACATTGTTTTTCGAAATAAAATCATTGCAAGGCTATGTTTGATTCAACATGCATTCCTCAATAGGTTGTCAAATGTATCGGATGCTATTGGATCATCACTGCTAGATGCATCTTCTCGTGGAATTTCATTTCACATCGTTCCCTTTGTATGTCTACCAACATTTCCCATAATTCATCATTGCAAGGCTCTTAATAACCACTACCACTAGGTTCACGACCGCGATCATCATCATCATCTTGATGCAAGAATTCATAATCTTCCATGTCAAATTTCTAAAACGTGTATGTCGTATCCATTCCATTATTTAATAGACTTTCATCATATCAATGTGTAGATAGTACCTATTATTGCATTTCATACATAAACATCTTATTCTATTGACATTGTCTCCATATGCATGTGTGTATTCAATAAAATCTAAAAACCCCTTCACAATTGGAATTTTAGAGGACGACATTGACCACACAATCGGTAGACAATGAGCTGTTTGTCATGTTATCATCTTCCAAAAGTCCAATCTTCCAATCGTTTCACTTCTACTTTTTCAGAATTATGCCTTTTAACACCTCCAAACCTTGCCACAACCTGTCTCTATTACTAGGATACCTAACTTTGTGTTTTTCAATATAATGCGTAAATCATCCATATATATATATATATATATATATATATATGAATGACACCACGAGTTAATTACCCGTCATCTAAAATGAAGAAAACGTGAAAAAAAAATGAACATTATATACCAAAATTTAAAATTCACCAAAACATGAAAGAGGGTTATGTAAATTTTCTTAATCCGGTTATACAGACGCGAAAATATAATGATATATGTCAGTCTACTTTAGTGAAAAATCTTATAAGGTACTCTCGAGATCAAATAATTAAATTAAGAGTGGGAATAGCATAGCCCATTATTAATAATAAAAGATGGGGTTAATTATATTTTAATATCTTGTGGTTTTGTTCCAATTTTAAATAATGTCCTCTATTATTAATTGAAATAATTCAGTTTCCTAATTTACAATTTCATTTTAATTGAAGTTAATTAGAAACTGTCGTTCCAAATTGTTAACAACAATCTCATGTATTACACGTTTAATTTAAAATTAAAATTATAGAGCCTTATTTAAAACCTATATAAAATTACAGGGTCTCATTTAAAATTATACGGTACTATTTTAAAACCCATATAAAATTATAGGACATTAAACTATAATTATGTCTAATCTCCAGTTAATAATTTGGAATGACCGTTTGTAATTGGATTTAATTAAAACATAATTATAAATTGAGGAACTAAATTATTTCAATTGATAATGAAAAACCTTATTTAAAATCAGAACCAAACTATAGGGTATTAAAGTGAATTATTTTAACCGTCCATAGCTGAAAAACAATGTATGATAATAAGAAGAGGGGAGTTTTGATATGATTTTATTTTGAATCAAACATAGAATTTTCTAGATTTTTTCTGTACACTTTCAGAACTATTCTCTCAATTGTTTTACATCATATAAACACTCGCATACTGATACTGCACTTTTCGACTCGCAATAAATCCGGACTCCGCGACCTGTAGAACACTCAAAAATGGGGATCAGAGGACCACCGGATTGGCTCCGGCGGTAGCCGCTCCGATACTTAAGTAAGTAAACTGAATTGAAAAGACTGTATTGAAAGCCAAAGAATGAGCATAAAAATAAAGCGTACCTTTAGGGTTTAATTTATAGACCGTGGCCTTCCTAAGTTGATTAGGATTCGGAGCCATGAATATAGGGATTTGATCATCGGAGATTGCAGTTACCTTGTGGAGTATTGTGTCGTAGATAGAGATAATCATAGATAGTAGTTTCCTTGTTGAAGACTGTTTCTGTGTTGAAGACTGTTTCCTTATTCCCTACTTGGCAGTTGTTAAAGAAACCATAAGGTCGGAACCATACGAAATACTGAGTGAATATTGCAGAGCCTAAGTTCTGGAGGATATGTGCATGAGAATGCCCTGGCGGCTCCGCTTGCTCTGTATGACCGAGTTTATCGGCTCTGTAGGATATGTATATGAGAATGTCCTGAAGGCTGTGACTGCTCTGTATAGCCGAGTTTACCGGTTCTGTAAGCACACGTGTCTCACGGTGATTGGTGTGTCTGTTTGTGGTATATCAGCTACTCCCCCCCGAGCCCTAGTTAGGAGCTAGGGCATAACTAGGGTTATGGGCTTTATGAAGAGTCACACGTTTTGTTTCTCCATTTTTCGAGACGTCGGTTTAATGGGCCATTTATTGCGCAGCCGATACTTGAGAAGCCATCATTACCTTCAACCGTTGTGTCGAATCGTCTTGGGGGCTCATATTTCGAATGTGTATATAAAGAGGGGGAAAGGACTTTTATGCCTTTCTTCTGCACTTGCTTCTGTAGTACCAAAGACTACCACTGCCAGTTGACGTATTTTGAAGATTGAAGGGTATCCGATGTTCATAGCCTTTCTTGATTTCAGGTTTGATTTTAGCCCCTTTTACATTCCCTTTCATTTGCTTCGTTATTTTCTCTTGTTCGCCATGTCTGGCCTTGGGTCACCTTCTGGTTCGGGCAGTTCTTCTAGGACCATTCCTCAACTACAACTCGTGAATCTTCCTTTCGTTAATGATGCTGAGAATAGATTGGTAGAACCCCTCTCTAGTCCGGGGGTTTGGATAGTTGACGCATTCGATGAGCCCCCGAATAGGGCTGGTGAGACCTCTGGTCGATCTGGCCATAGAGAGGAGGGTGAGAGGGCGATTACTGAGAAGATGTTGGTAGAGTTGTGGGAGAAATTCAATCTCCCTTCAAACGTTACTTTTAGGGTCCCAGACCTTCTAGATCGCCCATGCGATGTTAGAGCGGGGGAAATCTATGCCTATTTTGCTTGGTTTGAAATGGGACTGACACTCCCCCTTCCTGACCTTGTAAAACAATTCTTCTGTTGGTTCAACCTTTGTCCTGCAGACCTGATCCGTAGTAATATGGATCTGAAATACATGAGGGCAGAAGGCCTTTATTATATGTCTTTTGATAGTGGGTTTAGACCCCTTACTTTCGTGCCCTCCTCTAACAAGACCTAGAAGAAGTGGTATTTCTTCATTAAAGGAGGATGGGAATACAAGGACTTCCAAGGCCAATTCTCAACATTCCCTCGAACCATTGGGCGAAAGGGTGAGACCCAATTTTTTCGTGGCTGCTTTGATTTTGTTTTGTGCACCACTTGCCAAGCTGATTAATCTCTGTATCTTTTGTTCAGTTAGGAGTGTGTGGAAGAGACCGGGCTTTTCTCCTGCGCTTCAAGAGCAATACAAGAAGCTTTTATAGCCCAGCAACCGAGACCATTCCTCCATTGTTAACCGTGATAAGTTGATGGCTGCCAGGGGAAGTGTTGAGGAGCTTGCAAAAGGTATGATGGCAAGGTGGGAGACCGAGTCATCTTCATCTGTGGCAGTGGGAGAGGCTTCTTCCCCAACGGACCCTCTCCTCTAGACAAAAAGGCGGAGGTTGCTTTCGATCTCTCTTGAGCCCATTGAGGGGGAGAGAGAGGCACCCGCCCCCATTTCGGTGGTCCCCCCAGCCCCATCCAAACAAGCGGGCAAGGGGGCGTCATCCTCGGTGGCCCCTGGTTCTGTCAATTAGGGGGCCAAAAAGATTCTGAGGGACTTTTGGGCCAAAGGCTCAATCAAACCTAGGCCCCAAAAGTAGGAGAAGCTTCTTGCTGATCTGTCTGCTCTTCAGGTTAAGGTGAGTTCTTGGGGTCTTTATCTCTTTTCCCTTTTTTCCAAGTGTTTTGGCTGGAACTGAACTGTTTGCTTTGCACACTGCAGACCCTGCACACCCTTTCTGCTCTGACGGAGGTTTCTCCCCCTTCAGAGGAGGTTGACAAACTTCTGGCCAAGCTGGACGAGGTCAGGCTTTATCTCGGTACTGCTAAGTCCGAGGCTCACGACTCTGCAGAGAGGCTGAAAGAGTCCCGGAATTCTCTGATCGTCATGGAGTTGAGAAGAACCTTGTCGTTCAGCAAGCAAAGAGGCTGTAGAGGGAGATGGACAGCATGCGGTATCAATACAATAAAAAGCTTGAGGATGCAGTGGAGCAGGGCAAGCTGGAGAACGAGATGGAGATGAAGATGGAACTGGAAGAAATGGCCAACACCCTGATCATGTTCGGCTTTAACAACTTCCGAACTAGGTTCCTTGCTAAATTTCTCGATTTCGACATATCCTCGATTGTGCCTCTAGGGGTTACCCCTCCCGAGGTTGCCATTCCGAGCGAGGTGGTCGACGTTCTCCCTATCGATCCCACTGAAGTTGTCGTCCCGAGTGAGATGGTTGATGCTGCTCTTGCCGATCCTTCCCCAGCCGTTGAGCCTGCTTCTGCTGATCAGGCTTAGGATATATGTTTTTAGTTTAGTTTTTTTTTTTTTTTTTTGAACTTCTAGTGTAACAGGCCATTTTGCTGAATGAAACAATATTTTATTCCTCAAATGTCTTCATCCCGTTTCTTTTGTGTTTGGTTGACCCATGTAGTATTTCCTTTGAATTTGTGGTTGTTATGAGAAACTGCTGCAAGTGAGGCTGTTCTGGAGCCCTCTAGATCAGCATTTAACGGTTGGCGGTTGTCTTCAGAACTGTAGTTGCGATAAGACAATAATTGTAGACTAGTTCTGATTGCTTCTCCCTTATTGGATGAGATAGGAAGGCAACTTCAATCAGACATGTAAGGATCTGACATTGATCTTGTGTCACATATATTAAGAGTAAATTTTGAAGAATTGTGAGGCAGTTTGTTCTGAACCCAAGTTTTGTAGCAGAAATTCGATGTCTCGTGTCTGTCACTCTGATGAATGAGACTTTTGCCTCTTAGGTCATTCAGACCAAGACTGAGATACATCTGAACTGGTGGTCTTTTGTCATACACGTGGTCCGTCAAGGATCAACGGAATGGCCAAGACTGAGAGGTCTGTATGTTGGTCCGAGGGCCTTTGTATAAAGGTGGATCGGACTCTGTTTGCTTGACCAGTTCGGTATGCTTGGGGAAGCCTTGTATCTTGTCTTCTAAGTATCCGAAAGGACGATTTTATACGTCATTCATTTATACAGCTATCTTTTGGGTTTTCGAGGCCAACCCTTTATTTAACCATTGTGACGGTACAACTGGGTGACTTTTGGGCTTCGAGGGTCTATATATATGAAAGAGGAACATACGGTTGTGCCCCATCTTTTTACTTTTGCTCTCAGACTGTTTCCCTGTCGGAGAGAATTTGAATGTCTTTTAGAGGCTTACCGTTTGCCCAGAAATGATTGACGATTTTCAGTCTGAGTTGGGAATGATTAAACTGTGGCCGAGAGTTAACCTTCCCTTTGATTCAATCTCCAAGGAAGGATTAGAGAAGGCGAAGATCTTCTTGTCATTCTTAGCATCCGGTCGAGATTTCTCCTATTAGAGGTGGTCCCTCCTTGATTCAACCGAGGCTTGGAGCATCGGTGATGAAGACGAAGGTGGGATGTCTCCTTCTCTTTGTGTCTTGGCAGAGACCCTTGCTCAAATTGGCTGGGGTGTCATGTCGATTTTGAGGGAAACGAAGGTGGAGAATGGAGGTCCTCTGAGACCTAGAGCCCTCATCATCCGTTGGTATTGAGATCAATGATAGTGATGATGAAATGGTCTGCGTGGTTCTTGCTGCAGATTGGGGTTCAGGGTTCCTTCCTTTCAAATGGAGTCGGCGACAGCGGTAATGGAAGTTTGGAACTTGAGTCTCTTTCACATTGAAGGAAGAAAGCCATGATGTTGCAAGAACGTAGTGATGTCTTTGTTGTAGCTTTTCTGTGTTGTTTTATTTCCAGTCTTCTTGTACTGATGTAAACTTTCTGAATCAGCAATAAAATTGAGTTCCTTCTTCCCAGATCTAATGTTCTTTGTATTTAAATGTGCTCTTTTAGAGTTAAAACACCTTTTCGTGCACTTCCGATGACAAACTTTTCTGTATGTTCTAAGAGTAGATCAAAGAAACTTGTATAAAACTTGAACTCTTGAATCAAAGTGCTTTCAGCCTGCTCGGTACTGTAGTATTTGTTGCTTGCTGGTACATAAGCCAAATAATCTAAGTATCAGCTCTAAGGTATTCCGATCTAGGAAATTCTAGTTGAAGATGTTTGGAACTTCTGTCTTTGGATGGACTGGATCATAGAATCTATGTATTGAAGATGGACCAAGCTCGGAGGGCCTGTGCATTATAGATGGACCAGGCTTTGGAGGCCTGTGCATTAAAAGATGGACCAAGCACTAAGGCTTGTGCACTGTAGATGGACTAAGCTTTGGAGGCCTGTGCATTAAAAGATGGACCAAGTACTAAGACTTGTGCATTATAGATGGACCAGGCTCTAGAGGCCTGTGTATTAAAAGATGGACCAAGTACTAAGACTTGTACATTATAGATGGACCAGGCTCTAGAGGCCTGTGCATTAAAGAATGGACCAAGCACTAAGGCTTGTGCATTGTAGATGGACCAAGCTCTGGAGGCCTGTGTATTAAAAGATGGACCAAGTACTAAGGCTTGTGCATTGTAGATGGACCAGGCTCCGGAGGCCTGTGCATTAAAAGATGGACCAAGCACTAAGGCTTGTGCATTGTAGATGGACCAGGCTCCGGAGGCCTGTGCATTAAAAGATGGACTAAGCACTAAGGCTTGTGCATTGTAGATGGATCAGGCTTTGGAGGCCTGTGCATTAGAAGATGGACCAAGCACTAAGGCTTGTGCATTGTAGATAGACCAGGCTCTGAAGGCCTGTGCATTAAAAGATAGACCAAGTACTAAGACTTGTGCATTATAGATGGACCAGGCTCTAGAGGCCTGTGCATTAAACTGATGCTGTTGATCATTGGATTCTTGCTCGAAGGCTTCAGTCCTCTGAGTTGGCATACCGATCTCAGCCGGGATTACTGCTTCTGTACCGTAGGCTAGTGAGAAGGGAGTTTCAGAGGTGGGAGTTCTTCTGGTTGTTTTGTAGGCCCAAAGAACTCCAGGGAGTTCCTCTGCCCACTTTCCTTTGGCCTGCTCCAACCTTTTCTTTAATCCATCAAGGATCGTTTGGTTAGTGACCTCTGCTTGCCCATTTGCTTGTAGATGGCTTAGAGAGGCAAAGTGTGGTCTAATGTTGAGATTTTCACAGAATTTCTTGAAGCCTTTACCAGTGAACTGTGTCCCATTGTTAGAGATAACCACACGTGGTATACCGAACCTGCAAACAATGTTCTTCCGGGTGAAGTTCTCAACTTCCTTCTCTGTGATGTGTGTTAGAGGTTCAGCTTTGGCCCATTTAGAGAAGTAGTCAATGGCTACCAAGAGATACTTCTTGTTTGGTGGGGCCTTTGGTAATGGACCCACGATGTCCATCCCCCACTGAGCAAAGGGACAAGGACTAGTAATCGGGATGAGCTCGTGATGAGGCTAGTGTTGATATGGGGCAAATATTTGGCATTTGTCGCACTTCTGGACATACTCCTTAGCCTGCCTTAGCATGCTAGGCCACTAGTAGCCCTGAGTCAGAGCTCGGTGAGCTATCGTTCTGCCCCCATTATGATTCCCGCAGATACCTTCGTGTATTTCGGCCAAGACATATTGTGATTCTTCTAGAGCTAAGCATTTTAACAGAGGTTGAGATTAAGACCTTCTATAAAGCTTGTTGTTCAGGATCAGGTACCGAGCCGCTCTGATTCGGATTCTCTTGGCTTTGTTTTTGTCTTCTGGGAGGAGCTCGGATTCTAGGTACTGGAGGATTGGAGTCATCCAGTTCTGGGGCTGTTCAACAATTTGGGCAACTTGGGCTTTCTCTATACTGGGTCCTGGTTGGTAGGAGATTTTTACTGTGGAGTTTGCTTCAGACTTAAGGCGGGACGCCATGTTTTCCAAAGCATCTGCTCTGCAGTTTTGGCTCATTTCTATTTTCTGGATAGTGAACGTCTGGAAGGAATGCTTCAAGTGGTTCACCAGTTCGGAGTATCGAAGCATCCTATCATCTTTAATGGAGAATTCTCCCAGGACTTGGCTTACCACAAGTTGGGAGTCTGAGAAGACTTTAAGGTTTTGAACCTCGCATTCCAGAGCCAACTTCATGCCTAGGATTAGGGCTTTATATTCTGCTTCATTGTTGGAAGCTTTAAATCCCAAGCTGATTGCTTTTTCTAATGAGAGCCCATTAGGGGACTGTAGTACCAGGCCTACTTCTGAGCCCTGATCGGTTGATGATCCATCAATGTGGAGCAGCCAGGTTCCTGAAGTTTCGATGAGCTATGCCTTATCTTGAAGTGCCGGGGTGAACTCGGCAACGAAATCGGCCAAGGCCTGCCCTTTGATGGAGTTTCGTGGCACATATGATATGTCAAATTCCCCTAACTCCACAGACCACTTTACTAATCTTCCCGACACCTCAGGCTTCCTCAATATTGACTTCAGAAGATAGGCAGTTGGGATTTCAATTGGATGAGCTTGGAAGTAAGGTCGGAGCTTCTGACCTGATATCACCAAAGCGAAGGCTAGCTTTTCCACTTCTAGATATCTCTTTTCTGTGTCGAGTAGTGCCCTACTGATGTAAAATATAGGCCTCTGTACTCCCTTGTCCTGTCTGACTAATGCGGAGCTGACCGCGTTTTCAGATACAGCAAGGTACAAGAGTAGATTTTCCCCCTGTATTGGTTTTGACAGAAGTTTTGGAGAGGCTAGATACTCCTTCAGTTCTTGAAAAGCTTTCTCACATTCTTCCATCCACTGTAAAGCTTTGTTGCCCTTTAGGGCTTTGAAGAAAGGTAGACAGCGATTAGTGGATTTGGAGATAAATCTGCTCAGTGCCGCGATTCTGCCATTCAGCGCCTGAGTGTCTTTTTTGGTTTTCGGTGACTTCAGTCCAATCAGAGCTTGGATCTGAGTGGGGTCTGCTTCGATACCCCTCTGAGAGACAATGTGTCTTAAGAATTTTCCCTTCGTCACCCCAAAGGTACATTTTGAGGGGTTGAGCTTCATTTTGTGTTGTCTTAGGATATCAAAGGTTTGGGCTAAGTGCTGGAGGTGACTACCTTTCTGCGGACTTTTGACCAGCATATCATCAATGTAGACCTCCATGGTATTGCCAAGCAATGGGCTGAACATCTTGTTCACCAACTGCTGGTACGTGGCTCCAGCGTTCTTCAAACCGAAAGGCATTACTCTGTAGTAGTAGAGACCCTGTTCGGTTATGAAGGCTATCTTCTCTTGGTCTGGAGGGTACATCTGAATTTGGTTATACCCATAATAGGCATCCATAAAACTCATGAGCTCGTGCCCCGTGGTGGCATCAACCAATTGATCTATCCTTGGCAGTGGAAAGCTGTCTTTGGGGCACGCCTTATTGAGGTCTGTATAATCAACGCAGACCCTCCACTTGCCATTTTTCTTCTTGACCAGGACGGTGTTGGCTAGCCACTTGGGGTAGAACACTTCTCGTATCATCCTGGCTTCAAGCAGCCTCTAGACTTTTTTATTTATGATCCAATGCCGTTTTGGAGCAATCGGTCTTCTCTTCTGTCTGACTGGTGGGTGATCTGGATCTACCATCAGCTTGTGAGTTATGAGGTTAGGATCTATACCTTCCATATCTTTGGTCTCCCAAGCAAACATAGAGAGGTTGTCTTTTAGAAACTTGATTATTTTCTCCTGCTCGATGTGTGTCAGATCTGGGCCAATGTACAAATAACGCCTTTCCGACTCTGAACTGACCAACACTTTGATGGGCTCGCCAATGGGTTTGGCTCGGCTGTCCCGTCCCCTTGGACTTAGGGGTTCTTCGATGTTGGAAGAGCAACCTTCCTTGTCACGACCCGAAACCCACCCTATGCGGATCTCGTGTCGCAGGGCCGACCCGAAGGCCGTCCCTACTTTTTCCATTCCTGTATCATAGTACTAATATGCAATGTACTAAAAATTTAAAACAATGAACAGCGGAAGTCTTTATCAATTACAGTAATCCAGCGGAAGTCTTTTAAATAAATTAAACAGCGGAAGTCTATTAAATACATGACATAGTTCTACATAAGACAAAATGAGAACTAAACGTAACCAGCACCCCGGGGGTGGTGAATACATGGGAGAACTAACATAGACTGATACAATACTTCAAAATGTCCCCCTATGCTCTCAGACTCCTACTGGGGTCTCGCAACGTCATCACCTGAAATGGGGGGTAAATGGGGTGGAATGAGCTACAAAACTCAGTAAGTAAAACAGATCTCCAACACTGGTATCGATGATCAATAAATCCATGAATAAGATAATGATAGCCAATCATAAGGAAGGAGATGCTGTGATAGCCAATGAACATAATTGCCACGAAGGCCAATGGAAACAATTGCCACGAGGGCCAATGAACAGTAATCATAATACACAATCAGAAGTAATAGTGTAAAATGAAAATATAACAACAATGAAGTACTGCCACAATGAACCGATCACAATCAAATCAATCAATGCAAGCCCTTCAAGACTTGAAGAATCATAAGGAATAGTGCCATTCAACAATCAAGTTCTGTCAATCATAAGAAATGCTGTTATTCTGTTTCAGGGCTCGGCAGACCCTCGATCTTTTGGGGCCCGGCATACCCCCCAGTCAATTCCAGTAATTTGCCATTTGTCCGTTCACGGACTTGACCCGTAGGCCCCATTCAATCAGATAGCATCAGATGGGTGTTGTGACTGAGCACAACTCCCGTGTTCATAAACATGTCATGATCATAGTAATTCCATAGAATATAAAAATGGAATATCATTCATTCAATGAGGATACAATAGTAGGCCTTTCAAGGCATGGCTCAACATGATAACAATGATATAACAGTCAATCAATGTCCACAAGATAGAACAATATCTCATTGTGGATAGCAATAACATGTGTGCTTTCAAAGCACAGTGAAACATGATAACAATGATACATTAGTCAATCAAATGTCCACAAGATAGGAAATATTGAATTGTGGAACACAGGGATATCAATACATTCAAGAGTACGAGTTTGGCAGTAAAAGGATAAACTTGGCTTGTGGAAACACCACATGTAAGAGAGAGTGATCCACTTACCTCTATCGTGATTCTAAATCAGGAATCCGTGAGTGTACCCTTGCCTTTCGAGTTCCCTATATATTAGTGAATACGTTTCAGAATAAATGCTATTCATCAAATTTTATGCCTTTCTATCATAAGTATTTCAAATACTAATTTAGACTTTACCATTGAGTCCGGAATGCCGAAGAAAGTCGGTTTAGCCTTTCGCGGAATTCCATTTGGACTTTTGTACTAAAAAGGGCAAAGTGGTCATTTTGCACTTTTACGGTATTTTATCCTTTGGGGTCCCTTCTCATAAAACGGACCCCACCATTGGACTCAGAACATCCGAGATAATAAGTTTTGACTATTCATTTGTATCGTTTGGACTTCGTTTGACTCATATTTGAAATAGGGGCATTTTTGTAAAAATTAATATTTTATTAATTTTCCTGTTTGGGCCTTAGTGTGATTTCTCAAAACATTTGGGGCCGGTTCATAATTTCCAAAACCTGCGGTCTAAACCAATTGGTTCAGAACCAGAAACCCTAAACCGGTCTGCCCCCTAACTGAACCAAACGGTTCAGTCTATTTCAAAGAACCGGATTCCAATATCTCAGTCCCTATCCTTATCCGTGGTTGGAATAAGCCCAAACCCAATTTCCATTTCCTATCTCCATAGCCAAACAAGCCTAATCCATTTAAATTAAAACATAAAACGACGCAGTGTTGTTCCCGTTTCATTTCCGGTCGGGTCCCGACCCGATCCGAACCCGGATCCGGTCTAGATTTAACCCGGTAGCCCCCACGACTTTTTGCTCGTCTTCCCCACTGCTTTGGTAGGGTTCCGGTGGTGAACAGTCGTCTTCTCTGGCGACTGTCACCAATTTTCGATGGTTTTTCCTCCCGTTTTGAATGCCATTCTTTTCCATTTTTCATGTAGATTATATTTCTAACCTTAGTTTTCAATTTGACCCACTAGTTCTTCATGAAATAGAGAAAAACCGTGGCTCTGGCCAACTGTACTTTCTCTATTTCATGCTTGTTTACCCACTGTTTTGACCCCTATTTGTTTCTAATAGTTTTCTGCACTTCATAGGATCATTCTTGGGTCATTTAAACAAAGTTTAAAGCATGAAATGTCAAATGTCCGATTATTCTCTACAACCTGCAACTATGAATATCTCCCTGGTTTCTTAACCTTTTCCTATCATTCTTTTTGCATTTAAAAGCTAAAATCATGCTTATCAAGACCCTAGCTTTAAATCAAACATTCATGCTTAAAATCACAAAAACATAACTTAAATTGCTTACCTGGGTGTTCGGATTTAGCCCACTGTGACCCTCCAAACCTTCCTGTTTCTGTTCTTGAGTTCCTTGCCAATGCTCCTCTCAATCTCAGTTTTCTTTTTTGCCTCTCAACTCACACCCATATGTACATATATAAAGAGAGAGATTTCCACCGCCTCTCTCCCTCTTTCTCTTTCTCTCTCTCGGTTACTCCACCTTCTATGGCCCCTTTCCTTGACCTAGGTTCTGTGTTCCCTCTGCCAAATGCAACTTTGCATTTAATGGCTTGGGGAGACTTGTGTTGCACACTTATATACATATATCATATTATATATATCACACACACACTTTTCACCCAACCGACACACACACCCTCACATGTAGTGCACCTACATACTGCCTTTGGCAGTTTCCCCTTTCCCCTTTTTCTTTTCCTTTTTATTTCTTATACATATACATATATACATAATATATGTGCAATACATTATATTATACATGTACACATATACACATGAAATACATGTTTTATACATGTATGTGTAGGGATATAAATCCATTTTAAATCATATACGCATACATTTATTTTGGTCGGGCTACTTATCTATGTTCACGTATGCATGTATGAAAATACGTGCATGCACGTATTACGATGCAATGCCCTGTGGGGCTCGGGTGTTACCCAGCCTTGATCATTCATTTCCATCATTTACAGTTTCCAGTCATACATTTCCATGAAATACCATGATATACATATCTTACCGTTCAAGTTACATGTTTTAACCGACCTACCTCGGTATACGTGACATATCCCGGGTCGGGATATTACATTCCTCCTCGGGAGTGTGGGAGAGAACTGGATCTGCACAGTCCCGAGTATACTGTAATTGCTATTTGGTAGTCCTCTCCTTGAGGGCAATGGCATGGGATTCCCGGGAAGTTGGTTGACACCCTCTGACAGAATGAACGTTCTGATTGTGGACATACTTCAGACATTGATGGAGGGTCGAGGTGACCGCCCCTATCTGGTATAACCATGGTCTCCCAATTATGACATTGTAGGGAGATTTCATATTCAACACCATGTACTCTGAGATGGTGGTTTTTTGCCCTTCTCCCTCTTCTACAGTAGTAGGAAAGTCAATTCTTCCTAATGGGGTACTGAGATTGCCATCAAAGGCTGCCATTACGACAGTAGTAGGCTTGATGTTGTCGTGGTCCATTCCCATCTGTTTAAGTGGCTCATGGAATAGTATATTGACGGAGCTGCCGGTGTCAACCAGGATTCTTCTAATCTCGAACTTGGCAATCTTGAGGGTGATGACGAGGGCATTATTGTGAGGACAGTGTACCCCAGCCAGGTCCTGTTCTGTGAACTGAATCTCTGGCTCTGGCTTGAGCCTTTTTTCAACGTTGGAGATCTGCAATACGCTTGGGGCAGCCCTGGCCTCCCGAGCATATCTCTTTCTCGTCCTGTTTGACATTCCTGTAATTGGGGAGTCGGCATGGAGGACGTAACTGACATGGTTATTCTGCCTCTGAGGCTCGTTTAGTCCTTCCCTCTGCTCCTTCCTCTGCTCGGGCCTCTGGTCTGGCCGTTGTTGAGGCTTGTCTTCTTGGGGGTTCTGCCTTCCGTCCTGCTTGATGAACTCCCGAAGATGTCATTTCTTTATGAGTTGCTCAATCTCATATCGAAGGGTCCTGTATGAGTTAGTCGTATGTCCATGATCTTTATGGAAATTGCAATACTTACTTTGGTCCCGAAGGCTGGGATCTCCCTTGATTGGTTCCGGCCAGCTCAAGTTTTCCCGATTTCGAATCTGCCGGAGTACCTGGTTCGGTGTAGTGTTCAAAGGGTTAAAGTTAGTGAGCTCCCTTGGTCCGGAATTATAAATAGCCCTAGGTGTTGTTCTCTTTTCTGGACTCCTGGCCCTCTTCTTGCTAGAGTCTCTTCTATGGTCCTCCTTCTTATGATCCTCCCTCTTCAGATTATCCTTCTGGTTCTGCTCTTTGCCCTTCTGGAATGTGCAGTTGGCTTCTTCCAAGTTGATGTACTTCCTGGCCCGGTCCATTAATGCTGCCATGTCGGTAGGAGGGCTTTTGGTCAATGAATCTCTGAAGCCACCGTGAGCAAGTCCAGCAGTGAAGGCAGCTACAAGGAATCTTGGGCTGCAGTTGGTGATCTCCGTGAGTTCAGCATTAAAGCGCGCAATGTAGGCTCTGAGGGACTCCTCCTTAGTCTGCTTGACGTTTAACAGGAATTCTGGTCCCCTTCTGAGCCTTCTGCTGGTCATAAATCTGTCTAGGAATTGCCTACTGAGCTCATAGAAACTGGTAATTGAGTTTGGAGGGAGGTGGTGGAACCATTTCAGAGCAGTTCCCTTCAAGCTGGTAATGAAAGTTCGGCACATAAAAGCATCAGAGGCCCCGTGGAGGGCCATCGTATGCTGGTAGTGCGAGAGATGATCTCCTGGGTCTCTAGTCCCATCGTACAGGGTGAACTTTGGCACCATGAACTTCCTGGGCCTTTCTTCTGTCATGATGGCGTGAGTAAATGGGGTGGTAAGTCTTTTGAGCAGCCTGGCCAACTCATCCTGCTCTAGAAGGTTCTGGGCACCTCTCAAAGCTACTATTCGGTCCATAGATTCGGCAATTTCTTCGACCCTCCGTGGGACTCTGAATCGGACCTCTTGTGAACCTTGTTTTACAGCCTTGGCTTCAGGGTAGTCCGGCTGAGTACGTCCTTCGAACGGAAGAGGGTTTCGAACTGGAGGGATTGGTGCTGCTTGGGGATGAGGCTTCTGTGGTGCCTGATGTGCTCCCGAAGCCCTTGGAGTTGGGGCTTTAGTAGTGCTCCGGTAATGGACGTTAGGGACGAAGGCTGATATTCCCCAGCCTGGGGCTGCTGACGGCTGTGGATCTTTGCCAACGTGAGCAACACCCTAGGGGTGCCCAGGCTGGTTATTTGGAGCCTGCTCATGGGGCTCTTCATTCTCAGTGGTAATAGGGGGTTGTATTCCCGCAGCAATGTTGACCGGTGGGTTAGGAGGACTCGTCCCTTGATTCTATGTGAGCGTTGCCAGTGTTCTAGATATGGCAAGCAATTGTTCCTGCACCAGTTCATTATGTCGTTTGATTGATTCGATCTCTTGTCGCATGGGATCAACCGTTGGCCCCTTTGCTCGTGGAGCAGGCGGCCGATGTTGAGAGCTTTGCGGATTCTGAGTATTCTGTCGTGGTCGGAGATTTGGGGCCATGGTTTTCTGATGAGGAAAAAGATAAGTTTGTGAATAAAGCACTTGGAGATTTAGTCGTTCCCACAGACGGCGCCAAACTGATGCTGCACTTTTCGACTCGCAATAAATCTGGGCTCCGCGACCTGTAGAACACTCAAAAAGGGGGATCAGAAGACCACCGGATTGGCTCCGGCGGTAGCCGCTCCAATGCTTAAGTAAGTAAACTGAATTGAAAAGATTGTATTGAAAACCAAAGAATGAGCATAAAAATAAAACGTACCTTTAGGGTTTAATTTATAGACCGTGGCCTTCCTAAGTTGATTAGGATTCGAAGCCATGAATATAGGGATTTGATCATCGGAGATTGCAGTTACCTTGTGGAGTATTGTGTCGTAGATAAAGATAATCATAGATAGTAGTTTTCTTGTTGAAGACTGTTTCCTTATTCCCTGCTCGGCAGTTGTTAAGGAAACCATAAGGTCAGAACCATACGAAATATTGAGTGAATATTGCAGAGCCTAAGGTCTGGAGGATATGTGCATGAGAATGCCTTGGAGGCTCCGCCTGCTCTGTATGACCGAGTTTATCGACTTTGTAGGATATGTTTATGAGAATGCCCTGAAGGCGGTGACTGCTTTGTATAACTGAGTTTACCAGTTCTGTAAGCACACGTGTCTCAAGGTGATTGGTGTGTCTGTTTGTGGTATATCACATACTATTATGGTTAAAATTAATTATTGTAAAGAGCTCTATTTTATATCATTTTCCAATTAGCTATCAGTTTTTTTTTTTTTAAAAAATATTTCTTCATCAAGTAAGATTAATGAACCTTCGGAAACTAGGAGATTCTTCTCTGGGCATCAGCACCAACTCCCCTTTCGGTATAAATTGTCATCTGAAAATGTAAAGAATTTATTAGACACAATAATTGTAACTCAAGATAATGATTCATCAACATGGTATGGATATACCTATATTCACCACATATATGTTGAACACATTATATCTTCTTTAGTCCCCTTTCGAAACATGTAATCATTTTCATTTGCATGGATAAGAATATAACTGAGGCCTAGGTCACAGATATACTTTAGTCTCGTAATGTGATTTCAAAAGTGTCTCACCAATGGAAAGTGCTTCTTTAATCAATTCAATAATCATGTTGAATGCTCTATTACTCTAACGGTTAATGGTCGTT